>JAPWTK010000010.1:4287500-4887500 GCA_029963805.1 Aromia moschata
GAAAAGGCATGGATATGATGCAATCATGACTCTCAAACCTATATCTTATTGCTCTGAAATTCCATAACCTCAATCTGAAACCCATTAATATCAAAAACCCTATATCTAGGGCCTATGAAATATGATCCAAGTATGAATAGATCCTATGAAAAGAGGTATGGATATGATCCAATAATATATCTCAACCCTATAGCTTTAGAAATTCCACATCTTCGAAATTCCATAGCTTTGAAATTTCATAACATCATTTCAAGATTTCTGGAATTGAAGGTCATGATTGAATCATATTCATACTTCTCCATCATTTGCTGCGCTCTAGCAGTTGCAGAACACAGATATGGGTTTTTTGAGGTTAAAGGGTTTTGAGTATGTGTGTCGTAGGGTTGAAGGTTTCTGAAGATTGGGATTATTGTTAGATCATCCTCGTAAGATTACATTCACAAGCTCGTCAAGTATGTGACATGGTTTCTGATTTAGTGTTTTCCATAGGGATTTTTGTTCCTAGGGGAATAGTTGATAGTCGTAAATGCATCCTGACCTTAGAATTTGATTCAGCGCGTTGAAAAACATAGAAGGGAAATAGTTTTCTCTGGCTTTGAGTGCCTGCGTAATCGAGAAACGAGAAAAAACTTAGGTCTGGATTCGTGTTTAGCGACCCTAAAAACATGGAGTAGATCGGATTTGTACTTCCGCGCATTGGAAAATCTTTTGTAATCCTCTGTAATTTTTGAAGAAAATGGATAATAAATTCCCAAATGGTGCAGATTTTGGGCGAACGCTGTATATTCTTTTACTGAAGTGGTTTTTTATTGGAAAAACGATACTGCACTCGAAACAGGGAAAAATGAAAGCTTTCCGTGACCATTTTGACTTTTTTTAGGTTATGATCCAAAAAAAGGTAAGCCTCTCCCCCCTAAAAGTCAGGCCTGGCTATGGCTCTTAATAAATTTAATCATTTCAATAATTTACCTGTTGAAAGTAATATCTTAAAAACTTGCGAGTGTTAAAACAAGATGAAAGTTTGTCCTGATTATATTCACTTTTTGTACATTAAAAAACATGTAAATAGGTTAATGGCAACAACTCGTTTACGATGACAATTTTCATGAAACATTCTGTAAAGGTGAATGCCTGATATCTATTGTTTTATTCTGCCGTTTTTAAGTTTCCAAAAGGCTCTGTAGTTCCTGCAGAGCTGTATAATTAACGGAAGCTTGTTCCGGTCTAGTAGGATGACATTCATTGTTCTCTAAATTGTCTACGATTTCTGTTCTTTGGGAACACGATTGACATCGTTACCGGTATTATCCAATTGTTTATAAATATATTTAATATGGGAGATGGGACCAATGAGAATTAAGGCCTTGAATGAATCTAGCACCTACGATGTTTACTATATAAAATTTTCGACCAAACTTAAGAAAACTACTACACAAAATATCATTGGCTTTTGTGTGTATTGGTAAAATTAAGCGAATTACAGAATCGTTTCCAGCCTATTAACATTCCTGTAGTTGTCGTGACAGACCTACACTCGATTCTCGTGTTGACATATATTACATTATTTTTAGAACATCACTTCGTCTATGTAAACTCAATCGAACGATCTTTATACACATAAAAATCAACGTAGGTACAGTGAATACAGTGTGAATTGATAATAATATAGCATTATTATATAATTGTGTTTCTATGGGATATAAATAAAAAAAAAGTGGTTAGACAAAAACAGTTAATCAGAACTATGATTAGATAGCACTTTTATGAAATGGTTATGAATTACTGCAAGGGCGTCTTTAGAATTTATAGATAGAAAAAATACACCCATTAAATTAACTATTTGTCACATGTTAATTAAACACGTCCCATAATATGATGTGGTTAACTGATTTAAGTTAACTGAATGATTACTATTTCATGGAATTTCCAAATGGTTTAATACATTTATTTGAATTAAATATACAGTAAAAAGATTATAAATATTTTAATAATTGCTATAAAAAAGTCTTTTATATAGCAATTATTAAAATAACGTTTTAGATTAGAGCCAAAAACATATTTTTAATTTTTTATCTTAAAAACGGAATAACGCAAGAATTTGATATTTGGCGTGTGTCTTTTATTAACAGTTAATTTGTTAAACTTGATAACAAGGTTTGAATTAAGTTTGTTTTATTTTGGTATACTCACAATTAAAGATCTCCAAACAGGAAGAAAAAATATTAAATGCTCTACATATTTGTAAAGGTTATATCAGTTTTGCGATAAAATTTATTTTAATCAATCAGATCTACGAGGTATGTAAATTAAGTAATGAGACTGGCAACGTAGCGCCCGATCTAGCAACACTGCGGAGACGGGACTTGGAAGGGCGGTAGGTTAATATGTAATACACCATGTAATAAATACATGACTGTTTTCGTAAACCGTTTTTTTTTCTAGTGCATTTTAAAAATGAGTGACATTAATTTTGAGCGACTGTGTCCTATCAGGTTTTACTTCAGACTTGAACACAGCGCAATGGATACTTTTGCAAAACTTCAGCACTCCTACTTAGACAGTGTTTTTTCAAGAGCCCAGGTTTTCGGTGGTTTAAGGCATTATCAGGAGTCGATTGAAGATGAACCACGCAGCGGAAGGCCTTCATCTTAAAGAATCGATGAACATGTTGATAGAATACGGAATCGTGTGCGTTCAGATCGTCGGTTAACAACAAGAATGATCGGGGAAGAGTTAAATTTGAATTACATCACTGTTCATCAGATTTTGATGAGGAAAATCTGCTCAAAAATGGTTTCAAAAAACCTTTCGCGGGAACAAAAGGACATCAGGAGAGCAAGGTGTCTTGACTATTTGGAATCTATTGAAAATGATCCCCATTTTATGGACTTTATCATTACTGGTGATGAGACTTGGATGTTTGAGTACGACCCAGAAACCAAGCGCCAAAGCATGGAATGGCACACTTCAAGCGCTCCAAGCCCCAAAAAAGCCAAAAACCATTTCAGTAAACGTGTTTTTAGCCAGTAAAAACATTCTCGTGGCTCTTCAACCTCCTTATTCTCCTGACTTGAGTCCTTGTGACTTTTTTCTCTTCCCGAGATTGAAAAATCGTCATTTTGGAACTATAGAAAACATTCAAACGGCTGTAACCGACCAGCTGAAGGCTATTCCAGTATATGAGTTCCAGCACTGCTATGAGGAATGGAAGAACCGTCTCCAGCGCTATCTGGCTTCCCAAGGAAGTAATTTTGAAGGAAACAATACGGAATTGTAATTCTATTCTATTAAAAAAAAATATAAAAAAAAATCAGTCTCATTACTTAATTTACATCCCTCGTATGATATCGAAAATTTTTTTTTAATTACTTATAACTTACGGAAAAATGAGGTAAATACGAAAATATTGACCTGTTTTGCTTTTCAGGAACATGACAAAGTAATCAGTTATTAGTTTATAATTATTTCCACTGCTAACTTAAGATTTCCAAGAAGAACTCCAAATATATATAAACAGAATCTAATGTTCAAAAGATAATGTTACTTAATAATTAGTAAATTTCGGCAGCAAAAAGTTGCAAACAAATAACTGTGTATGCCACTACTTATACTAAATATTTTATATACTTTTTCTGAACTGAGAACGGAACTCTTGTAAGATTTTAATTTCTTTATAATTCCGTAATTCTACAAGAATAACCTTTCTCGCCCATATTTCATATCTCAGCGAGGCACATACATATTTCACACTTTCTGTCTCACCCAGTATTGCGTCTAATAAAGTTTGCGTCACGTGTTTTTTCCTATTTGGTGACTTATTTGGAGTTTACGACTTGAAAACATAATAAACAACGGCGCGCACATTAATAAATTACGAAATAAGTAAATGCAATATTCAAAGACGAAAGAGAGAGGAGTATCAAGGAGATTCATGCAAGAAGACGAATGATAGTTACCCACAATGTGTAGTTGACTCGCCGAAAGGTCACAAAAATCTTAGAGTTATGTTTTGAACACAATAACATTCTAAATTAAAGTGCCTCAACACATGCATGCTGTTCCATGGGGTAATTATAAAGCGACTTGCCTTTTAAATTGCAGCCGCTCGGCGCAGTTCCTATTGTACGGCGAAAATAATCGCAGTTCCTGAAAATTATGCAAGATTATTTTAGCAGATTGCCGGAGACACCGCCACAAATCATATTATTAGTTTAATTGTTGCCAGTTATTTGCTAACAATTAAGTGTTTTTTAGTTGAATATTTTATTGCAGACCTTGATAATGCAGCTTTACTTATACCAGTGTTCGATTTCGCTGTAGGAAGGTCGATACCGTCTACTATAAATTTAATAAAATACCTGCACAGGGTTTATGTAATACGAAGATAATGAAATGAGCACCTCTCTACTTATGAAAACACATAAGTAGAGAGGTGCAGTTTGTCCATGTCGCGAATCGTGGTAACGGGTGGGCGACAAGCGTAGGCATACGTTTCGTTTACGTGATATTGCCACCGCGGCCCTGGAAATCCTGCCAAATCTGCCGCCTTGCCATCTTGCAGTAAAGATGGCGGAGGCAGAGGCGACGGGCCTCCTGAGGCTGCGTAGGAGTAGCCTCAGAGGAAAAAGTACGAGGATGATCAGTGGTCATTGAACCATAGCCCCTAGGATTGAGGCATTCAACCTTATTTTGCAAATCGAGGAGGACGGTTTTTGACGGTGATCGGGACCAAATCACCGTCACAAACCGCTGTTACAGAGTGATGGTACGGAAAATGATAGGGAAATGATACACAAGTGATGCCAGGGAAAATACAAGATATCTAACCAGCGACAGCCGGGTCAGTTTCGCAGAAAAGCTTACGTTCTGGAATTTGGATAAGTAGGCTCAACATTGGTGTGTTGAAACACAATTGGACAAACATGACATACATATGTAGTATTTCAGACCGAAATTCACGTGTTAAGGACTTGTGCAACATAATTTATGCAGAACCACCAATTTACTATTGGCTCTGCAGTCATGGAGGGTTGAATCGAGTCTTGTTTGGGAATGCCCGAATATAATAGTCAGATGCAATCAAAAGGTTGTACTTTGCTGGAGTCCTGGTCATAACGGCAATACGGCCAATGAGAGGTCTTGAAAACAGGCTGTTTTGGGCCGGAGCCAGCTCTTCTGATTCCCAAGAGCCGTTATAAAATCACCCTCAGAGTGAATAGCACTGTGTCATAACTACAGGGGCGAATTCAAAGGCGGTTTCGTCAGTCAGGACTCTTAATTAAAGAAACTGATTCGAAACGCAGCACCGAACTGCTAAGACTATTCTATATAATAGAATTTTTTGGGACTGTTCTCCGGACTCTGCCCTATCAAGACACATTTGAAGATCACCGGCGTCACAGCCGATGATACTTAGGATGTGCGGAGAAGGGAGGGAAATCCCCTCTACATTCTTTGTCTTTGACCGGCTTTGGCTGGCGTGAAAGCTATTTACATAGTCTCCAGATATCTGGAACCTTGTGAAATTCATAATGCCTTGTTAAACTACCTTCTGTTCTTCGTTAGCGGGCGAACCTGTACTGACCTAGACCTCTGACGTGGGGTTGATCACAATGAGTCCAATGAGTCTCAGAGAACGGATCTTCGAGTGCCCCCCATATACAGGGGAACAAAAGTGTCAGGACTTGTAGAAACTACTGATTTTTGAGAATTTGGACTTAAACTTCTTCGCCCATGACTAGGACTGAATTTATTATTAGTATCATATCCAAGTAGGCTTCTTTCATTTTGCAAAATATCAAATGTCACAGATTATTTATATCTGTTTGTCGCGGCTTTTTAAGACATTCTCACTGTGCTTGGAAATATCGATGTGAAATATGGTATGTCGTTAAGTTGTGTTCGTCTGGAACAATCAGCATCTGAAACTTTTGCCATGATTATGTCGGCATTTGGTCAATCGTTTATTAAGGTCTTCATGGTGTAGACGACAACTCTGCATCGAGAAGGAGACTTTCGACACAACGAAAAAATGTCTACTATTAATTTGTGAAGGACACTAATCCATTGTAAACATAGGCCAAGAAAAAAAAACTGGACCCAAAATGGCTGACGAGAACATCTATGTTGTTAGTAGAGCTAGGAGGTTAATAATAGATGCCTAGTTTACCAGGGGCGGCTTCAGGATATCTATAAGTAACGTTACGAAATATTAAATAGGTCATACCTTATACATGCGGGGTAATTGTTGTAGCCCAACTAATCGGCAAAGAAACCATAGTCACAAGACATCGAACTTGCATACTCATGGTAAACCACGCTATAACACAGACGTGTCTTACTGCCACTCGAGTTTCTGCCCAGCAACAACCACATGGAGGTATGAGCTTTTCTTCATTCGACTGTAGCACCAAATTATTAGATTCCAGCAATAGATCATCTCGAACTGTCGTTTCAAATGGTCTCCAAAACACCATACTAATCAATTACTAATAAATTATGTTTATAAAACTTACTCGTTATTCAGAGGAGTTTTAATAAACCTAACTGAAATATAACACAAACACTTCACTGGCGCAAACAAGAGGGAATTAATAATGTCGTAAATCATTTTAACGACACAGTGGATCGCATGAATAGCTAACCAACGTATTCGATGCAATGTAAAATACTCTAATTGGGTCACTGTAGCTCACTTGCGGTTGTAGTGTGAATGCTGCATGTTGCCGGCTCTTCAACATTTTCTTAAGTATAGTAATATACATAAAGTTGTTTTAATTAAGTATTTTTCCAGCAATTTTAAACGCCTTATTTTAATGCTAACTAATAGATTTATATCTATGTATTTTTTTTTAAATATTTCCAAACTAGCTTTCTAAGACCGTCACGAACTAACAGATTACTGAAGTATGAAGTAACATGTGAGTGAGCTTAAAAAAATATATCTGAACCTTGCTTTTTTTCATGTCTTCACATTCACATTAGAAATACTATACTTAATCTGCAATCTTATTGAAAACATTTAAATAGATAAACCGTAACAAGAAAAATGCAATTGGTAGATTCATAAATACATAGATTACAGTTAAATGCGCACGTAAATTTTCAAAACAAGTTTAAAATTGCTAAACACATTCGATTTGAATTTTTTTCCACGGCCAATATTAAGGAAGGTCAAGTACTACTGTAATGACCTTTTGACTTTCGTCAAATGAGCTGATAAATATGTAATCGGCTTTAACAATGCTAATCAAACGAAATGTTGAGTATACCTATAAACAAATGATGCATTACATATTGTAATGCATGTGTAAAAAAACGACATATGCAATTATTCATGAGGATTTTGTACTTATGTTCAGTACTAGGTAGTTTATGCAAAAAAAAATGTAATGTACACGGGGAACATAATTTAGTTGTACTAAGAATCACTGATTATTTGGATTTTATTTCAACATTTGTATAAAAAACTTTTTCAAACTGTTAATCTCATATAATATAATAAAAATCAGTTGGTTGTACCTAGATAATCGTTTTTATTAAATATGTATATTATGTAAACAGCAGTAGAAAACCAATAGAGCATTAGAGAAACTTAAAGTGTATATGTACACATATATACAATTTCCATTCTAAATTGAAAATAGGTAGAAAAAAAGCAACGTTGTCAGATAAATTTTCTAAAATTGCTAAGCTCACTATACGAGTATACTTCATACTTCAGTAAACTGTTAGTTCGTGACGTTCTTAGAAAGCTAGTTTGGAAATATTAAAAAAAATACATATATATAAATTTATTAGTTAGCATTAAAATAAAGCGTTTAAAATTGCTTGAAAAAAATAATTGTTAATTAAAACAACTTTATGTATATTACTATACTTAAGAAAATTTTGAAGAGCCAGCAACGCTGCTGGCCGGCCAACTGCTGGCCGTAACACCGGCAACGATCCATTAGACTATTATTGTGCTTTGCATCTAATACATTGCTTAAATACTTATTCGGTCCACTGTGCCATAAAATGTTTACGACGTCGTTAAAATGATTTACGACATTTGGAATTCTGACTTGTTTAAGACGCCAGTGACGTGTATTTCAGCTAGGTTTATTAAAACAAACAATTTTTTGAGATTGTCTGGCTAAATGAGCATTATTTACAGTAAATTATATTACAAACATTAAGAGTTTTGTATGCATGCTAATTTTAATCCCCTATATTGATTTGAATGAAAAAAATTATTTCACAATTTTCGAATTTATAAAAGAAGCACGCCCACGGAACCATAAAGTTGCACCGCTTTTTTTGTTCCCCAGGCGTATTTATCATTTTCAATTAAAAATAGGACTATACATATAGGTACAAGATGGTCATTGGAAATGGGAAGTTTTGAAAACGACGTCATAATTCTGAAATTACTTATCTATATATTTTTTTAAAAGTAGGTATAACATTAGAAACGCAGATATATCCTTTTTTATTTCTTAAGAATAATGCCTGGAAAATAACCTCCTTTTCTCTGTACGCACTCTTGAACCCGATCGGTGAAATATTTCTAACGGAAGATGTTAACTTTTTCACGGATTTTTCATGTTAGTTCCTGAACATTCTTCGTTGGCTTGTCAACAAAAACGATTTAAGTAGCTCCATAAGAAGCAATCGCATGTCGAAAGATTCGGCGACCGATTTCCACTTACCTGGGTGCCGGTCAGTGTCTCCACGCTTAGAGATGATGCGACCAGGAATAATCTTAGCAAGGCATTTATCGATGCCTTTGTGGTATGCTCAATTAGCGCCATCCTTTGAAATCAATCCTGGTGTCTTGAAAACATGGTTTATTGTGGCACCAGAAACTGGTTGATCATTTCAATATTGCGAACAGAATTGACTGTCACAGTATTAGAAAAAATAGCAGCAAAATAATTTCCGATGAAGAAAGTACACACCAAACCGTTACCTTTGGGCTATGTAACGGTTGTTGGTGGAGTTCTTGTGGATTTTCAGATGATCTGAAGTTTTCAGGTGAAGTATATGAAATTTTGTATTTTGTATTTCACCTAATTTTGGTGTAGCCTGATTCATGAAAATGAGGCTCATTAGAAACCCATAAGTATGCTGTTTCGCGTGCTAACACAATTTCAGCAAAATGTAAACGTGCTGGAAGGTCTGTTGGTTTTAGAGCTTGAACTACTAGGATTTTGTCAGATAACTATTTAGTTCCTTGTGTAAAATTTTACCTCGTGTTTCTGGTTGAACGTTTTGGACTGTGTTCTATAGATAATCTGTCGCTATTAATATTCCAGGGGGTTCTAACAAGTCTATTGAATCGTCTTGGTTTGGCGATTTGAGTTTCTTTAAATATGCGAATCCATGAGTTTATGGCATGAGCAGAAGGAACTTTCCTGTACAGCGCCGCAATTAGGTAGTTGTTATTTTTATAATAGGATTTTATTGCAAAAGTATGCCGTTCAGTAGACCACTTTTCCAATATTACCAAATGGCGTACAATGACAGATAATTTGACAAATAAAACTATTTCATGTTATTTACTGCATCGCGCATGATACGAATAATAGATAAGAACTAAACGCATGTGAGTATGACCAAGTCATACGGTATGTAAACTAAATTCTATTCTTCAAATGTGAAGGGAGAGGTTCATTAAGTGGGACAGACGCAGACGATACCGCGTCGTTACACAAATCAGAGAGAACTGCCCCCACGCCAGTCCTTGGCTTACGATCTGCGCGGGCTCGATTCTTATTGAAATAAGGAGAGTACAAAATTGCCAACAAATGCGCATCTCCCCACCACGCAATCACTGACGCGTCTGCTGAGTAGGACGTGCCTGATAAGTATGACAGTTATATCTGTCTTATTATATTCTTCTCTTATTTCCTTTCCTTTTTTCTTGGCTGGCTACTAATTTCAGAATTCATACGGTATATTGGTTGAAACTGGTAAGCCTTATTAAAAATAGACAAATAATGTATCAAAGGCGGTGAGTGTATTATAGTATTGTATATATAATATCACTACTAATTTAAAGCATAATGTATACAGATCTAAAGAGCGCTCAAAAACAAAACAATAATTATGAGCTCTAATGGCCACTCGTTAGTGTAAATGAGGCGAATAAACAGATCACAAAATGACGGATAAATCACGACTAAATGAGAAGTACGGATGCATTTCAATCTGCGAGTGCAAGAACTGTGTAGCTTTAGACTGCCTACTTTAAAATAATGATCATTAATATTAAAAGGATTGGGTTTTATGTTTTGAAAAGTTTAGTAAAGATACAGGGTCTGTAATAATTTTCGCCATTGCCATTAAAATATATTAAAATATTGTTAGAGATAGTTTAGACACATACAGAGTAATGCATCCTTTGATTGGTTAGGTAAGAATTTAGGAAAGTAATACATATAACAAATATGTCAACAAGTGTAAAATACTCAAATATTTAATTAGGTATAATCTCTAATAATTTTAATCTACTTTAAAAAAAAAGGTGATCCATCAACTAGTGTTTGAGATATGGTGCAGACTTGAAAAATAGAGTTTTTCAGGAAAGGCGTTTAAAGATTTGATAAGCGATTTTTTTGAGTTAATGGCAAAATAATGTACCTTTTGGCTAGTCATCAATTCCATTGCCATACATTAATCCTTCCTCGACTTCATACTTTTCCATTTGAGAAGCTTGGTTGCAGCGTTCAGTTGAGAATGCAGCTGTGCAATGTTCTTCGGCAATGGTACAGTGCGAACATAATTTTCGCGTAAAAAAGGCGGGTCCGCTTTTTATGCCATGTCTTTTTTAAAAAATTATATTTGGGCAAACCGTTTTGGGAATGTATTCTACACATAATAATTCATCAAAAAAATGAAAAAAAAAAGATTTTTTGATCGGGCTTGATGAAAACCTACACTTAACATAGAGACCGACAAACAGATAGTAGAGTATAATAGAGTATAAGAGAGAAAATATTTTGCGCCCAAACTCAAATTTATTCAAATTATAAAAAAAAATCATTACATAGATGTGGAATTACATGGATGTGGAATTAATTGTTCATGGTAATTTATGGTAACTCATCATCAAACTCAGGTTATAATACCAAAAAGCTTCTACCAGGGGTATACCTAATATGATCGTGAATAATCTACTAATGAAAACAGCAATATTGCGATGTCAGAATTATTTAATGGCATTTTTTTTCTTATGGGCTTTTCACCTAAATTGACGTAGAAAGGTTATTTTTTATGTACACCAAGTTTCGAAAGCAATTGCAAATTAAACCATCTACCAAGTGCTCTTCTTACTCTAGTGCTCTACTACTAATTAAAAATCTGTCGAACGGATATTAGCGATGTGTATAAATAAGTAATAAGAATGGCAATGTAGTGCCCGATCTAGCAACACTGCGGAGATAGGACTTGGAAGGGCGGTAGGGTAACATGTACTGCACATTCAGTATAAGTATGAACTTGTTAGAGTCATTTGTTTGTTCTTTGTGACTATTTTCGTAAACCGTTTTTTTTATAGTGCGTTTTAAAAATGAGTGGCTTAAACGTGAGTGATATGAATAGCCTTCAGCTGGTCGGTTACATCCGTTTGAATGTTTTCCATGGTCCCAAAATGACGTCCCTTGAGGTGATTTTTCAATCTCAGAAAGAGAAAAAAGTCACAAGCACTCATGTCAGGCGAATAAGGGAGGCTGAGGAGCCACATTAATGTTTTTACTGGCTAAAAACTCGTTTACTGAAATGGCTGTGTGACAATGCGCATTGTCGTGATGCAACATCCAGTCGTTCTTGATGTTTGGTTTGGATATCTCACACGCATGACCCATTTTCGAAGTTTTTCAAGAACCTCTCTGTAAAAGTGTTGATTTACTGTTTGGCCTGGCGGCACAAACTCTTTGTGGACAATTCCCTGGCTATTAAAAAGGCAAATCAGCATCCCTTTGATCGACTTGCTCATTCTTACTTTTTTGGGTCTTGGAGAGCTTGAAGTGTGCCATTCCATGCTTTGGCGCTTGGGTTTCGGGTCGTAATCAAACACCCAAGCCTCATCACCAGTAATGATACAATCATTTTCAATCGATTCCAAAAAGTCGACACCTTTTTCTCTTGATGTTCTTTTGTTCCTGCGAAAGGTTTTTTGGAACCATTTTTGCGCAGATTTTTCTCATCCCCAATTCGTTAGTCAAAATCTGATAAACAGTGGTGTGATTCAAATTTAACTCTTCCCTCATCATTCTCGTCGTCAACCGACGATATGAACACACAAGATCCCGTATTCCATCTACATTTTCATCGGTTCTTGAAGATGAAGGCTTTCCGCCGCGTGGTTCATCTTCAATCGACTCTCTTCCTTCTGAGAATGCCTTAAACCACCGAAAAACCTGGGCTCTTGAGAAAAAAAATACTGTCTCCGTAGGCGTGTTGAATTTTTGCAAAAGACGTATTGTGATTCAAATACTTTCGCTTTCTTCCATGCCTTTTGTTTCAATTTTTCGTGGTTTTCGTTCTTAATTTGGATTTTAAAAAAGATTTTATCTATGCCTTGTGACTTGTTACTCATTTTTCAAACGCACCAGAAAAAAAAGCTTTACGAAAACAGTCACAAAGAACAAACAAATGACTCTAACAAGTTCAAACTTGTACTGAAAGTGCATTACATGTTAATTACATGTTACTCGGGCGCTACGTTGCCAGTTACCAGTTACCAGTTACTTAATTTACACACCTCGTATATCACCGCTAACAATCCCGTTGAGTATATCAGCGCAGTAATGACCCGTTACTGTGTTTTACTGGGTAAACTTCTTTTGACTGTCATTTTCTGTTTACGACACTTACGTAAGCGAAACTAAGTCCGGCCCTGTCGTGCAGCACATAATTAGTATATCCTAATACCCACTTACGCAATGGAAACAGCTTAAAATATTTTCAACGTATTTTCAAATGGATAACCACTTAGACTGGATATGATAAAATGAAGCATTTAAAAATTCAACATCAATCTGTTTAACAATGCAGTTACGAGTAGGAAGGTAAAGATAAATAATAAAGATATGTATATAAATAGTCGCGGCATATTTGAACATAACCGTTTATGCCACAACAAAGTTTCCATAACTTTTGCTACCGGCGAGGTGGTTCCACAATAATTAAATGCTTCACACCGCATAAAGGTGAATAAATCTAATACGTTTTCAGCAGCTTCACATGGATATAAACAGTTTCTTGTCAATGCGAAGAAAGTGTAAGAAGTCATAATAAATTGGCGTGTGTATGATATACTTCTCTCTGTGTTAATTTCATTGTTAACGTGTGAAATTTTGCCGACAATTAAGAATGTAATAAAAGACGTACTTATTAGTTCAATAACAAATTATTGAAAACAAATATTTATTAAAAAAAAATTGTTATTTCAATAGGCTTATTCATTGAATTATTTGTATTTATTTCAAACGAGCTGGTTAGTGATAGTGACTCTTGTTTGTGGAAAGTTGAACATGGACAGACGGTAGATTTGCCTGCATATGTAAATATACATAACTACATTATGATTATTCTAAGTAGCTCAGCTGCTTAGGACACAACCCACATAATTAATGCAACTAGTACAAAGAAGGTTTTATTTTAACTGATTATTAAAACTAAATAAAATTATACGTTCACATTAAAACGGATTCTTTTGTTAACCAATTTAAATAGTCAATATTAAAAAGAATAAATTCAAAGAGTCGACATGGTTCTGTGTTGTTTTACATGTTTTAAAATGTTTGACAGCCAAGGTTCAAATTAAAATAAGAAGAATTTTTTTAATCGAAAACATCCTGATATAAATATTTAAATATTACTCGAGCTCGTTGGTTAATAATATATTCCAGGACCGGTCTTAACGCAACTTAACCCCTAGTTCAGACAATTTGTCCAGAACGCTATGAATGGAAAGTACGCCGAACTTAGTCTGTCTGCAGAAACAATTCTTAGACCAATGTACATAGCACCATTGTGTTATGTGTAATAAAATTACAACGTGAAAAAAATATCGTCTCAAACTTATATGACTTAGTATTGACGAAACGACGGGTGTTTCGTTTCGTAGAACAGAACATAGCTAACATAGCGGATGGGGGACTGGATGTGGAAAAGCATGGAAGGGCATTTGGTACCTTCAAGGGTGTTGGAAAGTACAAATGCGGAAACAACTAGTGAATGTGTAACTAGAGTCTACAGTCACTATGGAGCGAGGAGAACTTTGAGGTAAATAAGTTATTAAACTTTGAAATATTGCTGCAACAGTCAGATGCGATGGACGCTACATGAAGGCGGCTGGCCGGTACCTAAAAATATCGGACATATTTATACTAATTTAATCCATGTTATTGATAAGTTATGGAAACGCGGCTATGGTTGCTTTGCCAATTAGTTGGGCTACAATAAACACCATCACAATTATAAGTTAAGACCTGTTTAACATTTCGTAACAATATTGATAGTGCTATCCTGGCCGCCTTTGGTAAAGTACGCATCTATTATTACTAAGCATCTATTATTAAGGGGCACACCTAGTGTGACCGCCTAAAAAAAGGTGATTTTTGGGAATTAAATAAAAAAAAAGTACTGCATAAAATGTTTTCAAATTTTGAGGATATATTTGTACATAAATAATGAATACATAGAAAAATTTTTAAACAAAAAAATTTAATTTTCAGGGAGTTATTCGCTATCTCTCAAGTCTCGAAAAAAAAAGTTCCTCCACTGCTGCAGTGATTGCGGCCTTGACAGTCGCTGGAATAAAAAAAAAATAAAAACTATTAAACTAGAAGGTATTGCCTATGCAATGACCCAGGATTGTGAAAAAAAAGGGAATTTAAGAAAATGACAGATTATTGAAAAAAAAGTTTAAAACTTCGCTAAAAAATCTGATGATTTTTGACGTGCCAAAATTACATTTTTCATACAATCGAAAAACTGGAGGGTCATTGTATAGAGAAAGATATACAAAATAAGCAGAACAAAAATCAAATCGATCGGATGATTTGTAATTGAGTTATAACTGTAGCAAATTAAAAAATGTAGTTTGGAGAAAAACGCGTTCAAATATAAAATTATTGATTTCATTGTTATAAATAGATAAATATCATATCTAGAGCTAATCTGCTATTTCAGGCCCATACAATTCACCTTCCTCTTCTTCAAAAACCGCCTGTTGGAATCCTATTATAATGACTTACGATGACCAGTGGCGGATTTACATAAGGGCACTTTGGGCACGTGCTCGGGGACTCCACAACCCAGGGGCCCCCTCAAGTTGAATAACCCATATTTTTTGTCTCCTACATTTTCGAAAAATCAAAGAACGTGGAACATACACATACACATTGATCATTCAAATTATAAAAATTCTTCTAGATAATATAATAATTAATAACCGATATATAATTAGATAATAAAAAATTTGATTTTTCTTACAGGGGGCCCCGACAGAATTCGATTTTCTTACAAGGGGGCCCCCACAGCCTACGTGCCCAAGGGCCCGTTAAATATAAATCCGGCGCCGACGATGACGACAGAGTCCAAACAATAACTCAGATAGGCCCCGTAGCAAACGTAACTTTCTAACCAATGAGCGGCTACTTTTTAGAAGGCTGTAGTTCAAACACTATTTGAGATACGCACGTGAAATTTTAGTATGTTATTTTTAAAGGTATAGACTATCGAAATATGCAAAAACAAAAAATCGATTTTTTTTCAAAGTTTCACACTAGGTGTGTCCCTTAACCTCCGAGCTCTAGCCCTTACGAGTTACCTAATTTTTATTAGATACATATATTGGGGCATTGTTTAAACAGTAAGCAATTAATCAGTGACTATAGATGGCGTTATTACTTCCTCCAATGAAAGGTCCATATTATGCCGTTGAATGCCATTGGTAAGGCTCGCCGGCAAACAGCGGCATAATGTGGATATGACGGTTGGCACATGCCAATGGCCAAATTCGTTAATTCTTTCGCCAATGGCATTCAGCGGCATAATGTGAACGCACCATTAGAAGTGATCCATTTTCTTTAGTCATTGATCCATTGATTTAGTCAAGGGGCACGGGTAGCCGAGTGGGTTAAAGCGCCGTCTTTCCAGTCGCGATACCTCTGTGCGCGTTGTTCAAGTTCCAGCCGGGGTAGCGATTTTTAATTGTCTCGCTTTCTCCGTCAGGGCTTGATATGCAACCACTAATACACTAGTGTATAGGTGTGGATGCATAGATGCCAATCCAACCGCACATGCCCTAGATTTGGTAATGTTCTGAGTTTTCTGGGTTTCCTCAGAACTGTAAAGCAAATGCGTTACCGAAATAATCTTAAGTCGCTCCCAGTGCGCCATGGCAAATAATAATAATAGCCACTCCTTCCCGCACAGGTCCCTGAGAGGACCTAAGGGGTTACTCTTCGGAGTAATTATAGGGTGAGTATTATTATATTATTATTATTATTGAAATTCCATTGGCCAAGCACTTAACAGTTGCTTGACTTTTCGTGGTGACGGATCAAGATTACACGTGTAATTTTTTTTATTAAACATTACACATGTAATTTTTCCATTATTTACTTGAAAATTAACCTCACGTATTAAAAATAACAATTTAAATTTACCCATTTCCATCAAAATGTTTCACATACGTATATCTATCGTTAATTCAAACAAAGACTACAACCATCGCGAGATATTCCATTCGTTTGAGTAGACAAAAAAAAGATATGCCGTCAGTCTATAAAGTATAAATATTCAGGTTGTAATCAAGAAAATATTCTTATATACAGGCACTAGGGTACTAACAATTTGTTGTATGACAGGGCCGTACTTAGCTTCGGTTACGTCCGCTTCAAACGAAAAATTACAACCAAAAGAATTTACCCACAAAAACTTAGTAATGGGTCGTTGCTGTGCAGACTTACTTAATGGGGAGGTAGGTAATGTAGTGAATTTCTACATCTGAATTTCATCTGAATTCCGAGTATTTCAGTAGCCTATACTCCTATAGGTTCATTTTAATGCCCGAAGTCGCTACGCTGTGGCTGGTTTAAATGGTTCGCCATCCACACCCCAAAAAACCAACCCCCATATGGGGCAAAATTTGTCAAGTGTACCCGCCTAAAAATTTTTGGCTTCCGATTTCAACCAAACATCACATTTTTGTTGGGGGAGTGAATGTCTTCAAATCCTGAAAATATGGCACCCCAAGTGTTGCAGGTTGTCAAGATATAAGGGCGTGAATTTTCGCTCGTATGCTCAAATTCATTAATTTGTAACTTTTGCTAGGTTTATCCGATTTTAATGATTCGAAAACGTATTTTATAGGGGTTTTAGTCTACTTTTTAGAAACTATTTTCATTTTCTCGTAAATGCAAATTTTTCATGTGTTTTTTCACTTTTAGACTGTTTTTGCTTTTTTTTTTTTCAAATTTCGACCCTTTTGATTTTTTTGAAAATATTTTTAATGAAAAGCTCGTCTTTTTTCCTATTAAAATATCACACATTGAAAATGGGATTGAACGATTTGGCGCTGAAGGAAATAATTTTGAGTGACGTTTTTTCGAAATCAACAAATACACTGAAATTATAAACGTTAGTAATTTATTAACTGACTTGTTTTTATCCTATCAATAAATATTGTTCTACTGCATAATTCAGGTTATGTTACTGTAAGGAAGAGTTCTGCAAGTGCTTCTTGCGTGGCGACCATATTACATGCATATTACTCCAATTTCCACAATATGAATTAACAAAGTTTCTCTGATCGATGCTGTAACCCTTTTAATAAGGAAAATAATGGAAAAGCTCTGAAAGATTTAAGGTATATTTCTAAGAATCTCCACAACAAATATTGTTTTTATATAGTGTAATTGTTTATAGTATTTGAAAATCGTTTTTAAATGCGTTTCAACAGATATGTCTTTTTTGGAATTTTGTTTGACTTTCCTTAATGGCGGCAACCTCGTTGGGATTGAATTTTAGTATTACAGTTTTTATTTGTGTATGAAATTTTTTGACGCTTTTTTATAATACCTTCAAAGTACACTTCAAGAAGCGTACTTAAAAAAAATGGGTGTCAAGATATTATAGTAAGCGGTAACGCTAAAACAATATACATATATACGTCGCGTCAAAAAAGATCGTCGCGTAGAAAACGTTATAAAACTGGCCCAAATTAATATTTTTCAAAACCTCTAAAAGTCTCGCAAACTTGAAGAGTATTATGATTTTTCTAGCCCAACCCGGTCAATATCGTATAATAAACAAAGAAATGGCGTCATTGTTAATTAAGGCTTGCAAAAAAATTCGATCGTTAATTACTCGTTAAAAGTTATTAACGGATCGAGCTGAATTTTTTTTTTGTAACTTCATACTACAAACAGAAGTCCCTCCAAGAAATTTCATGATCATAGTCGCCCTACTTTCGAAGAAAAAAAAATGGTGAAAAAAAGCACTTTTTCAACTTCAGTAGTCATTTGCAAGTTAACAATAGCACTTGGAGACATTGGGTTGGGCTTATGCCCTATATGTTTCAAGAACAGTTTATGATGATTTTAGCTTTTCCTTATTAAAAGGATGAAAGCATCGATCAGAGAAACTTTGTTGATTCATATTGTAGAAATTGGAGTAATATGCATGTAATATGGTCGCCACGCAAGAAGCACTTGCAGAACTCTTCCTTACAGTAACATAACCTGAATTATGCAGTAGAACAATATTTATTGATAGGATAAAAACAAGTCAGTTAATAAATTACTAACGTTTATAATTTCACCGTTTTTGTTGATTTCGGCAAATTGTTGAATGCGGCAGCGCGCATCAAATTATTTCCTTCAGCGCCAAATCGTTCAATCCCATATTCTATGTGGGATATTTTTATAGGAAAAAAAGACGAGCTGTTCATTAAACATATTTTCAAAAAAAATCAAAAGGGTCGAAATTTAAAAAAAAAGCAAAAACAGTCTAAAAAATGAAAAAAACGCCTTTGAAAACGAAGCCACAAATCGAAAATTTGCAAGAGTATTTTTTTTCTAAATTAAACAGGGAATCCAAAAAATCGAATCTTCTTCATAAAATATCCAGTGGCGCCGAAGATTGGGAGAGGAGAAGGGGGTGCCGACCCCCAATATCTACGCCACTGGAGAAATTCTTTAAATCATTTTAATCATTACTACTAGAGATGTACTACATTAGTCTGTGTGCGAAACTTGATGGAAATCTATTGAGTGGTTTAGAAGTTATGACGAGAAAACTAGTTTTTTTTCCACAACTTTGACACCCTGTATCTTTGTTAGGAAACATTTCTGAACAAAGTTTTCTTATGCCAGTCTACTTTTTTATGTTCTATAACATATCAAAATTAATGACGTTTGACCACTCTATATACATGGCCTTTAATTTCCAACACATCGCATCCTATAATGTTATGAGGACATAAATTAAGCGGTCTGGTCTCGTACTATTAATCAAATAAGTACATAGGTACCTTGAGAAAAAAAATACACTGCTTAAAACGGCTGTTTTATAAATGTATAACACTACGTTACTTGTGTCTGACAAATTCCAATGTTCTACCCTGTACACAATAGACACTCGGGTTTACAGAAGAAATTCGAGTGGAATTCTATGAGACTCAACTCGAGAAATTCACAGTAGACATACCCGTCTGCAGTAGAAATTTTATTATCTGAACATTAGTTATCCGAATCCTCAATTATCCGAACGTCGTTTTGGTACGTAACCCCAAATATAAATAAAAACACTATGGTTTTTCAATATATGTATATAATTGAAAGTAATTCTCGATTATTCGAAATTTTGGTTATCCGAACAGGCGTTGATCACATTCACTTCCAATAATCGAGTTTCTCCTATAGTTTTAATGTCCCTTTACTTTCTGATATTGACTTATTAACTCCTAGAATCAGCCTTTAGCTACTGTGGGTCGGCCTAAAACTCGGTGCTTACAACACACGTTACTAAATGCGGTCCTGCATTACAACTAAAGGTTAAAAGCCCAATATTAACACAATCATTTTATAGTGGATGCTAGCGCTGGCGAAGACCATCAATCAGGCGGATGCTTTCGAATATCTCGAAGCGGAATGCAAATAAAATATGCAAGCGGCCCGTACGCAACAGCGCTAATATTTCCTATTAAGATTTTAAAATATTCGCGACACTCGGGTGAATGTCGGCGGTTCCGTTACGAAACTGCCTTTTTTTCGCGTATTAAGCGCTATTAGAGGCCTGAAATATGCCAGACGCATCCTGTAGGTACAGATAGAGACGCATGAATTCTATAAATTTATTAATAGTGCATTAGTTCGCTAATTATTATGCGACTTGAAATTATGCAAATCTATTCGTTCGTTCTGTCATTGAAACGTTAACGTTAACAATGTACTGTACTTGGCAATCACCTCAATATTATCTCGCCGACATAGTCAGCCGTTGACTGTGATCTGCTTTATACGATCGGTGCCGGTGAAAGCAAAAAGGCCGCGGTTTTCGCCTCAGTCGTATGTCGCATGGCAAAAGTCAGCCATCGAGCAAGACCTATTTTTAAGGGGACCGCCTACATTAGAGGGTAAAAAAAATCAATTTTTTTTGCTTAAATTTAAAGTATATCATCTGTATCGACTATTTTTCAGGTACGAAAACTTTAAACGCATTTTTCTCGAAATGATGTTTTTCAAATTGGCGTGCACGATTACTCAAAAACTACTGGACGGA
The DNA here is from genome assembly GCA_029963805.1 of Aromia moschata. NCBI lineage: Eukaryota > Metazoa > Arthropoda > Insecta > Coleoptera > Cerambycidae > Aromia > Aromia moschata. The sequence continues at coordinate 4,308,282 of JAPWTK010000010.1, forward strand.
TCGACTTTTTTTTTTAAATCAAAGCTAATTTAATTACCTTCTATTTGAACTAAAAAAAATCAGTAAAAATTATAGCAAAAAAAAAGTTATTAACAAAAAAACACGCATTTTCCACAAAAAAATCTTTTTTTTTTGTTTAAACAACGATTATTTTATTTATTTTAATAAATTCATGAAACTACAAAAAAACATTTATTCTAATGATTCAGATCATTCTATGGGACGCTATCCTGCACGCTGTGGAGAAGGAATTTTCAAAGGCATCGGCATTCAATTATTAATAACTTTTATTTAAATATATGAAATTTAATAAAAATTATTTTTTTGTAAACCTTTTGATATAGGTACATAATAAACAGTAAAAATTTCAAAACAATCCATTGTGTAGTTTCTTTGTAAAAAATTCACGAATACGTGCTTGATTTTGGCCTGCTAATGTAGGCGGTCCCCTTAACGGAAAATCACTTGGGAAAAATGTTACATACACGAAGCGGTAAAACTAGTGCATAAATTCAATAAAACCGAAAACCGAAACATGTCAAATTTTAATTACAAAAATTTATATTTTGACTACCGTTTGACCTTTCAACCGTTAACTGTTGAGAGACAACGGTATCCTCAATTTTTTTAAATGGCAATACCCTATTTTTGGTATTGGATTTAGTATATCTAGTACCGATTATTTCTGCCGACTGCATAAAAATGTTATTACTGCATATATGAAAGTATAAACCGTATTTTTAAGCGTATATTTCTTGCCCCGGTGTACCCACGCCACTGTCCGTACGTAGAATATTATTCCGAACGTAGTCTTTGCGGGAACCCGGGACTTCATAATACCCTTTCTCCGTAAGACGGCGAGTTATTCCGATAGCGAAACTCTGGCGGTGTAAACGGTTCGACCGTCGCATTGAAAACAATTTTTTTGTCGCGAGTTAGTCACTCGTGAATTCGTATACTGTATTTACATATTACATGATTTTATGTGGATTTATGCAATAATGGCACAGTCATTACCATTTGTGAATAGACTTAAAAAGATGAATGAATATTACAAGGATTTTACAATAGACGGATCACATATTTTATGTATACCTTGCAATCTTCGATTTATATTTCTTGATTGAGAGTGTAAAAGATATTTAGATTCGAATATCCATAAAAAAATATACCTGATACGGTTAGAAAATAGCAATTTTGGTTTGATTTGTGTATAATGTTTTGCGCAAATAGCCTTGCATGGAACGTGGTCGATATTTTTTTGCCAAATATGTATCCGATTTCCCTTTGCCTTGTAGTCATACATTGCCTAAAACATATTTACAGAAGACATGTCATGGGAAATATCAACGAAGACATACATTATAAATTTCTGTGGCTGACAGTGGATGAAACAACAGATTTTGCGGTAATAGGTATAGAGGTGCTGCTGAGCGTAGAGCTGCAAAATTTGCAGCTACATCGATCCCATAAGCAGTCGTATTAGATCAGGTGCCTCGCTAACCAATGAGTATATGTGCATTTCGGAAATTATTCGGAATAGTGTGCATTTTGTAGCTCTGTAACATCTACACAGCAACCGCCACTGGTTGTACATACATATGTTCATATATATGTTCATATATATGAGAAAACATTTTTATAAGAGAACACTACATTTTTTGGAATGTTCTGTGATTTACAGCAATATATTTTTATTTTTCTTTAATCAAAAAAATGTGAAATGAATGTTTTTTATTTTTTTTTCTACACTTGCGATTGTTTGAGTAAATGGAACAAAATGCATGGTTTACTTTGCTCCACCAACTGAAATATTATACAAACTTTTAACCTTTATATTTTCCGGTGGTGTAAAGAAAGGGGGAATAGCCCAGAGCACGTATTTGGGGTGAAATTTTCCTTTTTTGGAACACCCTATATATTTATATAGGGTGTTCCATTTATTAAGTTATTTAACACACCGAAGTACATGGACATCCTGTAGATACGTTAATAGTTTATGAAAGAAGCAAATAAGGTTGTAAATAACCTCAGCATTTTGGTGTTTCTTATGAATCTAATAGAGCAAATACGCACTACAACAGTTGCCTTGTACAATTGTGTAGTTGTTTTACCCGTAATCTAATTAGTAGGTCTAGTTGTAGCCCTTGTTGTAGCCCACCTGAAAATCTGTAAAACTGACGTCTCCAATACTGTCATCCATAAGAAAAAGGTCCTATCTACAATTTTACTGTTTTAAAAAATAAGAACTTTTATTATTGTTTCTTCTAAACTTTTATTGTCTATTGAAATATATTCATTTATTTTGATGTTTGTTTAGTTTATATGCTAAAAACATTTTCAGTTTTTAGAAATGTGTAAAAATTGCACCTAATTCCATAGATATAGAAAAATCTCAAATTGTAAAATTTTGCAGATAGGACGTTTTGTTTACGGGCAGCAGAATATTCTTTGTCATGCACTTAGTCGCCAAAACTAATTTTCTAGAAACCTATTTCAAGCGCACTTTTTGGTAAAGATTTACGTAAATGTAACGATATCGCAACAGTTGCCTCGACAATATTCTCCAAACGAGCCCCAATTAACAAATTAAACAGATTTTGTAACATACAAACAACAAATCGATTTCGATAACACACAAACGAAATTCTGGCTATAATGGTGAGTTCATAAACTGTAACACTTTTGTAAAACGGCGCTCCCATTACGTCTGGCAGCGTGCATTTAGCAAAAAGCGCAGAAAAATGTGTGCCATTATGTACATAGTTGCAGATGCTTTCGTTTCGTCTAGCCAGCGATGAGATTCAGGGGGTTATTGACCTTCGACAAATCTAGGCAACCTGGATAAGGAATAAAATAAGATTTCTCACGAAGCCACCTCAATACATTATTATTTATTACTTCGATATAAATTCACGTCTTGTTTTAAAAATCGGCCTTTTGTTTTTAAGTACAATCCATACATGAGATGATTATTGTATTTAGCTGCGTTTAAGTATAATTATTGGGTGATGCGATTCTCAGAACCAACATAGAGGAGCACAGTGGCGGCTGGTAATAAAGGGCACAGGGGCACGTGCCCAGCCCAAATTTCAATAGAAAATATTTATTTTGTGTTAATTTGCTATAAATTACTGTTACAATAATATCAATTAATTGTATCCGACAAACTATTCATATTCTAATTATTATTCCTTTTATACCACAAATAATGATTTTTATCACATATTATATATGATAGACTATCGATCGAGCACCGAGCCACCGTAGTATGAATTCCTCTCAATTTGCGCGCGTGGACGAGGGCACACAGTTCCTCAGCCCTCGTTTTTAATCGGGTTTTTCGGTGCCTGGTAAGTTTGGCGACCATTGCAGACAAAACGTGCGTCGTTAAATCGGTCGAAAATCAGCTGAACGGGTCACACTTGTTGAGTGACCGTTTTTAGATTTATTGTTTATTTTCTTCGCTGAGAAGTGTGTTTTTACTGTTTTATTGGGGTTAACTTGTGTTTTAAAAATGATGAAAAACCAACCTACTCAACGGAGTGACGTGACGTTTGGTACCTGTCACATTTTATAAAAAAAAATTGCCCAAAACGGATATTTGTTTTTTGCCTATTTTTAATGTCTACAAAACTACCCAAAAAAATGAAACTCGACTAAAAAAAATTTTACGACTTGTTGAATTTTATAAAAAAAATTGCCCAAAACGGATATTTGTTTTTTTGCCTATTTTTAATGTCTACAAAACTACCCAAAAAAATGAAACTCGACTAAAAAAAAATTTTATGACTTATTTACTACAAAATATCAATTAAAATGCGTTTTTTAAGACCAAATTAACATCACGAGTTGAAAGTTAAAGTAGACAATGTCGACGATATTTTGGTACTACTATTAGTTACTATTATTACACAGCCCCACAAAAATGGAACTATACACAGCCCCACAAAAATTGAACTACTATCGAGACAACTGTATCCCTATGTAATTTTCGACGCTGAATCTGAATCCGAATCAAAAAAAATCGTACACCCCCAAAATCAACCCCTAGCGCTAAAAAACACACCCTAAATAGAGTAAAAATGACTTAACGCTTCACGAAAGTCTTAAATCCTAAAAAACAGTACGTGAAAGCATGTGATAAAGAAGGCGAATGCTTCGAATACTTGAAGCTAAAATTTCCTGAAATTTCTGAGCAAAATTAAATGCGGGAATTTTCGATGGACCGCAGGCGCAGATTCGAAAAGTTGTGAATGATTATATTTTCATAACTAAACTGAATCAAGTTGAAAAAAATGCGTGGCTAAGTTTCAAAAAACTAGCACATGATTTTCTGGGAAATAAGAAAGATAAAAATTATAAAACATTGTTGCAGAAATGATTAAAAATTTCAAATCTTTAGGGTGCAATATGAGCTTGAAACTTCATTTTCTCAATTCCCATCTTGATTACTTCCCGGAAAATTTAGACAACTACAGTGAAGAGCAGGGTCAACGCATTCGCCAAGATATATCAAAAATTGAAAAAAGGTACCTACCAAGGAAGATGGGACGAACACATTACGGCATATTTCTGTTGGTCATTAAAAAGAGGAGACGTCTGAAAAGTATAAACGGCAGTCGATCAGAAGATCATTCGAAAACAAATCCGAAAGATATTACAAAAAGAAAAAATAAATTTAATTGAATTAGGGCTACGGGTAAATGTTTGCTACTTCGTAATATGGGCACTTTTCAAGTACGTTGTCAAAGATTCTTCTTAAATAAGAAAATCCAGATGTTTTGAGCTTTTCTAAAAGGTACTGCAACTATTTTTTTTAATTTCTTGTTATGTGAGGAGTAATTTTCACCCTCTCATGGGTATGTCACTGAATGACTTTGATGCAAAGCAACTTTGCATAAAAACAAAGCAGCTTTGCATAAAAAATAACAGAATTTACAATTCAGTGTTATTTTAATTTTTATGATGCGGACTTCATGAAGCATGAAGGACACTGTATACTCCAAAATAGTTTAAACTTGTTTTTGGTGTCCTTGCTTTGATTAAGAAATAAAACTTATGAATACTTATGTAGTATGTATTTGTGTTTAATATAACAAATAACTCATTTTTGATAATCCAAACAAATCTACAGTTGGAACAACCCTTTGCAATAATTAGTTTATTATCGAGGATTATCGAGGCTGTACTGTATTAATAAAAATATAATATAATCATACACTGAGTATTTTTAGGGAACGTTGGTGAACATCTTTATCTAAATACCAAATTAGATTTCTCTAAGCTTTGCAGACTTGCCCAAGCTTGATTATTAAGTATTTTCAGAAATTTACATATGAACTCTCTAAAAATTATCCCAGTCACATACAAAAAATTAAAGTAAATGTAAACAAACAAGTTATGGATGCAAATATTACGGTAATCATGCTCGTTTGAAATTTAGATTGTCGATCGACCTAGAATAGCATAGTGAGCAGAAATCAATAAGTAAGCAATAAAAAGTAAGCTATACATACATATGTTTTCATCGTTTGCAGTCACTGTTACAGTCTCATTACGTTTTTGAAGATGATGAAGATTGTAACAAAAACTCTCAATAAATATACATATTTGCATACACATTTGTAGAGGTACTGTACATTCTTAATTCGTATCAAATAGAATATTTAATAAATTTATACTGAAAGCATTCATTTTCCTATAATAGAGTTCATCAGGTTGATTCAAAATTATTGAGCCTTGTTGAGATGTTTAAATATGATCATTTATTTTATAAATAGGACTCTATAACTTGTCGCCAACGAGTAGGCAGGCAAAATGATTTATTTATTAAATGTTTGCTGAGGACACAGAACAAATGATATTTAGTGGGGGAAAGGTCTGGTGAATATGGTGGATGGGGCAGAATTTCAAAACGTAACTGCAAAAGTTCAAGGCGTTCAATTCTTGTGCACGAATATAACTTTGTCCTGCTGCGGCCGCAGAAGATCGAGCTGGGTGGCCAAATTGCGGAGTTGAGCACAATAGACAGCAGCGGTGACGGTGGTACTGTTCTCCAAGAGTTCCCAGTGATACACGCCGCGAAGGCCCCACCAAACTGACAATATCACTTTTTCGGGTGGACGTCAAGCACATAACAGGACACTGAATAAAGCACCACATAAAACACCCACTTTTCATCCCCGGTAATAAGATTGTTCAACCAGTCAAAACGATGACTGCGGGAGAGAAGTTGTATTCAAATGTTACTCCGATGTTGGAGATCGGCTTCGCTTAATAAACGTATAAATCAACCTAATAAAAATTATCTACTACCAGGAGAACTGAAAAGATTTATTCAAAGTAGAATTCCTCCGAGGTGTTTTTTATTGTGAATGTAGCCATGTATTTCATATGGTGTTTAAAATGTGTTTTTTTTGATAAATGTGGTCATAATTAGGTTTCTTGAAGTAGGGTTTCCAAGGTGATAACAACATACAGTCAATTGAATCCCTCCATACTGACAGGAAACTGGCATAGCGTAGGCAAACACAAAAATCGCAAAATTAACAACAGTGCTAAAGTTATTTAAACGAATTGAGAACGTCGTAAACCATTTAAATTTGGTGATTATAAACATTTACTAAAGATATAGGTTTTTTTATAAATCAAGATAAAGATTTACTAAAGACTAAGTTCTCAAGTTATTTATTTGTGCTTCAGTAAGAAGTAGACTGTAGAACAATATTGTGGCGAGTTGTTTTTTTCGAAATAAAAATAATAAAGTTTCTGATCCAATTTTTATTTTACAATCTTTTACCGTTTCCGTCCTTATTTTGGACACTTTATATAAGCGTATGAAATTTGGAAAATGTACATTAAAAAAGGCCCTCTCTGACTGAAAAAATTTAATCGCCTTGTATACAAGGTGATCGATTTATCAAGGAAGTGAGTTTTTCGCAGAAACGGCTGAGAAAAAATTAATTTTTGTGAAAGGTAAATTCATTTTTTTCCTCAAAATTAAGGCAAGAATAAAAAAATGTCTTGACGACGCAATTTTTTAATTTAGCTAAATTAATATAATTTATATATAACAGTATATTAAATCATTTGTTTTTCCTAAAAATTAAAACGAAAATCACAAATTCGCTTTCAATGATAAATCGATGCCCCGGTACACGTAAACAATGTTTGTTCAGTCACCGCGAAAATAAATAAAGGTAAATAAATTCATACTTTAGAGGTCAGTGGCAAACAATAATATAGATTAACAGAGAAAATATAAATTTAAAAAACTACAGGCGAAACGGTGTTATTAAAAATTAATTGATGAGAAAAATTTAGATTGCACATCCGTAAACGACAGAGGCATTGAATCTGTTCGCTGACTGCTTATTATACGCACATATCGGCATAACATCTTATTCTACAAGGTCTATGTATGAAAATTACACGTAAAAGGACATATGTACATGCATTTACTAAATTACTATAAAGGTCTAATTTCCTTGAACTTATTTGCTGCTTTTCAAACAAAATGATTTGATGGTTAGTATATTTGTTGACTCATTGTGTCTACATTGAAACTAACAATGAAATATGCATAGTAAGATTTAATAATAGTTTTTAAATTGTCGGCCTATGATCTTTAAATAGAACTGTACAATTCAATCTAAATCACCTAACATATCTACATACATTTTTTAGTTTCTTACAAATATTAAATATAATTTAACTTTATAGATGAGTCATACATATACTGATCTTCTATGTATGGGACACTAGCATCCCATAACCTAACCTAACTTAACCTAACCTAATCTAACCTAACCTAACATAACGTAACTTAACCTAACCTAACATTTTTTTTAGAGGGTGTAGTCGGCTAACCGATCAAGTGACCTTCAAGACAAGGTGTAACCCCTGGTATCACCGTTTCCGGCATTCTTCACGGGGCACTCCTTATGCTCTTATAAAATAGCCTTTTATGCATTACCCAAGCTAGTTACATAATAAATAGGTATATATCACAGACCAAAAGACTAGACAGTATGTCAGAGATAAAAAACAGAAAGCCGCACATGGGCACAAAGGCAATAAAAGGAAGAACAGACACATTTGTGTATTACATAAGCATGTCAAGACTAACAGTAATAAAATAATAAATATATAAAATAATAAACTCCACTCACAATATGTAAATAACAGGAATCAAAGCTAACAAATATCATATAAATCATACATACAACGTATAAAAATGTAGGAATATAAAACTATACCGATGACAATATAAAGTCTATAATAAATTATAAACGATCCATACTATATTTGATAGAAAATTACTCGTTAGGGGATCTGCTCTCCCCCTACCCTCCTTCTCTTTCACCTCCAAGATTTTCTTTATGACCGCGTGTATTTTGTCCCAGTTGATTCTTGATTCCATCATTTTATGAAGTATATCCCCTTCATTACGAATATATAGCTCCCCTCCAAGTATTTCTCCTGTATACCTCGAACCTTTCACAAAACTTTACAGTGTGTTGAGGAGTATCCCTCCTCTCCCCGCAGTAGCCGCAACCTGCACCTTCTCTTATGTGGAACCTCTTAAGGTATTGTTCGAAGGCACCATGTCCTGTCAAAAATTGAGTTAGGTAGTACTCTACTCTTTGTGACTACACTTCCTCCATTTTTGTAGGGTGTATCCTCCCTCTCTCTGAAACCATTAAGTTGATGGATGGACCCTTCAAGAATTTTTGAAAAAATTCTTGAAGGGACTAGTTAATGATATGAGAGGGAGGAGGAATGTGATTGTGGCTGGAGATATGAATGCGAAAGTGCTGGAAAGATGTAGTGAGAAAGAGGAAAATAGGGAAAGAAGTAAGAACAGACGCAACCAGACATATTGGTGGAATAGCGAGATTGGCAGGCTGAGGGGAGGAATGTCAAGAGACGAGACGAAAAATAATGAGACAACAGAAGAGAAGAAGTGGAGAGGAGAATTAATGGGAGGGGGAGTATAAGAGGGTGAGAAACTTATTGAAGAAAGAAGCCAAAATAAGGATGTGGGAGAAAGTCTGCGACGAAGTAGTACCATCAGTGCCGCAGAGGTGGTCTCTGAAACCTTGGAAGAAGAGAGACCGGCGTGGGCGGTGCTGATAACACTCGACATCAGGAGCGCCTTTAATTCAACAAGCTGGATGATGATTATGAGATTTCGGAGGAAGCAAATGATATCCTCAGGAAGATAGATGACTGGCTGTGGAGCCATAGGCTGGATCTAGATCAAGACGGAGGTGTGCGTTTTAAGAGGGAGGAGGAAAAGAGACGGGATTATGATAGGGATTAAGGGCAAACGCATAATCCTGGTCAAGAGAGTCAATTATCTGGGCATAATATTCGATGATCAGAGGATAATTGGCCCCCATATTAGAACCGTCGCGGAGAAGGCGGCGAGAAGATCATCAGCCCTACTTAGACTCATGCCCAGGATAGGGGGGACCCAGCAATATTAAGAGAAGGGTGATATACAACGTAGTGGCATCAATTATTCTATATGGAGCCGAAATTTGGCACGAGGCCATAAGGGTGGCGGCATACAGAGAGACCCTGGAGAGGATACAGAGGAGGACGCTGCTGGGGGTAATGGGTGCCTATAGGACCGCCCCCACAGAGGCATTCCAAGTACTGGCGGATCAACCATCAACCTAACCTAACCTAACCTAACCTAACCTAACCTAACCTTACCTTAAACTTAGAAGGAACTAAGAGGAAACGAGTTGCTTCTTGATGTGTAATAAGTAGAGGTCGGTAAAATATGTGTACTTTACCAGGGCCAGTTCCAGGATACCACTATCAGTGCGTTCCGAAATCTTAAAGACGTCTTACCTTATACATGTGATGGTTATTGTTGTAGTCCAACTAATCAGCAAAGGAACGATGATAATAAGATACAGTAGTTTCTATAAATTATCAATAATTGTTCAGGAGTTAAGCTCTGGCGGCCGTCACTTAAAATAACTACATGTACCTATGTGTCCCCCAACGAGCTACAATAGGTTTTGCTGGTAGTGGTTTTTCCTTCTGTATATTGCTTTCACAAATACTTGTTTCACGTTCACTATAAGATTGTCAATATTAGGATAACAGTTTCGGATCACCACTACGCTATGTTCTGTCCTTTAACATCCGTTGTGTCGCCAGTGTTAGGTAAACCATATCAGTTTATCGTGCAATTTTGAGACGATATTTTTTTTTATGTCCGCACACAGTGGTGCTATGTGTAATTGTCGAGTTGTTTCTGCAAGCAAACTTCACGTACTTTCAACTCTGTCAAATCTCTGTCTGAACTGTATATTCTAATATGATTGCGTTATTTCATTGAACTACGATGTACTATGTACATATGTACAGGAGTTGACGATATACTCTATTATTGTGGCAGATAACGAGCCATAAAAAAAAAGTCGTCAAAGTTGGCCGTGCAAAAAGACGTATTTTTATTCTTCTATTTTAAATTTAAAACCTTATTTAATTGTCAGGGCATTATGTGACAGCGGTTATTTATTTTACAATAAATGTGACAGTTACTGTCAAAAGTTTGACAACAACAAAGTTTCGCTTCGAGCTTCGACATAACTTGCAATTTTCATCTCTCTCGTTCATAGCCAGATTTCATGACGTTTTGTTTTTGATGGATCGTTACAACAATGTTCCAGTTGCGTGAAGACCGGTCCTGGAATCTGTTATTAACCTACGAGCTCTAGTAATGAGTGCCAATTAAAGGAACACCCAGTACATTATATTTTACAACATATAGCATATTATTTTTCACTTTACTATCTAGAAATAGTGCAACTTTGTTTATTCCATATTAGTCCAATAGTCAGAGATTTTTATGTGTTCTTGAAAGATATAGGGCTAGTTTTGACGGTTTCCTATGACGGTATCCTATAACACAATGCGCGGGGTCCGTAGAGCAGAAAACGTCCGCTCATTTTTTTGATTAACAATTTGTGAAAAAAAAAGTTTTTTTTTTCACATTTTCGCTTATATCTCCGTTCCTTGGCATATTTGATGTAGCATATGTATATAAGAAGTTGTAGCATATTTAATTTACTAAATTTTAAGAATAAACCCGAAGTCACCAAGTGCTATTGTTAACTTGCAAATGACTGCTGAAGTTGAAAAAGTGCTTTTTTTTCACTATTTTTTTATTTCGAAAGTAGGGCCACTATCATCATGAAATTTCTTGGAGGGACTGCTGTTTGTAGTATGAAGTTACAAAAAAATTTCAGCTCGATCCGTTAATAACTCTTCGATCGTAATTAACGATCGCATTTTTTTTGCCTTAATTGACAATGACGCCATTTCTTTGTTTATTGTACGATATTGACCGGGTTGGGCTAGGAAAATCATAAATCTCTTCAAGTTCGTAAACGATTTTTTGAAATTTTGAAAAATATTAATTTGGGCCAGTTTTATAATGTTTTCTACGGGACTACCTTTTTTGACGCGACGTATATATTGTTTTAGCGTTGCCGCTTCGAAATTCTCGGATTTGTGACTATAATATCTTGACTCCCATTTTTTTTTAAATACTGGTCTTGAAGCCATGCTGGAGGCATGCATTTTGAATATCTGCTGCATTGATAATGATTTGTTTTTTATTATTTTAATAATGTAACGAATTTTCTAGCCGGAGAAACTTATCTTTTTTTATTGTTAATTTCTGCAATAAAATTTAAAGCCATAACAGTTTTGAATAGAGAATGAAAAGACTTTTCAAATGAAGCACAAGCCCCTATTTCCAATTTGAAAATGTAGGGGTTGTAGCTTGTAGCTGGCTGGCACCTGAAGGGGTTGAATTTAGGGATGACATTTTTACGTCGCAAGATGTTATTTTAGAATTAGAAATTGACTTGTCTCAGGATTTTCTAAAAAAATGCATAATAATGGAGCTACTGAATTTATTCCATTTGGCTGTTCCACACTGTATATACGTCGCGTCAAAAAAAGGTAGTCGCGTAGAAAACGTTATAAAACTTGCCCAAATTAATATTTTTCAAAATCTCAAAAAGTCTCGCAAACTTGAAGAGATTTATGATTTTTCTAGCTCAATCCGGTCAGTATCGTACAATAAACAAAGAAATGGCGTCATTGTCAATTAAGGCAAAAAAATGCGATCGTTAATTACTCGAAAAGTTATTAACGGATTGAGCAGAATTTTTTTTTTTGTAACTTCATACTACAAACAGAAATTTCATGATCATAGTCGCCCTTCTTCCGCAGTAAGAAAATAGTGAAAAAAAAACCATTTTTTCAACTTCACAAGCAATAATGTGAAAAAAATATTTGTTTTTTTTTTCACAAATCGTTATTTAAAAAAAATAGCGGACGGTTTCAGCTCTACGGACCCCTCGCATTGTATTCTACGCAAAAAAATACATAGGGAACCGTCAAAACTAGCCCTATATATTCCAAGAACAGTTTTTGATGATTTTAGTTCCCTGCCTACTGGACTGTATCTTAAAGGCACTCTGTTAACATAAACAACACTTTAAACCTAATTATAACGCATTCATTAGGCGTTATGTAAACAAATCGTTATACAAAACCCAAGGGCTAGACCGTCGTAGTTAACAGTAACTTTGTAAACTTAGGTCAGTAAACAAAAAACTGGACGTTTTCCACGAAACACCGAACTACTACACTTTTCTCGACGCACGTTTCGCCAACCAAGTTGGCATCTTCAGGAGATGATTAAAACTGAAGACTAAAATTGAGTTTTTAATCTTCTCCTGAAGATGCCAACTTGGTTGGCGAAACGCGCGTCGAGAAAAAGTGTAGTAGATCGGTGTTTCGTGGAAAACCGAAGTGTTTTGTTTCTACGCCGAAGGTCCCAGTACCCACTCCAGGATTAGATCAGTAAACTTGTTTATTAAATTGTTTAATAAACGGTCATTCTCTAAAATGAGTTTTGAACTTTCAACGTAATTTGCGTTCCTTCTACTACAATCGATCAGTGCAGTTTGGCAGATAGCTCCGGTCTACTCTGTCTAATACTTTTATACGTCGGTCCATTAAGTTATAATATTAATACTCCGTGCCCCACCCCACCACGCTATTTTTCACTGAATCGCGAGATGGTACTTTAATAGAAATTGCATGGGTACTTACATCAATTAAAATATCAAATCCTAGCAGGAGTGACACTCGCCGATGTGAATTACTATAATTAATTAGAGGATTTCCAACGACGGAGAATGAAATCCACGGTCGTGGAACGAAAATAAACATTGCGTTAACACAATATGACATTTGATTTCTGAGGGGTAACTGGGGCAAGCTTATAACGTCTTTTAATTGATTATAAGAGGGGACATTACGGAAATCAAAATCGTACAAATATTTATTTGTCATCACATAACTTTGGTGTTACTCTGGAAACGGTCTGCAAATATTTGCGAAATATGTTTTATAAGCACCAAATAAATACAGTCTTTTTATACTTGTGAGTTTTTCCACATTTCGCGAGGTCTGTACAAGTTATAGAAATTTGAATTGTTATTTCACCCCAGGATTTCATTTGTGGGATTTTACAATAGCTATAGCTTTAAGCAAATTAAACATTTTGCAAAAGGAATTAAAAGTTATTATATTCGCAACATTTTTGCAGACTGTGAAGTGGGGCACACATTTTTTGAAATGTTTTTTTTTTTCGTAAATTTCGTTTGAAGTTTTTTTACTACGACAGCATTCTATGATCTAGTAACCGCCCCCTAAAGTATGATTAGAGTCCCATGCTTCCTTTATTCCTTCCCAGTTATTATAACTACAAGATAATGCATGATATGCAAAATTGAACGCTTCCGATAAATAGGTATTAACCAAGTACATATCTGCTTTTCGCAACTTTCCGTGAAGCTGTTGGTGTATTATGTGATCAACGAAAAGCAAAATTAGCAAGATGGAATGAATATATAATTTTAGTAAATAAGATATTTAATTTCGCAAATAAATTAGGAGGTTGGGGACAAATAGGGCTAATATATAGGGTACAAAGTCACAGAACGAAGTCACCTACTCATAGCATTTATTATATGATATATAAAAAAAATCTTATTTAAAAGTGTTAGTGTATCTTGCGAATTATCTTTTAAAATTATCAACTGAACATCGCAAAGTTACAAAACGAAACAATAATAATCAGTTTTTTTTAAAGGAACGTCCTTTATAGAACGTCCTACGCAGGACGTCCCTTACATTGAATAGGACGTCGTATCTATTGGTCTCATCTAGAAAAAACAAATAACTACGCATAATTAATAAACGTTTTGACGTTTATAAAGCAAGATTTAACTTGTTTAGACCTTTCAGAATAAAACAAGAGTAATTATTTATAAATATCAACAGGCCACATATCTTGTTTCAAGACAATCTAGAGCCCGATAATCAAATTTAATATGTAATTTTATTTTACGTTGCACTTAAGGAGGTTCGTCTGCAATTGCAAAAATAATTAAAAGTTGATGAAATTGTTGATATATATTCTTCAAGTAATAAAATTATCTTTAATATCTACGTTTTGAATAATTAGAAAAATCTGAAACTGTGTACACGCATAGCAATAACGTCTAGGAAGAACATAGATTTACGACATGATTGACCGGCTGTGTTGCACGCAATTATCAATTTAATGTGGAGTGTTCCACGCAATCGGGCTGGCGCTCTGTCGATTCGGCAACGCCGCGTTTCCTAATCGTTTCTTTTTGCGTTTCTTCCTTACCTCAAATCCATATTGCACTCTCCGTAATTGTTTTGCCGAAATAAAACGACCTTTCCTACGTAATCTATCAGATTTCTCATTTGATTTATCAAAATTTCCTTTTGACCGAACCATTACCGACAAACTTTTTGAGGTAAGAATTATTTTCTGTCAACAGTTTTTGCCGAGTGGCCTAGCCAATTGCTGAAAGCAAACCTTTCAAACCATTCAGCGTTGCCGTACTCTCCGACTATAAATCGACTTTTAAAAACGCGGTGAATAAATTATTTCATTGTCCAAACTTGGCATATAATAATAAAATAAATTATTATCATAGAGAGTTCCATCTTAAATTAAAAAAATATGATTACAACATTTCACCTTTGCAAGTTGGAACCCTGATTTCTTATAGATAGAAGAGATAGGAGTTTCCCCCTTGCTTCGCACCTCGGTGACCAACCTCCTTAAAAAATTAACACATCTCATAATTTTTCATGAGAACACTCGTCTATTTGAGTTTTATTTTACGACCATTGATAAGCTAATTACTATTCTATTGATGGTTTCCATCTTTATTACCCACAACAAAGGTTTATATTGAACGTCGAATATTGAAAGTCTGTTAGACTTTGTGGATTTCTTATTCAGTCAACATACGGTCAAAGACTCGTCACTGACCAAGTCTCGCTGAAACAGCGAAGCATCATCATTTTTTTATGCAACAGCTCTAGGACTGACATTGCCTAGGACAACATTTACAATTTGATTTGGAGCATGCATAATGAATGCGTTCGCATACACGCTGAAAATATCTGCGAAGGCTATGCGCTTCGCATTGCATTAACGAAATTTTTCTATTACCTTGCAAATGGAATCGGATAAAACGTGAATTTTGTTTAGGAATGAGTTCTGCGATGACGCACGTTTCGGCTATCACGAGCGACATCAGATATGGAGATTTTCGTCTGCTCGCGTTGTTTTTCTAGATTGGGCAAGGTCAAGAAATAAATCACTTCGCTAGCACGGTAAAATATTTTATCTAAAAAGACGTATATTATAATTTAGAGAATCTGGACCCTGTAATTCGTGTCTCTCTCGATACAATCGTTTACAATTTAGTGGACACAGTTTTTTAATCTTAAGGGAATATATTTTTTTGCACTTCCGGGCGTAAAGGACTATTTTTATCCCTCACTTGGGTTAAAAAAAATTCTTCGGAAAAAAAAGTTTTTAATCCCTCTAATTTTAAACCACAAAAGTTGGGAAAAGTAGATTATATTGTAGCACTTTTTAAATTTTGCCTTAAAAATTTTTACGGGTTATCCAAAACGTCTAAAATCATTATAGCAAATTGCTTAATATGTTTTCTGCGGTAAAAACTGTACGGTTTATATTAGACAAAACTAAAAAACAACGTCGTTTTTAAAAATGTTTTCAAAAGGTGCAATTTAGGAAATGGATTTAATAAAATTGTACTATATCTTTGTAACCAAAAATAATTAGGACCAATAGTATGTGATAGTCTTAGCTGTAAACGTTGTTATTTGTTATAGAGGAATTAACAAGGTAACTTTTAACACAGCATAAGTATTTAAGTACATTTCATTTAAGTAATAAAAAAATTCCTTAAATTATAAATGCATTTACGAGTTGGAGTAAAATAACATTTTAACCCTTTGGAAAAAAAACTTTTAATACATTTAATTTTAAACCTCAAAAGATGAGAAAAGTAACCTATATTGTAGCACTTTCAATAATTTCAGTAACCTATAATGTAGCAAGGTCTGAAATATTTTTAGTAAATTGCCCAATACGTTTCCTTCTATGTTTTTTTTTGTACGGTTTATATAAACTAAAAAAAGAACGTCGTTTTTAAAATTGCTTACAAACCTAGTTTTTTACTTAAAAATGAATAATGCCAATGGTATGCACGAGTCTTGGCTGCAAATGTTGTTACTGTCACAGAAGAATTAACAAGGTAATCCTTGACACAACACTTCTAAACACTGGTGGGACTAAAACATCTTGTTGATACAAATGAGGAAACTACACATATTTTCAAATATTTCTATTGTAATTGTTAACAAATCAATGTGAAAATTAACGAATAGCGAACAATGTTATTAAAAAAGGTCAAATGTTCATAATAAAATGTTCATGCATAAAATGACCCTAATCATGATTCATGCATTTGACTGCGTTTATGAAGGCTTCGTGTTTGACTATGGAGTTTTTAATTTCATAACTAGATGAGTCCATACAATTAAGTATTAGAAAATAATAGGGTGGTACAATGTATGATACCTACTTTCTTCTATATGTATTAACAACAAATTCGGGTGATAATACGGTTGGAATAAAAATTAAGGCAATATATATGTAATGATCAACACATTAAAAGAAAACACCGGTATTCACTAAATTTTCCAGTGGGCTATGCTAAGACAAATGTCCCGACAAATCTAGATTAAATCATTGAGTCTTGTCTTGTTTGAAGTTTAAGAGTTAGTGTTTAAAAGTCGAATTAGTTTTAGTGTTGTTTTTATCAACAATTATGAATAATAGCGACCTTCGCCTTGACTCCACCTTCTACCTGAGATTCAAGCACCTGCAAAAGAGGCCACAAATTAATTGTTAGCTAGAAGTCTAGACAACTCTATTAGAGTCAATACGACGAGTACAAAAAGTGGTACAAAGATAAAATGTACACAAGTGCACAGAAAAATATTTTAACGTATTCTTTAATACACGTTTTAAAGAAATTAAAATTAATTAATTAAAGAACGTAAAATTGTCCATATTATTGTTTTACCATTCGATGCTAAAAAGTATTAGTCAGTTGCTCAGATCTACAAAGATATTTTGAAAGACTCAGATCTCTTCTAGCCTAGAGTTCAGACCCCATTATTTCTATGTATTTTGACGTATTAAAACCAAAATGCATATATTATAAAAATGGCGTATTAATTTTTCTCTACAATCTTTATTAAACTCCTGAGGGGTGCAACCTTAAAAAATAATAATCTACATATGTTTTGAGACTTTCTGGATTACTAATCATGAATATGATGTAAAAATTTAATTTAATCAAGCTTTTAATATTCCTGAAAAAGGTAAAAGTTGATATTTCTAGGTCGTTGGATCACGAATTTGATGTCAAAAGTGAAATTTAACACAATCACAATCTATCAGCAAAGTGTCAACATTGCTAGAAAAGGTAAAACGTATATATTTGATGCATGTTAATAACTTTTAGGGGACATTACGAGAATCTGAATTATATTTTGACATAATGATAACTGTCAACAAGCTATCAAAATTATTGGAATAGCAAAAAAAATTGGTACGTGATTGATCAGATTACACAAGGCTACGAAAAAAATCGTTTTAAAGTTCAGAACCATGGCGTAAAATCGATTAGCCCATCAATCTGTTCATCTGTTACATCTGATTCATCTGAATCTGTCAAATTTGTACGCGTAGAGGATACGCAGATCATTCTCAGAACCACAGAAGAAAAAAGTCTACAGTAACAAGCGCTAACGCTAAAAAACGATGGACATATCCTTGAATGTTGGATACTTAATATCTTGATATAAGCTTACATCTTCTAATCTTCAATAACATCTTAACTTGCACTTTGTTGATAGTTGTCATTTGCAAAAAAATATTTCGACATCAGATTCGATAATCGTCATCCCCGAAAACTTGTGTGAATGTGCACCAAATAATAACTTGCATATATCTTAGGAATTATTTTTGACAGCTTAATGACAGATGTCATTTTGTGAAAGTTTAGTTTTGTAAACTTTGTAGTTATCAGATTAATGATCAGCGACACTAAACACTTAATGGTATGCACAAGATAACGACTTTTTACCTTTTTTAGGGAATTTGACAGCTTGTTGACAGCTGTTATTATATCAAAGTTCAATTTTGATATCACATTCTTAATCAGCGTCCCTAAATTTAATAATATACACCAAATATAGACTTTTAATCTTTTTCAGCAATTTTGACAGATTGTTGACAGCTGTCGTTATGTCAAAGTTCAATTCTGATATCAGGTTCATGATCAAAGGCCCAGAAAACCCTTGTTCAACATTTTTAAAAGTAAATCATGTAATTTTTGTTGAAAAGAGCATCTCTCAGGGGGGTAAAAGGCGTTATACAGAAAAACTGACACGTCAAAAAATTGTTTTATTATGAAATTCAATTTTAACACGTCACAATACATAGGACTGGCGAAGTCTGAACTCTAGGACAGAATATAGTATTTTTTTATTGTATATTTGTTGTATGTTATTTATTAATAAGAATATGTCAATATTTATTTTTTTTATAACTATACTGTCTACTGGATACTGGAAGTATAGATAAACTGTCTCGGAAGTTTTGAAAACTAATTAAGGGATTTTTTTTTAATTTGCGTTTGTAGTTTATACTTGAATCAAATTCCAACCAAGTGCGGAAAAATCCAAGTTGATTTCCGTTTTCACCGAAAATGGCTCTAATTCCATTTTTGGATTCTATGCGTCAGAAAATATAGAACCCGAGTGTCAAATGTTTTTTAATTTTTGTATTCATCGTAGAGGACTGCGATACTACTCTAAGTACTCAAAAAGTATCTGATACTATCCATAGAAGACATAATCTCAAAAACTTACCTACTCTATTTTCATTTTATTGGAGATCAAATTAATTCATATCAGCTTTTTGCCTGTTTTTTTTGGAAAACTTGTTTAGTTCAATATACGTGGTAATTTAAAAACAATTTCCACCACTAAAACGATATTTTACATTTGGGTTGCGTGTACTCCTGATGCATATAATCCAAATATGTAAAAATATACAGAGGGTTCCATTTAAAAACTGGATTTAGCTCCATTTTCAGCGAAATAGTAAGTCGGTTATCTTGGATTTTTTCTGCACTTGTTTGAAAATTACAATAATCATAATAGCGCCCCAAATTTAACAAAAATCCCTTTATATTATGCTTACAGAGTACAGCACAGGGCGTGATGGTGCATGACGGTTGGTCTAACAGTTAACTATTTTCAAGATATAGGCTTGGCCGACCTCCTGAGCCACCTGGTATACTAAAAGACTAGCGTGTATGTATATAAGTACTTTAATCCCGAGGGTGCCAATTATTTCCGAGACAGTCTAGAGAATAGGCACCCGAATCCGAACAAGCATAGAAACAGGCCCGCATTTCCCTACTGCAATAAACTATAACATTTGTCGTCTATTGCAGTCAACAACCAACATTTACAATTTTCTACTATCCAATAAAAAAGCCAGCACATCAAGTTGTCTAGTTCTTTTTCGAACAGCTGTCGTATTTCTTCGACGAATAAACAGGTTAGATGGAATTCGTTTTCGCATTTTACGTTCGGTTTTTTTTTTCTCATAGCGGCCGCCTTAGACTAGGATTACACAAGCCGCGGACAGCAAAATGTACAGGAGAAATGCTTCCTCTTTTTACGTGTGCGTTTATACAGTTTCGGTGCACATACACATGTCTAGTTGAGAAGCATATAAAGCCGATGACAGCTAACAAACCGATTAACACGAAATACAGTTAGCATCAAATTGTCCCTTAGCCTAAAATAGAATGTGAATAATTTCAGTTCACAGACATTAGTCATCAGGAATCACAGAACCGGATTTCCTTATTAGGTCTCATCTGTGTGATTTGTTTGACGATGAATAACAATGAGATTTGTTTATTTTTTTCAAAAATTTGGCCAGTTACTAATACCAGGAGAAAAGAAATAGATGTAGTACTTATAGAAATAAAATATTAATTTTTACTACTATGTATACTATCTTTATTAATTTTGTGTATGTTAAGGGCCACCTCATCTGTCACATTTGCTAATAGTTCCAATTCATGTCATAATTTTGGAAAGCAAATTTATACTGGCGTCTTTCATCATGTGGATAATACATAATATCTCACGAGGGGTCAAAATAACACTGTATATTTATGTTCATATAACTTTTAGGATTCATTCATTTAGGTTCATATAACTATAGGACACACCCCAACGCAGTTTTTCGAAAATAACTATTGTACTGTTCAGGGTGTACATTTTAAGTATAAATTGGGAGTACTTTAAAAGCTAAGAATTTCGCAGATTTCTAATAAATACACTCTGAAAATGTGATAGTAGGTATACAGTGTGTCCAGAATTGATGATAGATGTATTGCTATTTTGGAAACTGTTGGAGATAGGAAAACGGTTAATGGGAAAATTTGTGGACAATTTTATGAGTAACCTATCGCCGCTTAGAGAGAATGCCTCGACCTTTTTTGGTTTTTGGGATGTTTTGGAAAAACCGAAAACATACTATTTCACGCCGCAACTTGGCAACACCGCAATAAAAATTTAACAAATTGTGATGGATTGAATTGTGATATTTGAATTTGAGTTAATTATAGGGTGATTATTAGAGCCCGTAGGTTAACAATAGATTCCAAGTCCGGTCTTAACGCGGCTGGAATACTGTTATATGTGCCACATCAATAAAGTACATCCTCAACTCCTGTATATATGTACATAGAACAATGGTAGTTCAATCAACGTCATTATACTCCGTAATATAACCCGTCTGCTGTCTGTGTTGTACGCCCCACTCTTACTAAGGCACGTGCCAAAGGTTGAGTCGTTGTTAGTATGAGTTAAACTGCGGTGGTCGATGGATTAGACGAGGATGTTATTAGACGAGGAAATTTAGCATTCCATTAGCCCCGAATTCGGCCTTAATCTAAACGAAAATGGTTACTCGGGGGTTTTTGGGGCCGCTGATCATGAATACGTTGTTAGTTTTGTTGTCCGTTACACCTGGAAGAAATTTTATTGTCATCATTATTAGAATATGTAGCATTATTTCGAGGAAAAACCTCGGGGATGGGCCTGGCAACCAGGGTTCCTGGTCCTCCAGGTGTAACGGACAGCAAAACTAACAATGTATTCATGATCAGCGACCCCAAAATCCCCGAGTAACAAGTTTCGTTTAGTTTCAGGCCGAATTCGAGGGAAAAACTTCGGGGATGGGCATGGTGACCAGGGTTCCTGGTCCCCAGGTTCATCGGGGTCAATTTCAGATCAGATCAGATTCGTGATCAGCGACCCCCAAGTAACCAAATTCAGCCCGTTTCGACAATGTATTATCGAATTATGATTTTTTCTTTAATTGGCTGGAGAAATTGCACCCCAAAATGTATTTTTTAGGTGCAGTAATGCAGTTTCTGATTTGTATATGACAAAAATAGGTAACATTTTTTCTAAATTTTATAAGGAATCCAACCAACCTAATTACGTCAAAATCCATCTTACTGCGGACATTTTGGAGGTTTGGGTCTTTTTTTGTGCTAAATTTCCTCGTCTATATGGTGAAGCGTTGGATACACAATTTTGCGGAACTGACTTTTAATGGCTATCAACTCCGTTTTACCGTGTGTGACAGTGTACTGATATGGTACGTAAAAACAGATGTTTTGCAGCATTGCTACAGACAAACATAAAGCTCGTGTAAGTGGTAGTGTGAGTGCGCCAGAGACAGACAGATACGATTTAATTTGGATTTATTCAAAATGATGGTAGTGTGTAATATTAAACGACGGAAGTTAAAGGACACAATACAGCTAACGTAGTGGTTGGGGGACTGGATGAGGCAAAAATCGTAGAAGGGCATTTGATAGCTTTAAGAGTGTTGGAAAGCACAAATGCGGAAACAATTAGTGAGTGTGTGTGTGTAGTCTATAGTTACTATTAGGCGAGAAGAACTTTGAAGTAAAGGGACGTCAATATTGCTGCTTCTGTTGGATGTGACGGGATGATACATGAAGGCGGCGCTAAAAAAGGACATATACGAAAGTAATCCGTGTTATTAATAATTTATGGAAACTCGGGTACGGACACGCTATAACGTCAGTTACCGTGTGTATGCATGTTCTGTGTCTTGTGACTATGGTTCCTTTGCCGATTAGTTGGGCTACAACAATCACCATCACATGTATACGGTAAGACCTGTTTAACATTTCGTAACGTTACTGATAGTGGTATTCTGGAGCCACCCCTGGTAAAGTACGCATCTATTATTAAGCCTGGATCTAGGGATTATTATTATTATATTTAGGGTTCCCAACGTGCGTTGTAACGCAGGGCCAGACTCGTAATACCTCATGTTATTGACGGAAGATGACATACGAGAGATCAAAAAGACAGGAGTAAAAATTTGTTAATTATGTATGTACATACCTATTGCTTGTGTAATTCAGAAACACCGACTGTCCTCATTGCTCGAGCGTACTTTGCCGTGACCACAACAAATTCAAAATATTTCACATGGACAGAGGACGACACAACACGCACATTATATTCAGGAATTTCGCACAGTTGTTTGTTTTGCACAGTTTTTTGTTGTCACTAACATCAGTACATTATTATTTTTTACATTTACAGAGGACAATACACGTGTTACTACTAGTTTTATACTTTTAGCCGCTGTATGCAAAATCCGTTTATTAGCTATCAATATCGGGGGCATTAACGACCTTATTACCGCAAAATCTGTAGTTTCGTCCACTGTCAGCCACAGAAATTTATTGCCTATGTCTCCTTTGATATTTCCCACGACACGTTGATATGTCTTCTATAAATATGTTTTACGCAATGTATGGCTACTAGGCAATGGAAAATCGGATACATATTTGGCAAAAAAACGTCTAAAGTAAATATTGTTGACCACGTTCCACGCAAGTCTACATGCGCAAAACATTATGCACAAATCAAACCGAAATTCCTCTTTGTAACAGTGCCAGGTATATTTTTTAGATGGATATTCGAATTTAAATGTCTTTTACTCACTCGGCGATCACGAAATATATATCGACGATTGCAAGAAATACATAGAATATGTGATCCGTCTATATTAAAATCGTCGTAATTTTCAATAATCTGTTTCAGTCTATTCATGGTAACTAGTCAATAAATGGTAACGACTGTGTTATTATTGCAGAAATCCACACAAAATCAGATAATATGTAAATACAGTACACGAACTCACAGGTCACTCGCGACTAAAAAGTGTTTTCAATGCGGCGGTCGACCCGTTTACACCGCCGACAGGTAGAACTATCGGAATAGTTCGCCGTCTTACGGAGAAAATATATTACGGCGTCCCGGGTTCCCGCGAAGACTTCATTCGGGATAACATTCTACGCACATACAGTGCGTAGAATGTAATATGCGCTTAAAAAATACGGTTTATACTTTAATTATCATAGTGTTGTATAGTGTCAGATCTGCGTGACAGCGTACTTTGCCGGACCTTAATTATATTACAATTAAGGACACAATTGAGATTTTCAGTGTTATTATCTACAGAAGGAACAGAGTTCACGGTCGAATCGGAACGAGATAAAATAGTATCCCGCTGCTGAGGTCGGCCATTACAAAAATACGATTAATTTGAGAATTATAACTTATAACAGAACCGCCGTGTCAGTATGCGCGGTGAGAGCACCGGTTGGAGCGCGGCAAAAACAGGTACAAGAGCTTTAAACAGCCGATTAGGAAGCGAGTTATGGCACAAAGACAGGGGACGTGGAAGCCAATACGCGTTTTTTAGGCTAAATTATAATTCAATAAAACCGGTTGTGCATTAGAAATGCAGTTTTGCTATAACAAAGAGACTGTGAATTTGTATCCGACCTAAAGAATGGATATTAAGGTCGAGCGTTACTTACCTATTACAGTCCGCGACAAAAAGGCGAAGAACAGCGGCCGATATTCGACAAGAGGATTTTTAACTGATTGTAGTTTCCGCGTATGCATAGTGTTGTGTGAGTTCCTGACCTCTCGACCAATTTGAAAGTATCTGTTTGATGGGAATTGTTAGATAATTGAATAAAGCCTCTGTTAAGGAATGTCTAAATGATGTTAAAGAATATCAGACAATATTAAGAAGCAGCTGAAAAAATAATAATTGTATACGAAATTTGAAAAGCTCTATCAACACATAATTGTAAATCTTTTTACTAATCAGTTATTTTTTTAAATTTAGGATGAACTCGACATGAAATTCATTTCTCCAACATTTTTCCTAAAGTAATTTAAGAATACTGAAGGAGAGTTGGAAGTTTCGGCGTAGAAAAAAAACCCTTTTGACATTTTTTTCACTTGACATTGAAACATTTCTTATACATGCCCATTTTGCCAACCATTGTGGCATCTTCAAAAGGTGATAGAATCAAAGTTAAGAACGTGCGTCTTGAGTTACAGAAAGTGTTTCGGTGTTATGTTGAAAATTGTTTGTGAAAAAGTGTGAAATTAATTTAAGAGTGTTATCAACATATTTTAAACCTTATATTAATGTGTAAATATGTGGTAAAAATTATAACAATAGTTACAGATAGAGAATGAGTAAAATAATACCTTAGTATTATTAATAAAAAAATTAGTTGTTAACCCCCCCCCCCAGGTTACTATAGTAATAAAATTAAATACAAGAGGGTTATTAAAAAATTGCAGGTTTTTAAGTTGAAAGTCAAACGTCTCGTTAAAATGATGCTAATTATCTCCTCATTCTCAAGTCAAAGAGGCAGTTTCGTTCACACCAAGAAGCTCAGGAAAGATGCATGAATCGAAGGTGATTTGGTCCAATGGGACAAGAAGGACAAATAGTTAAGGAGGGGAAGGAGGGAAAAGTAATGGAGGTCAATGGGGATAAGTTTATCAACAAAAATAAAGGAGAGTAATGGGTTTAAGAGGATAATTGGGATAAAAGGAGGTGAAAGTACGAGAATGAAGTAGTGATTGACAAAAAGGTGACTTGGTGCAACAGGATATGAGAGAGAAAAGAAGATAAATGGAAGTTTAGAAGACCAATGAGGACGAGGATCTCGTGGATAAACAAGGGTAAGGAGGGTAATAAGGTTAAAGAGGACAACAAAGACAAGAAAGATAAGGAGGACAAGAAGAGGTTAAGAGAACAAGAAGATTAAATGAGGTGGTCAGTGAGGACAAGGATAGTAAAAGGACAAAGGAGGATAGAAAGGGGACAAAAGGTTGATAGAAAGAATACAAAATGAAGACAAAAGGAAGAAAAGAGGAGGACCATGTGAGGACAACGGAGGACAAAATGAGATTAGGGAGGGACAAGGACAGTATGGCGAGAATGATAAGCGTTCTTTTTCAAAGAAAGGATATTGTGTGAAAATAATTTCAAAAGTTTATTAAACCATTTAACCCAAACATTAAAACAAAATTTGTTAAACTTTTTATGCAAAAGATAAAAAGTATAAAACGCAACCATCCAAACAACGATATTGTAGGTCTTTGTTTGGATAATGTGGTATATTAACGTAAACATGTTAATAAACCACTGTGCAATTTTTTTATCGTTCTCTTTAAATATTCCACATCCACGTGGTATATCCTAGAAACCTAGTATCACGCTTAATTAGTAATTTGATTTGATTTTAATTAAATTATTGCTAAGACAATTGCAAGGATATTGCTATTATTTGTTCAGATTGATTTTTCATAAAAGATTCGTATTTACATCGTCGGTTCAAAGGTAAAATTCATTAACTTATATCAAGCCAGTTTTTATAAAACCTGCGATTTTAGACTTTTTTGAAAAAAAAGAAAAACCTTATTTCAAGAAGTTACAAAGATATACTACATTTTAACTAGCATATGACCCATATTATTGCATTTTTTTTGTCTTTTGTTAGACGATTGCAATTTTCGTACAGTTTGATGTTAATTTTACCTTTAAACCGATGATATTTAAATATCTAAAATTTTAAGGATTTTGAAAATTTTGTTATGTGCACGAACATATTTATTGTATACGGATAATATAAGAATTGAGTTGTTTTATAGCTAATAAGATTTTAGTAATAGCTTCGAAATGGTAGCAACACTTGATCAGTTACCCAACTTTATAAATTAACAAACCTCGGCGATCTTATCATTTTGTCGCGGACTGTATATGCCTATCCTTACAAATATGTTAGATCACCTTGAGCAAACGCTGTTTAGAGCTGACCAATAAAATTATTACTTTAGGCCATTATTATTATTCAGTTGCATAGAACAAGTTTTTTTGCCGTTTCGTGTTAGCGCGTATCGAATTTTTCCATTTGACACTAATTACACGTTCGATATTTTATTATAAATTCATGGGCGTACCCGAAGACCCATTACTTGAGGGGAGGCGCGCCATGTGCTGTGCGCTGATTTCGTTAAAAATTCTCGTTGTACACCGAGAAAAATTCAACTGTATGTTGTAACGCAAAAGAACATTCATACGAGGTGCGTAAATTAAATAATGAGACTGGCAACGAAGCGCCCGATTTAGCAACACTGCGGAGACAACGGAAGGGCGGTAGGTTAATATGTATTGCACCTTCAGTACAAGTTTGAACTTGTTCATTTGTTTGTTCTTTGTGACTGTTTCCTCAAACCGGTTTTTTCTAGTGCGTTTTAAAAATGAGTAACATTAATTTTGAGTAACGGTGTGCTATCTAGTTTTGCTTGGACCGATACTTTTGCAAAACTTCAACACGCCTACGGAGACAGTGTTTTTTTCAAGAGCCCAGGTTTTTCGGTGGTTTAAGGCATTTTCAGAAGGAAGAGAGTCGATTGAAGATGAACCACGCAGCGGAAGAGTTACATTTGAATCACACCACTCTTCATCAGATTTTGACTAACGAATTGGGGATGGGAAAAATTTGCGCAAAAATGGTTCCAAAAAAAACTTTCGCAGGAACAGAAGGACATCAGGAGAGAAAGGTGTCTTGACATTTTGGAATCGATTGAAAATGATCCTCATTTTATGGAACGTGTCATTGCTGGTGATGAGACTTGGGTGTTTGAATACGGCTCGGAAACCAAGCCGTACCCAAGACACAAAAAAGCAAGAATGAGCACGTCGAAGATCAAATGCATGCTGATTTGCTTTTTTGATAGCCAGGGAATTGTCCACAAAGAGTTTGTGCCTCCAGCCCAAACAGTAAATCAACACTTTTACAGAGAGGTTCTTGAAAAAACTTCGAAATAGGGTCATGCATGTGAGACCAAACATCAAGAACAACTGGATGTTGCATCACGACAATGCGCCTTGTCACACAGCCATTTCAGTAAACGAGTTTTTAGCCAGTAAAGTTCTAGAGCCTCTTAAGCTTAAACTTAACTCTTAAAGAGTCCTTGTGCCTCTTTTCTCTTCCAGAGATTAAACAATCACCTCAAAGGACGTCATTTTGGGACCACAGCAACCATTCAAACGGCTGTAACCGACCAGCTGAACGCTATTCCAGTTTATGAGTTCCAGCACTGCTATGAGGAATGGAATAATCATCTCCAGCGATCTGTGATTTCCCAAGGGAGTTATTTTGAAGGAGACAATACTGAATTCTAGTTCTATTCTAATACAAAAATTTAAAAAAATCAGTATCGGTACTTAATTTACACACCTCGTATACCAAACTGCGAGTACTTTTTTCCGGAAGTTCACAAGTTTATACGAAATAGCGAAACTAGCTATGAACTCTTATCGCACATCGACATAATAGTCATTTCGTTCGTATCTTTATTCGACTGTCTACGACCTTCTCTCGACGAATTGACAATTTTATTCTCGCGCCTTTAAGATCTCACTGAACGGGTGCTCTGAATTCTCGTTCGGCCGTATTATAAACGCACCCGATGTATTTCATTGCCAATATGGAAATTTCGATATTTTTCAAGCACACTCCGATACCCATAAATTAAACGTTGCCTACATGCAGTGTCATTGAAATAACGTGGAACACAGTTATAAAACTAAAAACCTACAAATAGGTGCCGCCTTATTTACCAACGAGTCGACAAACAACAGAATGCGGCATTCCATTTGTTAACCTCAATAACGCGGTTTTAGTGTAAGTGTTTATATTGACCCTTAAAAGAAAAACCTAAACCTTAGTAAATTATGGCGCAGGTGGTGTGGTAATTAAAGGACTTCAATCGGCTATACCGGGTGCCCCAATATTCCGCGTACAACGAGTTACCACATGCCCCTGACGTCAAAATTAGTCGATTTAATTAAACTTACCTATATACCAAGTTGTCTCGTTTAGCCGCTAGAGGCCATCAAAGTTGACATAAAATTTTTGCCAATAACTTAGTAACTCCCTGTATGAACTTAATGAAATTTGGTGTGCTAGTATGTTCCGACAGATGGCACATTTTGACATTTGAATTGAAGTTATTCCATTAACAGGGTGCGAAAACTACCCCTACCCTTAAAGTAACCTGCTCGTATTTTTTTTTTGGTGGTTGTGATACCGCTTTATCTAAATCTTTATCATAAAGATAAGCAATTTTTTAACAAATTTTCTTTCTTGTAAAATTTTTGTATTCCTTACCGTTTTAGCTGAATTCATGTTTTATTACATCATTGTCGATTCTACTACGATTTAATTGATTTCACTTTAAAATTGATTTTAGGACTAAAGCGAAATAAACAAACTTAAATAATCATTTAATGAGACTTAATTAGGTGTTCAAAATGACCTCCATTTTCATTAATACAGAGATCAATCCTACGCAAGAAATTAAAGAGCACTCTTCTCAGGGTTTCCTCGTCCTGCAATTCTTGAACGGCATTTTGACTTATGTTCCACAATTGTTCCTCGTTCTCAATACTCACAGAGTAAACTTTCTGTTTTAAGTCACCCAAAATGAAGAAATCGCAAGAATTCAAATCTGGTGAACGTGGTGGCCATGAAATGGGAGCATCGTTTCCTCTGCCAATCCATCTACCTAGGAATTGCTCATTTAAATATTCTCTTACAATACGTGCAAAGTGTGGTGGGGCACCGTCGTGCATAAAGTACAATTGATTGCGTAGATTTAACGGTAAATCGTCGAAGTAATCCGGCAGAGTATTCTGCAAAAAATCTAAATAACTGTTGCCGTCGAGGCGATTTGGCAACCTAATCGGACCAATCAAAGAGTTATTGATAAATCCCATCCACACGTTTATACTAAATTCGCGTTGAAAAGATTTTGCTCTAATGGCATGGGGATTTTCATCTGCATAAACATGTTGATTATGCATATTTGTTATCCCACGTCTTGTGAAACATGATTTTAAACAAAATTTTCTTGTGGAAGTCCATATCGTCAGCACGGTATTGTTGAATAATCTGTGAGAATTGAGGACGACGAGCGGCAAGATCATGAGGTAATAGTTATTGAACTGGTTGAATGTGAAAATGACGAATCAGTTGTTCAGTGAGAACTCTGTTTATTGTACTTTTTGAAACTCTGACTTGCCTCTCCAATAACTCGACACTGGTTTCCGGGTTTTCATCTACTCGTTCCAGAATTTCTTATTCTACAATTATTGTTCGGGCTTGACGAGGCCGTCCGGCATTACGTCTATTCACCTTAAGCATACCATTTTCTCTAAGACGTCTTTCAATATTTTTAAAGGTCTGATGATTTGGAGTTCTGTGATTGGGATATCTTCGATGATACTCGAGCACACTTCTACGACAGTTTCCTTCACAAAACCCTAATACTAATAACATATCGGTTTGTTCGTCAAAGGTGTATGTATTATCCATCTTATAGAGTCAACAGAATAATGACACTTATGACAAATTTCAAATTGTAGCATTTGTTTCACCTGGTAATTTGGCCAACTAGTATTTGTTATTTGGATTTATCAAAGGTGACATGAAATCTTTGTATCGAACACCTAATTCAATTTAAACAAATTTCTTCATTTGGGGTGACTTATAACAGAACGTTTACACTGTGAGTATTGAGAACGAGGAACAATTGTGGAACAGAATTCAAAATGCCATTCAAGAATTGCAGAACGAGGAAACCCTGAGAAGAGTGCACTTTAATTTCTTATGTAGGATTGATTACTGTATTAATAAAAATGGGGGTCATTTTGAACACCTAATTAAGTCGCAGCAATAAATGATTATTTAAGTTTGTTTATTTCGCTTTCGTCCTAAAATCAATTTTAAAGTGAAATCAATTAAATCGTATTATAAATCGACAATGATGTAATGAAACATGAATTCAGCGAAAACGGTAAGGAATACAAAAATTTTACAAGAGAGAAAATTTGTTAAAACATTAATGAATGTTGATAACAAAATGATAAAAATTTGGATGAAACGGTATCACCCCCACCAAAAAAATACGAGCAGGTTACTTCAAGGGTAGGGGTAGTTTTCGCACCCTGTTAATGAAATAACTTCGATTCAAATGTCAAAATGTGCCATCTGACGGAATATATTAGCACACCAAATTTCACTAAGTTCATACAAGGCGTTACTAAGTTATTGGCAAAAAACTAAAATTTTATGTCAACTTTGATGGCCTCTAGCGGCTAAACGAGATAACTTAGTATATAGGTAAGTTTAGTTAAATCGACTTATTTTGACGTCAGGAGCATGTGGTAGCTTGTTGTACACGGAATTGGGACACTCTATATATACAGTCATTTATTTACATCTTGAAGTTGGAAAGGAGAGACAGGCGAAGATCGATCTGGAGCCGGTGAATGGCAAAGATAGACTAACTATCCAAACGGAAAGTAAGTTCCAAGGCAGGTCATTATGATAAAGGCATATGTAGGCACGTGCTGTTAGTTTGGGAAAACCGAACGGCAGGCTAGCGAGTGACACGCCGCCAAAGGGCAATTCAGGTGTTATTAGCAGGAAGGAAAAAGGCTGTACCAGAGGTTTGGCACGTATCTGCACAAATGTACAAATGGTACATGCCGAAGCGTGGGAATTAGGTTTGTACATAAATATTCACAGATAGGTAGGTACCTACAAACATAATTGTCACAGGGAACAAATCAATAGTAGTCCCTACAAGATAAACGGACTGCTGTCATAACACTGCTTCCACACTCGTAACTAAAAAAATACGATTAATCACAAGTAATCACTGTGTCTAAAAAGTCTGGATCAGTGTCAATGTTGTTTAGAATGTCAGCGCAAATGTTCATTCTTGATTCCTTTTGCTCGGGAATTTTGGCACCATTTTTGCGCAAACTTTGCACATGTTGGACGATTCAGGCAAAAGCTGACAAATACATTCTTTGTCGATTCCTGTTATTTCAGCAAGCCCTCGGATGCTTAGATCACGATCTTCGCGGATTAATTTACCAATTATATTAACGTTTTCGTCCGTTAAGGGCCGTCCGGGGCGTGAATCGTTTTCGGTCGTTTCACGTCCCTCTTTAAACCGTTTAAACCACTCAAAAACTTGTGTGCGGGATAAACATTCACTCCCGTACACTTCTTTTAACAGTGCATAAGCTTTTGTACGTAAAAGTTTTCCCCAGTTTAACAAGACACTTGAGATTAACCCGTTGCTTCATCTGAACACTTAACATTTTTTAGGCGTCACTGATGTGTAGACTAATTCAAACGACTGCTACAGTCAAACTGAGCGACCCACTGGATTGTCCAGCGAACTTAGGCTGGGGAAAGTGTCACCAGTCACAGTTCTGTTCAAACTTGTCGCGACACGCTCGCAGCGCGCTGGTAGCAGCATCAGTTCGGTTATTTAATAGCCACACATCGTATAGCGAACCTTTTAATAAGGGATTAACAGAACATTAAAAAAACAATGCCCAAAGAATCACTACTTCCTCATTCAATTTTTCCATAATGAGATTAAAGAACAGAGATCAAAATTTAAGATTCTCAAAAAAAATGCATATTTTACTCAATCATACAAAATACAGATTTTGTTAAATGACCGTAATTTCCTCACCTCCTATATACTCGTAGGTATCAGCTGTCAACTTAAAATTATATTTCATTTAGTTAATTGATGTAAAATTGCCATGTCACATTTCTTTAGCTATCTGTCACATAACAGTGGGCATCTCATCCCCATAAAGTAGGTATGGAAGAAATTGACAATTTTTCTATTGTTTATTGTTATTTTGTTTTGTATTTCAGTAAAAGTAATCAGTTGCCTGCTAGTCCGTTTTTTAGTCCATCATATAACTACATTATATGGGACTTCTTAATTTTTATTTAAAATCATACAACCTTTTACATTACCTACCTATCTGTCCTTACAAATATTTATATTTATATACAATTACAAATATTTTTTTGATACAACAAAGTAGCAGGATGAATGTGTGAAAAAAAGGAGATTACAAATCCACGTGTATGTCATTGCTATATTTGTTTACGAAATATCTACGCATATATCCAGGAAGTGATATATCTTAAAATTGGTTAATTGTAGGAAGTCAAAATATGATAATTATGTTAAAACCATTTCCTCCTAGGATTTTTTTATTGCAGTAATTTTAATATTCTATTAGTTTTCTTATATTGTACCTACAAACTATTGTTAACTGAATTTGCAAGTGCTTGGAAAACGACAAAATAATGTTTCTTTAAACTTTTTTTTATATCCATATATATGAGTTATTAATCAAAATTGACAATAGGTGGTAGGTTTATTAATTCATTGTTCATAAACTTGAACTTGTGAGTGTCTATGTTCTTTGATCGGTAAATGGATATTTACTCAAATGGATCTGAATATAGTCTGGATTATGTAAAATGAAAAACTAAACGGCATGTCATCGATTACGCCAATACGCTAGATAAATTGTTCTAATAAAAGAGAAGACGACCAAGTCTTCTTCAGTCATTCTCTTCTTAACATTGTTTTGACACAACACCAACAAATATTTTTTGCTTAGTATGAGTCGGTAATAGTTAGTTAGTAATAGCAATGTCAGAAATGCATTTCATAAATGTTTTGAGGTACATTTATGAAATTTATTTATTTCTTTGATGGTAAATTTCAAATATTTTTCGAATGGACGGCAGGCAAACAACAATAACAAATGGCTACTCGTGGGGTAATTTAAGGGCAAACCAACAACAACAAAGAGCGATTGTAGGATACGTAAATTTTGTTTTGCTCGTTGTTTAAAATTCAAGTAACGTGTAATTGATTAATGAATTAATGAAACATGCTACATTTGCTAAAAAATATTAAACAATAATCGATTAAATCAGTGACATATATGGCATCAGTTTCATACTGTGATCTTCAAGCAGACGGTATTGCTGTGAGACCATAAACCCAACAAATAGAGACGTACATAGTTGAAAACAATGGGCGATTATTCGCTGAAGCAAGAGACATTTTTCTCCATGGATACGGTTCGAATGTTGCGATGCACGTGAAATCTAGTTGGCCTATCTTTTGCTCGGGAGCAGAGTTGCAGGCGAAACGTCGGCCATGCGATTACGCAAGATACACGAGAGCTGAAGTCTAAGGAAAGGCCACTTGTCGGAATATATAATAATAATAGGCTAGGCTCGGGTTTCGCATAAATTGAATTAAATTCTCAAGGCTATCCCGAAACTGGTATCCCAAACAGAATTTCCTGGTCGCTAATACGCGTCTAGTAGCCTTTTAACATTTTGTTGCAATACAGGGCCGCACCTGAAACGTTTAAATAACGGTTTCGACCTAATGCTCCGACCTGTACCGGAGATTGTCTTATTCCCATGGACTTATGACGAGGGTGGTGTGGTAATTAAAGCACTTTAATCGGCTATATACAGTCATTTATTTACATATGTACAAGATGGAAATGAGAGACCGGCGAAGATCGGTCTGGAGCCGGTGAATCGCAAAGACTGACTCTCGAAAACGGAAAGTAAGCTCCCAAGACCGATCATTATAACACAGGCCCAGGTAGATAGGTAGGTTCCCCGAAAACCCAAAAGCCTAAGTAAACGGTTGTAAACTGAATTAGGGAAAAACCCAACCGCAGTTAGTTTCGGAAAATCGAACCGTTATGAGGGTGTTCTTAACAGGAAGGATGGACAAGAGGTTTGTCACGTATTTACATAAATGCACAAATGGTACACGCCGAAACGTGAAAATGAGTTTTTACAGAAATATACACAAATAAGTAGGTACCTACCTACACATGTACATTGTTCAATTAAAATTAACAACAATATACCCTACAGCCTAGAAACACTTTGTTACACTCAACGCTCGCATTTCACCATCCATGTTGGCGGCATCAGGATATGTTTAAAGTTAAATTTAATTGTATAGTATATTTACGAGTATACTAGAGTTCCCGTAGTGGTTTACCCATCTGTGAAAGTTGTGGTTCGGGGAACCGTAACTTTTTGTACATGTTTTTTAATTAGAACAGTGTACTGTTAGGTAACGGTCCATTATCTTTGTTCATCTTACTATTAAATTTAACAATTCATATACATACTTTCGAATGCATCTAACTTTCTACTGTCTACTTCATTTATCATTAGTTTTAAGCTACAACGTCTATCGTATGACTAATTATTATCAAAACCATATTGGGCTTCATATTACATACGATTTTTTGCCCAGTATACTTTTGTTGACAATATAAATTACCGACCTTTTATTGCCATTTCCTTTATGTTTTGGTTTGCCTGAAAGTTTTTATAATTTATTTTTTGAGGTATTTACTAAAGTCATGACGAAGTTTTTAAATGTTTATACACACACAAATTTTATGTTTTTTTTTTAACCCCCTCCCCCCCCCCCGTCCTTGTCACGGATGGTCACACTTGTGAAACCTCCTCCCCCCTGGTGTGACGTCACATATTTTTCAATTTTATATTTAGTAAAAGTAACTAAATTCAAACAGCAGTTTTTCCAAATTTTTTTTATTTACATTAAAAATAATCTTTAATTAAAATTAACATAAAGTCAAATATTTTAGATAATGGACAAAACAAAACACCAATTTTAAAGAACGATAAACGATTAATAATGTTAATAAAAGTTACAAAACCGGTAAGACAACGAGCGTGCACTCGCCGACGACTTAAACCTATATAAACCTTATAAATATAGATCGAGTTTATATTTTTAAGTTTTTTATTTACATATAAATTTCGCGTTTTTGTATTTTAGATTTTGACATGTGTCGTCACAAAGCTTTTAACCCCCTCCTGACCCTTGTCACACAATGTCACATTTAGTTGACCCCCCCCTCCCCCCCCACTCCCCCTCCCCCCTCCCCCCCCCCCCTTAACGTGTGACGTAATTTATGGATGGCCCCTAACGAATTCCTACGACGCTAATGATACTAGACAGTTTTATTCCTATGGGCATCGTATCTGTTGATGTACAAAAATCATTTTCAATATACAGTTTACTAAAAACGTTAAATTGTAATGTTTTCAAAAAATTGTGAATAACTCTTCTTGGACTCGTATATTAAAGGGAAAAAAATCGGCACACATATAGCAAGGATGGTAGACTTTTGAATTATTATAATGTTTTCAGTTCAATTCTAAAATAAAAATTTTTCATATCTAAGAAAAAAACTTGAAAAATGGATCAGTTAGTCAGATACATACACTGAATATAGCCTTTATATATATAAAATATTTTTATAAAATATTTTTAAGTTATTCACGGTTTTTTGAAAACATGGCAATTTAACTTGCTTAGCGATATTTTTTCACACAATCGATATGTCATCTCCTACTTGGGCTTATTAGATGCAGAATTTCACAAGCTATAATCCTAGTAGAAGCAGGAAGAATCCAAACTGTAATACAGAAAATATCAGAATTTAAGTAACCTTCAAAAAGTGGGTGTACAAACACCTAAATACTGTATGTACTTATACAGTAAGCAGCACCCTAATGCGTACATAGCTGAATGAATGGCAATTGATAATTTAACATCTTTGTTGAATAGATGTAAACATGAGGTGAGAACCAATCGCGATCCAATCACTAGCGCAGGCGTATGAAAGGCATCAGGTTTGTTGGTAGGGCTGTTTGAGTTAAAATTTGAAATACCATTTTATATTTTATTCTGGTCTAGTGCCTGATTAGAAAAGTACGTTATTACGAGCGTATTGTAGAAGCACTACATACCTACATTCATTAAAATAAAAATGGATATTTATCACATTGACGAAAAAGTTCAAATAATTAAATAGTACTTTGGTGGTCGGTCTGTAAGGGATATTAATGTCAATGACAACCCAACATTGTCTGCCAAGGCAATGGCTGAAATTGTAGATTGTATATGTGTAAGCTAAAACACATACGCCAGTATATCTCCTTCGAACAACTATTCGCATACTAATATAAAATATAAATTAACCAAACGACAACAAACGTCTAGTCCCCGAGCGCTGGCGCAGTTTGAATTTGACATGCGCAGATGCAGTTCTGTCTGCGATTCGCCGAAATTTTGTACGCCGAAGCCGAACCATTGGACCGTTCGTTCTGCCTTGTTTCGCTGTTGTCATATCAATATAATATTCCTATTACCTAGATATTTTAAAATTGTTTCACAGCTGTTTAACATAATATTAACTGTTTAAAATTATTTCACAGTAGTTGGGTTGAAAAAAGATAACAGTAAATTTTATCATACGATACGCAACGCAGTCTGAAAATTAAATTGATTTATATTAATTGGTTGTACATTACAAGTACATCAATGCATTTTGTAAATATAGGGTTTTTTATAAAGACTTATTATGCAGAGTTAAGAGTTACAGTTAGTTCTGGCAACGTTGCTTTTTAGATTTCCGCTAAGACCCTCTCTTAGCTTTATGTACAACCGGCTTGGTTATATATAAAGTAAATTCGCCCCGGCCCAAGTAAATTCGCCTAACTATCACATAAAAATGTATCATTTAATATATATTTAATACATTTACCTATGTACGCATTAGGGTGCCGCTTACTGTATATAAAGGAGTAACTGAATAAAAAATCTATCGAACGGATATTAGTGATCCAGTAGGTGGCATTTAGTTTTTATTAACATTCTGTTGCATATATCATTGCAGGAATGACCCCTTACTGAGTTTTTTTAAGTGAGCTCTTTTATGTCTTATTGTTTGTGAGACTAACGTAACCGAATCTAAGTACGGCCCTGTCATGCAGCAAATAGTACCAAATGCGAAACTGTTCGCTGAGCGGTACAAATATTAGTTTTTCCAATACCAGTTTTTCTAGTTGGCAAAAAAATTAATAACTTTTTTCTGCAGGCGCCATTGTCTAATGCCTGCTAATTATTGCATAGGTTCCTTGTTGTTGTGAAACTTTTTACTTCATTAACATAGTACAATGAAAGAAAGTTTCGTATTGCTACGTTTTTTTTTTGTTCCTGTTTCCACTAAAAACCCGCAACTATAATGAAGACAGTTAAATCGATAATAGGTAATATATCCTGGAACGAAACTTGTCCAAACTACTTTTACGTACATACATGTATGAGTAATAACTGCTGCAACAGTCGGTTTAACATATGTAGGTACTACGGATATTATAATTAGATTTTCAGCAAAACGGAAAAGTAATTCTTGTAAGATAACACTGCGACGTAAACATTTAGACGTGTTCTCCAACACACTAAAATACTAAATTGTATTAGACTCCAGCAACGGTGGCATCATTATCAAAAAATTAAAAACGTTGTTGATACATATCTTCAAATGATTTCAGTGATAACACAGGACCACATTTTTTTTTATACGCAAACAAGATTAGGTGTCTTATACGTATTTTTAGTCGTTGGAAAGAATATTCGTTGTCTGTTTCTCTCTATTACGTCTGGATTTTGCGTAAATCAAGGAAATATAACCTCAAAAGCATGGAAAAATAAAGCAGCATAAAAAACAAACAGTTTTGAAGCAGAAAGGCATTATACCATTCCATATGTATTTTGTATACTGAACACGATTTTGATATTGTGTGACATAACCTCAAAAAACATCTTGAAACTGAAACTGAAAAAATATACCTAAATACGTTTATCAAGTAAATTAGAAGTTTAAGCTGGCGAGCATGCGTATAGACATTTTGGAGCGTCTAATCCGAATCTGTGATCACAAGTAACGATTCGCGGATAGATTTTCACATAACCTCCAAAAAACCGCTAAAAAATATGACCAAAATTGACATGACATAAATTAAAAGATTAAACGAACAAAATAAAAAAAGTTTTGTAGTAGGAAGATCAGATTCCATGCCATGTTTGTTGGTGTGCTGAAAACGTCGTGGACATCACAGTTTTTTCATATGCTGAATATTAAGACATAACCTCCAATAACAATTTAAGCAGTCAACCTCGTCACAAGTATAAAATATTTCCATATAAACGTGCTTTTTTTAGGTGTCCCCTCGCCTCTCATCATCGGGGTGCTTTTTTAAAAAGTGAGTCCCATAGCCTCTCACCATTTAGAATGATCACAATGAAACATCTAAAATTTTTTTTTCGATTTAACTATTATGCGCTAGATTTAAAAAAAAAAAACTACTTATTCATACCATTTATGATGCTGAAGTTGTGTTTTTTTACGACTTACCTAAGGGTTTAGAAAAAAATTTCTAAAACAAATGGCGGAAACGTATAGATAATTTTGATACCTAGGTTTTACATCTCTCCCACGAGGATCTTTAATCAACGCTGGCTCTTGACTTAAGCTACAAGTACTACGTTTTCCATGTACTTCGGCAATTTCAACTAGTTTTAGATAAACGAAATTTTTACCAGTAACATTTCCTTAAATGTGGATCAAGATATATTATATCTGGTACTTCAGGGAACCAGCGGTAACTATTTTGAGTTTTCCGCAAGTAAAAAAATTGTAAATTTTAGAAAAAAAAAAAAATCGAAAAAAAATTGTTTTCATGAAATTTCCGTTCATGTCTTAAATAACCACCGTAAGCACCTATACAAAAAAGCCCTAAATGTGGCTATAAAAATATATTTTTTATAAGAAACCGCGTATACGGCTTTAGCAGGATTTGGACAATTTCACCCTATTTCATTTTAGTGATAAAACTTAAATTTTATGGTGTCACGATGGTTTTTGAAAGATAAAAAGGAACATTTTACGAAAAAGAATTCTGGAATCTGACCTTTCTACTACAAAACTTTTTTTATTTTGTTCGTTTAATCTTTTAATTTATGTAATGTCACATTTTGGTCATATTTTGTACCTGTTTTTTTTTTGGAGGTTATGTGAAAATCTATCCGCGAATTGTTACTTTTGATCAGGTATTCGGATTAGACGCTCCAAAATGTCTATACGCATGCTCGCCAGCTTAAACTTCTAATTTACTTGATAAAAGTATTTATGTTTTTCAATTTCAAGATGTTTTTTGAGGTTATGTCTTAATGCACGGCCTATGGAACAATTCTGATCCCAAAATCGTGTTCAGTATACAAAAAAACATATGGAATGGTATAATGCCTTTCTGCTACAAAACTTTTTGTTTTTTTATGATGCTTTATTTTTACATGCTTTTGAGGTTATATTTCCTTGATTTACGCAAAATCCAGACGTGATAGAGGGAAACTGACAACGGATTCTTTTTCAGCGACCAAAAATACGTATGACACCTAATTTTGTTTGCGTAAAAAAAATTGTGGTCCTGTGTAATCTTTTCCCTAGGAACAAAAATCCCTATGAAAAACACTAAATCGACAATATGTCATATACTGAACGAGCTGGTGACTGTAATATTGCGGGAATGATCTAACAATAACCCTAAGCCTTAGAAACCTTTAACCCTATAACATACTCAAAACCCCATAACCTCAAAAATATTAACCTCAAAAAACCTATATCTTGTGTTCTGCACCTGTTAGAGCGCAGCAAATGACGAAGAAGCATGAATATGATTCAATCATAATTCCGTTGGAATTCCAAAGCTTCGTAATGTCATAACCTCATAATCTCCAAACCCTTAACCTCAAAAACCTTATAAATAAGTCCTGCAAAATTTGGGACAAAACAACGTAATGAAAAGGCATGAATGTTATCCAATCATGACTCTCAAATCCATAGACCCGAATCCCATTGCTCTCAAATTCGATAACCTCAATCTCAAACCCATTAATTTCAGAAACCCTATATCTACGACCTGTGAAATGTAGCATGCAGCAACCTAATGAAGAGGCATGAATATAATCCAATCATATATCTCAACCCTATAGTTTCGAAACTCTATAGCTTCGAAATTTCATAGATGTGAAAATTCATAAAAGCATCGCTCCCAATAATTTGAGCATTTGGCGATTAGTGGCAGAACTTTTAGGTCTCCACAACAGTCAACATGCGTTCGGTTACATGGCTATGGAAGTTTGCCCGCCTTGAATCATGGGGTTATGGAAGTCAGCCAGCCATGGTTTTATGTGGTTATGAAAGTCTACTTATCTCGACTATAACGTTCTGGCGTTATATGGCTTAAGATGTCTAGAATTGAAGGTTGCATATGATTGAATCATATTTATGCTTCTTCATCATTTGCTGCGGCTGTAGCAGTTGAAGAACACATATATAGGGTTTTTGAGGTTATGGTTTTGCAGGTGTTTTGAGTATGTGTGTCGTAGGGTTGAAACGTTTTTGAGGCTTAGGACTGTTGTTAGATCATCCTCGTAACATTTCAGTCACAAGCTTGTCAAGTATATGACATGGTTTCTGATGTGTTTTTCATAGAGATTTTTGTTTCTAAGGGAAGAACTGATCGTAAATGCATCCTGACTTCAGAATTTGATTCACCGCGTTGAAACAAGTAGAAGGGTAATGATCTTCTCTAGCTTTGTGTGCCTGTTTAATCAAGCTACAGTGTAAAATGGGTTTTTTGAGGTTAGAAAAAAAGTAGCGGTAAACGAGGAAAACTGAGGTGTGATTCGTGTTCAGCGACCCCATAAACATGACAGACTGAGTCTGTACTTCCGCGCATTGGAAAAACTTTTGTGGTCCTGTATAATTTGATATTATAATTATAAATAACAATTAAACAAAAAGAAAAGTAATACTTACCACGTAGTTAATTTTATAGAGATAATTGGATGAAAAGTTTTTTTTCTTCACTTGAAGGCAAGGGAATTTGTGCTGCCTAGCTTTTTTTATATACATACATATATGTATCCGGCTAGATTGTTTTTTTACCATGGTATCTACAACGTATGGGACCCAATATGTTAAGGGGGGGGAACCCTTTGGACGCCCGAAAAACGAGTCTTTTTTTATGATTTTTTTTAAAGGTGATAAAATAATCACACCATTTTAAACATTATTTTATTACAACTTTGAATAGTAGAAAAACATATTTTCCTTTTTTTTTAAACAAAATGGCGGCATTACAGGGTATTCCTTTAGGCGTCTTTAGCGTGACATCGAAATTTTTGCATTTGTCATAATTTTTCTATTGATCGGAAACCAACAATTTTTTTTTTTTCAGTTACTGACATGTGTAGGGAAGGATAAACCTGTAAAATTGTAAAAAATCATAAAATTGGACATTTAGTAGGCTGTTCAATTAAATGTTCAAAATTTCGACAATTTTTATCCCAAAAAGGTAATGTAATTACGCGATATCTTTAAAACTTTAGGTACATCCTTCCGATAATAGTACAGACACAAATCTTTCAAAATTTCAGCCAAATCGATCAATAACTTTTTGAGTTACAGCACGAGCAATTTTTGAAAATACAGTTCCGAGATACTCGCGTTCAAAGTTCCAATACATTAAAACTATTAGTTTTAGTGATTTACCGATCAATCAGCGATTCCAGGTGCATGTACCTATTAAACCTTCAGCCTCCTCGAGGAGTTTGTTTTCTTCACAAAAGGTAATATGAAAGAAATGTTACTCCACCCCCAAGTGCTCCGGCTACCTGACTAACTAGTTTACGGTATATGGTATGACGTAAAGCTCCGGCCCTCTCGAATATGTGCGATAACTCCGTAAATATTCAATATTTAGATTTTTCACCTTTCCAATATACTCTCAATATATTTTACTTTCGAAATAAGATAAAAAAAAACAAAAAATATTTTTTTTTGAAAATTGTAGAGGGTTTTCCCCCTTAAACCCGTACCATACACTAATTCAAAAAAAAAACTTCAATATTTAAAATTAAGTTCAAATCATCAAATACAAATCGTATGTCTTTTTTACTCCTACAGCTCCCCTATTTACAATACAACGCGACGACGATCAACTTTGATCGAGTACAGAATAAAATAGCGCTTTATAATAGCAGAGCACAGTGTAAAAATCGCGTTTGCAGGATATACCTGAACGGTACGTCGTGTGTCGTCGCTCGTCGCCCACCCGTTACTACGTTTCGCGAGGTGGACAAACCGCGCTTCTCCATTGATAACCATTAAACGGTAGATAATGAATTTAACAACAGCGTTCCATTTAAAAAATAATATGACCAGCACGCTCATCAGCAGAGCTGCACGCACGCAAAACGACGATTTCTTCCGTTGTAGAGGCGTCCATTGTAATTTCACCATTCTCAATGAATCACCGAGCAGGTAATTTCGTTATGAACGGTGGTAAACGATTACGAATCAGCGGGCTCGGGGGAATACGCCTCAATGAAGGTTTTTAGATAGATCATATAGTGCGTTTACTCGTTTAGCGGACTACTCAGTTTCCAGCCGTTAATCTTCTCGATTTTAGAAAAGACAGTAGAGTTCGTGATTGAGGAGTATCCGACGTAAGGCATCCGCGCAAGGCAAACATTCATTATACACGAAGAGATGATGAGTAATGTACGTTAGAACTTAGTACTTAGCACTTTGCAATCAGTTGATTTGGTAAACACTTCAACAGCGCCCAGAGCTGAAATTCTCTTTAAAGCTATTTATATTTGGTATTAAAATGGTAGAAGAAGAATTAACCAAATCATGACCAAAAGAAAACGACATATACTCTACTGTTTTTGGCCAGCTCAATAGAAATATGTTTATCGATGGGTTTATGACAGATATTTGAAGTTATCTATGGTATTAATTTAGTTCTGGATTCTAGAAGCACGACCTTCAGAGGTTCGCATCATTTAGGCCCCGTTGGGTCCCTTATGCTTCCTCCCTTGGG
Source organism: Aromia moschata (assembly GCA_029963805.1). Taxonomy (NCBI): domain Eukaryota; kingdom Metazoa; phylum Arthropoda; class Insecta; order Coleoptera; family Cerambycidae; genus Aromia; species Aromia moschata. The sequence continues at coordinate 4,351,997 of JAPWTK010000010.1, forward strand.
AGTGCAACCCTAAATGAGTTGCACTCAGCCATCCTATTGTTTAAAAAGAAAGTATTAATCAGGCCTACAAAAAATTTTTTTGGTGCAGCTCTGTTTGTATATATGGTCGGTAAGGTAGGTAGTATGAACTATATTGCCGTTAGTTAATGTCAGCTGACAGCTCTGGTTTACATACTATTTTATCATTTTAATTCTTATCCGGTCTGTTTGAAAAAAGTCAATTTTGCAATAACTCCTATAAAATGTATCTTATTATTTTATTATGGCAAGTAAATTGAGATGTTGTGCTAACGATCCTGATATGTTTTTGTTACATTTGTGGTGAATGCATATTGAAAGATCAGCGAAAATCGATTACTGGCACTGTAATTCGCTTGTATTTTGCTTACTTCGGTATTGAAATTCGCAATCAAGATAAAGTGTGGGTGCCTCATAGTGTTTGTAAAATGTGCATTGACTATTTGCGGCAATGGGAAAAAAAGAACATGAAAATCTTTAAAATTTGGAGTACCAATGATTTGGCGAGAACAAAAAAATCATCATGACGACTGTTATTTTTATACGACAAATGTAGTGGGCATCAACAAAAACAATCGCTACAAGTGGAAGTATCCCAATATTTCTTCAGCTATAAGACCTATTCCTCATTCAGACACTGTTCCAATACCAGTTTTTCATCAGGCAGTACAGGAATCTAAGGAGGATCAAATGGAAGTGTCTGAAGAAGATGATTTTGAATACTGTGGAGAAACATCAAATCCTAAAACACTTTCATAAAGTGAGTTTAATGATCTCATCAGAGACTTAGATCTCTCATAAGAGCGTGCTGAGTTGTTAGCATCAAGAGAAAAGAGAAAAAAATTACCTTTCCTCTGGTGTACGAATTAGTTTATATCGCACGAGAGAACGAAACCTATTGCATGTTTTTCCTCTTTGGTATATTGTAATTATGTTTGCTGGCTTTCATGGGCTTGAAGACTTATCATGCAAGTGATTGGCGTCTTTTTATTGACAGTAGTAAAAGAAGTCTCAAAACAGTCCTTTTACATAATGGCAATAAGCATGCTTCTATACCACTTGTCCACTCTACACCTATGAAAGAAGAATATGAGGTAATTTCAGTCATTTTACAGAAAATAAAATATTTTGAACATAATTGGGCGATTTGTGTCGACTTGAAGATGGTTAATTTTTTTGTTGGGTCGACAAAGTGGTTGTATGAAATACCCTTGTTTTGTTTGTTTCTGGGACAGTCGAGCCAAATCATCATTGTCATCATCATCAAGTCATTGGACACAAAAAATTGACCTGTGAGAGATGTTCTTGATGTTGGTGAAAGAAATGTCATAAATTAGCCTTTGGTTCCCCGAGAAAACATCATTCTTCCACCTTTGCACATAAAGTTAGGGCTCATGAAGCAATTTGTTAAAGCTCTGGACAGAAATGGTCAATGTTTTAAGTTCATTTCTCAGAAATTTCCTGGATTGAGTACTGAGAAATTAAAAGCAGAAATTTTTGGTGGGCATCAAATACGTCAATTAATTAAAAGCTTTACAAATTATGAAGCTTCTATGACTAAAATAGAACGACTTGCGAGGAAATTTTTGTAGCGGTTGCACAAAACTTCCTTGGAAACTACAAGGCTGATAACTATAAAGAATTAGTCGAGGAAATGCTTCTTAACCTCAAAAATTTAGGCTGTAATATGAGCATAAAAGTGCACTACCTCCATAATCATATAGATCACTTCCAGCATAATTTAGGAGATCTTAGCGAAGAACACGGAGAACGCTTCCACCAAGATATAAAAACAATGTAGAAAAGGTACTAAGGCAGATGGGACATTCATATGATGGCCGATTATTTATTGCTGGGGACTTATGCGCCATTGTCCAAGAAATTTCACTCAAGAAAATCACTTAAAAGACAATTTCTTGATGTATAATTCCAAAATAAATTGATATTTTTGTACAAATGTGTTTTTTTCTTAAATCTTATAAACTAGAGTTGATATAAAAAATGCGACTGCTTTTTTTGTATCAGCTCACAAGACATACTTAAAATCAGGTCTAAAATCTTAGGCACCAAAATGTGTGTAGACTGTAGACCAGTGTTATCAAAACTCTATCAGAATGCTTCTGTTTCTACAGCTCGTTATTTCAAAATACGAGTATAATAGATTTAACATCACAATTTATTACTTTACCTTAGCTTTATTGATATTTGAACATTCCTCAAATTGAAAGTTAAGTATATCGTGATTTAGTGACCATGAAAGCAGCTAATACTCGTAAAGTCAACCAAGCCATTAGACTTTAAGTGCCATAATTAATGTAATTTTTTTTACAGTTGTTAACAATTTTATAGTTAAAGGTACAGCTTGACGTGCGCTTATATTTAATTACATGAAAATACAAAATTAAAGAGAAGCATTTGTGGCATTAAATTACAATTAAAATACACTGATGTGTATTTTAATTAATCCGGATATATAAAAATTGCGTGGTTTTTCTGTTCAAGGCATTTAAATAGTTAAAGTGAGCAAAATATAACAGTCTTTGTTTGTATTACCTACGAGGTGTGTAAATTAAGTAATGAGACTGATTTTTTATTTTTTTTATTCGAATAGAATTACAATTCAGTATTGTCTCCTTCGAAATAACTTCCTTGGAAAGCCACACAGCGCTGGAGACGGTTCTTCCATTCCTCATAGCAGTGCTGGAACTCATATACTGGAATAGCCTTTAGCTGGCCGGTTACAGCCATTTGAATGTTTTCTATGGTCCCTAAATGACGTCCCTTGAGGTGATTTTTCAATCTCGGGAAGGCGCATTGTCGTGATGCAACATCGAGTTGTTTTTGATGTTTGTATTCAAATTTAACTCTTCCCCGATCATTATTGTCGTCAAACGACGATCTGAACGCACAAGATAACGTATTCTATCGACATTTTCATCAGTTCTTGAAGATGAAGGCGTTCCGCTGCGTGGTTCATCTACAATCGACTCTCTTCCTTCTGAGAATGCCTTAAACCACCTGGGCTCTTGAAAAAACACTGTCTCCATAGGCGTGTTGAAGTTTTACAAAAAGTATCCATCGCGCTGTGCCCAAGTCTAACGCAAAACCTGATAGCACACCATTGCTCAAAATTAATATTACTCATTTTTAAAACGCACTATAAAAAAAACAGTTTACGAAAACAGTCACAAAGAACAAATAAATGCCTCTAACAAGTTCAAACTTGTACTGAAGGTGTATTACATGTTAAACTACCGCCCTTCCAAGTCCCGTCTCCACATTGTTGCTAGATCGGGCGGTAAATTGCCAGTCTCATTACTTAATTTACACACCTCGTATAAGTAATTGTTTTAATTTCCCTCTTTTCATTGTTGTGTAAATTTTGTTAGTAGGTTTATAACATTTTAACGCGGACACTTTATTAGTAGACCAAATAAGATTCGAGGAATCTGATATTAGGTACTTTTGAAATAGTGAGAAAATAAAAAAGTTATATTATAAAATATGTCAAAATCAATGCAAAAAAACGGTCCTAAAAGAAGTGTATTGCTTAAAAAAAATCGAGGAGTTAAAAGATAAGTCAATTGATACACCGTTTACATAAATATTTAGTTAGCAGTTTACGAGAAAAACTGTACTCAACAAAAATCCACCATAACATTTCAAATTATTTAATTAAAAAAAATTAAATAGAAAAAGAACTCATAATGAATATACTATATAAAGAAAAATGGTATGTTGCTGAAAAAAAATTTTTGAGGCGTCGCGACACTCGTCGTTAGACATAGTTTTTATTTGTACTTTAATTTTAGTGAAGGTAAGTAAAAATGATTTGCCTTTTACAAAAAATAATTTATCTCGGTAGTTTCTCAGACAAACTAATTTCCTTTGATAAATCGATCGCTCTGTTCATACAAGAACACAAAAGGATCCAATATTTGTTATACTGTTTTTGTATGCTAAATACTAAAGAATTTAAATAAATATGAAACTTTTATAATTTGTTGTCATATAATGGTCTGAAATATACGAGTATACACACAGAAAAAATATTAGATAAATCCATTTAATGCTATATTGTGAAAAGACAAAAACAACAAATTATTTAAAACAATAAAAGTAAAAAAAAATGTGAAAATAAGTGTTTAAACACCATCAAGACATGTACTAAATCACTTTGTGACACTTTACTGGCATGTCACTGATTGCGAACAAAACTGAAAACAGCAGTATAAAAGTATTTTCATTATAAAGTTTTTGCTCCATTTACCCCAGATTCTTATTTCACTTTCAGTGAGGTCCACCAACTCACTCGTCTTTCGTGAATAACCGCTCGTTCTCGGCCAGGATCTTGGGAGATAGTTTTTCCTGTTGTGGACGCAGGTAGTTTTAGCCGTTCCGTTCGAATTTTTCGTATTAAATTTTATTTTTATTTATCCACAGGCGCACACCTATGGAGGTGAATTAAAATTTGTTACTCTAGTCATGAACAATACCTACAGACAAATTTTAATTCGCTTGCATCACACACCTATTTTACGAGTCAAAATTTTTGAAACGTGTCACGAAAATTTCGACATAACCGAAACTTCAAAGTAATGGTTAATATCAAAAGTATGCTTAAATATAAATACTTATGACACCATTAAAATGTTTTAAAAAAAATATCAAATGGTGCAAGAGTTATTAACAAATGAACATCGTTATAAAAAAAGGTGGCTATTTATTCGAAAATTAGTATTAAATATTTAATATACTTATTATAGAAAAAGTAAATTCTTACGTAAAATTGGATGCTTTTCGAAAAAAAAAAATTACGAAACCGTCAAATTATTATTAACAATAAAATCCACTATTTTTTATAAACAAATAGCAAAACGAAAACCTTCTGGGACTTTTTTTATTTGTTACGTGTCACAAATTGTTCGTTATACTCTAACGAACAAAAATCAACAAGAAAATTTTCGGGATCGGCAAAACTCACCAAATGACAAACGATTTTCGACGGCGGTCACCCGCGCCGAACGCGAGCTTTCACATTTGGGGCGTGTTTATCGGTTACACGGTACTAAAAACAACTATTAAAACACATTTGGTGAATAATATTATTAATGAAAATTCCGGTTAACAAAAGTAAATTAGGTCAATTACAAAATTGTCAAATTTAAGACAGTATAAATTGAATAATAATTATAAACTAATATTACATAATGTGCATAATATGTGCATAATATGTTGTCATAAATAACAAAAGTATTTTTCTGCAGAGTGCAGTCAAACACTGTTCGAAATACGTTTTTTAATAGAGTTTTCACTTTTTGAGAACAGTTTGCAATACATATGCTCATTATCGCAGGGTAGAAAGCAATGAAATTTACGAGTTTGTCATTCGGTGAGTTTTGTCGATCCCCAAAATTTGTGACACGTAACAAATAAAAAAAAGGCCCAGAAGGTTTTCGTTTTGCTATTTGTTTATAAAAAAAAATAGTCGATTTTATTGTTATTATAATTTGTCGGTATCGTAATAGAGTAAAAATTTGTGAAACGTGTCGCGGATTTTCCAGCTATTTAGAAATTTGGAATGAGTTGGCGCATTTCAAAGTACCTGATGGTACTAAACTCTGCCTAAAAATTTTTCGAAAAAAAATAATTTTTATAAAAGTTATGAACAAATGAAATTTTATGCAGCGATTAAAAAGAACATTGTTATCTCGAAATGGAAGGCTCTAATCGCAAAATTTTGTAGGACAACTTTTTTTCGAAAGAGATTGAACTTTTTGTAAAAATTGTTAGAACCTTAATAAATGGTTAAACAAATAAAAAAAATATTGTTTATAATAAATAAAGGCTGAGAATTCAATGTTCTCCATCTCTTATTTAAATTTTCTTTTTTTCTAAATACTCGTTATACATTTCCAGATATTTAGAAAAGACAAACTTTTTGGGATCGCTGTTTGCAAATAAACTGCATGCTGTTTTGTTGAACGTTGCGCCCGCGCGCGGTGCAAGTGCTCGCGCCGTATACGCGTTTAAACTTGAAAAAAAAAACAAATGATTTGTGGTTTCTCAACAACAGTTGAGAAAAGCTAACTCATTCAATAAAACATTATTGAATGAGTTAGCTTTTCTAAGCTTATTGCAACCATGCCTTGAGGTTGCAATCCTTTAAATAATTCGAAACGTAAATGGGTGTCTAAAAATGTGATGCGAGTGACGAATAATTGGAATGCAAAATTTGCTCATTTGATTGGAAACTATGTGTGTGATTCCTGTAAACGTAACAACAGTTAACTTCCTGTAAACCTGTTAAGTTCCTGTTAACGTAACTAAAGTTAACAACAATAAACTGGATTCGTCTACGTACGTTTTTTTTTAATTATTTTTAATCAAATTTTAACGATGATTATTATTTAACATTAAATAATATTATTTAATGTTAGATAATAATTTAATGTTAGATAATAATTTAATGTTAGATAATAATCATCGTTAAAATTTGATTAAAAATAATAAAAAAAAACGTACGTAGACGAATCCAGTTTATTGTTAATTGAACGTTTACAGGAATCACACACATAGTTTCCAACCAAATGAGCAAACTTTGCATTCCAATTATTCGTCACTCGCATCACATTTTTATACACACATTTATGTTTCAATTAATTTAAAGGATTGCAACAACGATTACCTCGAGGCATGGTTGCAATAAGCTTAGAAAAGATAACTCATTCAATAAAACAATTGAGAAACGACAAATCACATGTTTTTTCAAGTTTAAACGCGTATACGGCGCGAGCATTGGCACCGCGCGCGGGCGTAACGTCCAACAAAACAGCGTGCAGTTTATTTGCAAACAGCGATCCCAAAAATTTTGTTTTTTCCAAATATCTGGAAATGTATAACGAGTATTTAGAAAAAGAGAAAATTTAAATAAGTGATGGAGAACATTGAATTCTCAACATTTTTGTATTATAAACAATACTTTTTTTATTTGTTTAACCATTTTTAAGGTTCTAGAAATTTTTTTACAAAAAAGATCAATGTCTTTCGAAAAAAAGTTGTCCTATAAAATTTTTCGATTAGAGCCTTCCATTTCGAGATAAAAATTTTCTTTTTAATCGCTGCAGAAAATTTCATTTTTTCATAACTTTTATAATAATTTTTTTTTTTTCGAAAAAAAATGTAGGCAGAGTTTAGTACCATCAGGTACTTTGAAATGCGACAACTCATTCCAAATTTCTAAATAGTTGGAAAATCCGTGGCACGTTTCACAAATTTTTACTCAATATTTTTTTTTCGAAAAGAACATCCAATTTTACGTAAGAATCGACTTTTTTTATAATAATTACTTTATATTAAATATTAAATAATAATTTTCGAATAAAAAGCTACCTTTTTTATAACGATGTTCATTTGTTAATAACTTTTGCACCATTTGATATTTTTTTAAAACATTTTAATGGTGTCATAAGTACACTTGGTACTTTTGATATTCACCATTACTTTGAAATTTCGGTTATGTCGAAATTTTCATGACACGTTTCAAAAATTTAGACGTATTCTTTGACTTTTACGTATTCAAAATTAGAATTGTTAGTTTACGATCATACTTTATGTTGCGTTCGATACCCTGTTGTTGTTCGTAACGTATTATCAAAGTTTATAGTCGGCAAAAGACTATGCAATTAACCCCTCGGTAACAACGACACCGCCTTGGTACTACCATACGGGCGTTCATTAATTAATATTTTAAAGCGAAAATGGCCGGAACACGTTGTCTATGTATGCACTTAATGACAAACAATTAATTAGAGTACTTCTCTATATAGGCCCAGGATATGTGAAATTGGCTGCTGCACTTAATAATAAGCACATGTTAATCCGGTGCATATACTTCATAAATACGGCTAGTCCAGCCTATTTTAAACTGGATTCTAAGCATTTTGCATAGAAATAGGACGGATAAACAATATGCATAAATATTGTTTATTTACCTGTGTGTTAGTTAGTGATTTAAAATGTTTTAGATTCCTTAGTCTAAAACATAGAATAATAATAGTAATAATAATAATAATAATAATAATAATAATAATAATAATAATAATAATAAGACAACAGCTGAATAAAACAACAGCTTACTGACAAAGCCCTACTGAATAAGACAACAGCTGGGTACAAAATCAACGTGAGAAACCGAGCAACACTCACTCACCTGCTCTACATGGACGATCTAAAACTATTCAGTGGGTCCAAGGCAAATCTCCAAGCCCTCATTGGAACTACTAGGACCTTCAGCGACGACATCAAAATGTCCTTTGGCCTAGATAAGTGCGACACAGTGAGTATTGTGAAGGGAGCACCTCATAACAATCCAGAGGTGTATGCCGACATTCATCAACTACCACCGGAAGAGCAATACCGTTACTTGGGAGTGTGTCAAGATGGCAGGATCAACCACACGCAACTGAAGAAGGCATTCCAAGAGAAATACAAGAGCCGTATGACCAAGGTGCTGAATACGCTTTTATCTGGAGACAATCTTATCAAAGCCATCAACTCGTGGGCTGTCCCAGTGCTGACATACTCCTTCGGAATCGTCAAGTGGTCCGTTACTGATCTCGATGAGCTCGACCGACTTACCAGGCGGCTTCTAACTAAATTCAGACAATTGCATACGAACTCTTCAGTAATTCGAACCTCTACCTTCCTCTCTTCTACCTGCCTCGAAGACGAGGTGGGAGAGGTCTATTGAACATCAAGAATCAGTGCCTTAACCAAGAAGCTTCCTTAAGAAGAAAAATACTAAACAACAGGGACCCGCTAATAACAGCAGTAGCAAGAGAGGACGCTGGATACACGCCTTTGAGTCTGGGATGTGAACTTATTCCGGTCGGTTATAATCCAATTAAAGGACAACATTAATCAAAATAAATACAATAATTATCTACAATATCACAAATAATGATTTGATATTAATACCTATATACAAATGTGAAAATAAATGTACAATAATTCTCAATCTACTAACAAACAAAAAGGTGTAGGTATTGCATAGTTCAATTTACATAAATGAAATTATTATATTAAAAAAAGATGATTATATTCCATGACAAGGTTACGTAATTGTTGCATATTTGTATAATGTATATCACAAAACAGACTAATTTTATATAAATTATTACTAACTGTATATAAAGGTGAACGTAACAGTATGTTAGTTCTAGCTATCGGTAACATAAACATTTAGATATTTCTAGATAAAGTTCTTGGTATACGAAAATTTAAACCACTAAGTAAATTGGGACAGTCTATTTCATTGCATACTAATTTATAACCAAAATTTAGACTACATATAACACGTCTTGTATATAAAGGTGGTACTTCAAATGTATCGAGTAATAATTGATGATTATAACCTCTATCTGGATAAACACCATAAGTTTTGTAATGTATAAATTTAAGGAATTTTCTCTGTACGTTCTCTATTTGAAGAATTTGATTGTTATAGTATGGATACCAGATCATCGAGGCATATTCTAACTTTGACCTAACAAAGACATAATAAACTATTTTTATTATTTGTGTATTTTGGAAACTTCGACAATTTCTGAATATAAATCCCAACATCTTCAAACATATGATACTGTTTAACTTATACGTAGATTAAATGACAATTTGGCGTCAAAAATAACTCCTAAGTCTCTTATGCTCTCACATCGGATTAAACGTACATCAGTTATTTTGTATTCAAACTGAATTGATCTCTTTCTCAGGGTATAGGTCATAACTTTACACTTCTGAATGTTGAGCTGTAATCGATTAAATGTGCACCAAATTTCTATTTTATTAAGTTGTTCCTGAATGAAACAGCAGTCCTTAATATTGTCTACTATATGATATATTTTTAGATCATCGGCAAATAAAACAAAATCGCAGTCTATAACATTGGCAATATCATTAATAAATAATAAAAATAATAAAGATCCTAGATTGGATCCTTGTGGGACTCCAGATGTTGGACAGAAATATCTTGAGTTAAAACCATTGTATGACACAAACTGCGATCTGTCACAAAGATATGAGGTAAAAAGTAATAAAAGAGAGTCACTAAAACCAAAGGTTTTTAGTTTACGTAAGATCAGTTCATAATCAATCCGATCAAACGCTTTATAGAAGTCAGTGTATACTACATCAACCTGATGTTGATTATCAACGGCACTAGACACGTATTGGGCAAATTTTGCTAAATTAGTCACTGTTGAACGATGTTCCATGAAACCATGTTGCAGTGGAGAAATATAGGTTTTAACAGCAGGATAAATGCGATTATATAAAGATATTTCCAAAACCTTTGCAAAATTACATAATATGGAAATCGGTCTATAATTAGTTAACATAGAACTATCTCCAGATTTTAGTACAGGACAAATTCGAGCGACTTTCCACATACTAGGAAAAGTATTAGTTTTAAGAACTAAATTAAATAATATTAGCAGAGGTTGAACAAAAACATATTTACAATCTTTAACTAAAAAAGCTCGGAATTTGGTCATGACCTGACGTCATTTTGTTCTTTAGCTTACCTAAAGCTTCTAATACTTCACTCTCAGTGAATTTACTAAAATTTATAATAGGATTATTGTTTACTTCCACGCCTGTTATGTCACAAACTGCAGACTGGATATAAACACTACCGAAGTAATCACTGAAGCCATCTACAGCAAAGAATATACAGCTAGGAACATATTTGGATGTTATGATGTACAGTACGACCTCGATGATCCGAACATGCGTTAGTCCGAATCTCCTCTAATCCTAATAGAAGGAGCTCGAATATATCCATAATCCGAACAAATTTTGATTATCCGAATATCGTACAGTTTGTTTACACTAATTAAAAAATGTAGTAGGATATATAGAGGTGGGTAAATTACGTAAAATTAAAGAACTATGCCCAGTTTGGGCCACAAAGGATACATAATGATTTATATATCATTATCAATACATAAAATACGTGATCTGTCTATTGTAAAATCCTTGTAATTTTCAACCATCTTTTTAAGTCCATTCACAAATGGTAACGACTGTGCCATTATTGCAGGAATCCACGCAAAATCAGGTAATATGTAAATACAGTACACAAATTCACGAGTGACTAACTCGCCACAAAAAAAATTGTTTTCAATGCGGCGGTCGACCCGTTTACATCGCCTACAGGTCGCTATTGGAATAGCTCGCCGTCTTACAAGAAAGTGTATTACGAAGTCCCGGGTTCCCGCGAAGACTTCGTTCGGAATAACATTCTACGCACGGACAGTGGCGTGAGTATATAGGGACAAGAAATATGCGCTTAAAAAATACGGTTTATGCTTTAATTATCATAGAGTTGTATAGTGACGACCACAAAACATATAGATAGTATAAGAAGCGCTACCCACTGCTTAATTGATGGCAACACAACTGACAGTTCTAGGAGGCACAGCGCGGGCTTTTTAAAAATACTTTTTACTGTATATTTTTACTTTTAAAACTGGATACTTTGTAAAATTAAGAAAAGCATCCTCCCTCAAATTAGGGAGGAACTCTTTCCTTAATTTCGCATAGCATTCAATTTTTAAAAGTAAAAATAATAATTTTATCTCTGATATTTGGTGTTTTCAGTTATAAAATGATATTTTCACTATTAAAAATAAAAAAAAAACTAGAAGAAGGAATATTTATTAACAAGATATTACAATAGAACATTATTTACAGAACAATACCATTAGATGTTATAGTATAAAGCTGTTTGTATCACTCTTAGTCAGGTTCCTTCCCTTTGACCAGTAGCATTGCATGATACCGCTGGCTTAGCTCGTAGTATCATTGGAACACGCAAGCCACCTCATCCACCTAAAATTTAGATTTCGTCAAGATGGTGATACCGCGATGTGAAAAAAATTGGGGTGTTATACTTATGGTAACACGTAATGTAACCATATGTATGGTAACGCAATGCATTTTAACCGAAACTATAAATGATGAGCTATTTCAAACGATATGAAAGATATAAATTGAGAGTATTATCCTGATTTAAAAACAAGTTCTGCAAAATACGTAATATTAGGTATAAACAATTAAAATGAAAAATTATTCTAAAACAAAATTGGCAGTAACATTACGATGGACTTTACACATTATTGATTCCTGGTGGTTTAGGTCTTTTTCAGAAACACCAGCTTTTGTCAAAATACCACTTGATTTGTGAATTAAAAATGAATATTCACTTCAGCATTGTTGAAGAACATTGTTGATTATTGACATTAGTTTTAGCTGTGCTATGAACTTCAGAACTTTTCATAATGTTACTTCCATCAAAAACTATAGTTTCTTCTAAAGAACTGGATGTGATGGTAGACAGAAATTTTTACTAGAAGTTTCGGAAAAGATTTTGGTTTTAAAATTTTATGGTCAGAGTCTAAGAAATCAGTAGCGACAAAGTGATCATGACAAATACGGAAAGAATTACAATGTTCTCGATCTACTTTACATATATTTTCCCAAACATTACATGTCTCTACGTCGCTACAGAATTTATAAATTTTGCAAGCTTAGTACAAATGTTAAATATTTTTAATTACATATAAAAAAAACTTACCTGCTGTTTACATGTAGTAGATAGTATTTTGACAATGTTACGCCCTCACTACAAAAGTAGTTTTAGTTAATATTTATCTAATAAATAATATTACATGGTTGAAATTTGTAAATGCCGGCCGGCTATAATCACAATTTTAGATGAACAAAAAGTATTACTTATGCAATAAATACAACCTTAAACATTATTCTTAAGAAACAATGGATTATCTCTACGATATTAAACATGGAAATATCCTACAGGATCTTTTAAATAATTATAAACTTACCATACTTATAAAGAATAACTTACCATTCTCCCTCACACAACAGAAATGATGAAAATTAATAAACACGGACCCATCCTGCCATACATATAACACAAAATTAACTAACATTAAAATTGTTCACTATTGTCATCTCTCTTGCACATATGAGAATTGTATTTCACTATGCTACGTTACGGTCATTATTTTTAGCAGTAGGCCCAAAGTTGTCTACACCAAACATTACTAAATCAAGAGACAAGGTCGGGTGGCATGATGTTGCGATATCTGCTATCCAACTTTCAGCCCCGTAGTGACGGCTCTGCGTGACAGCATATTTTCCCGGACCTTAGGTATTATCTAGACCTAATACTAACCCATTTGCATCCATTACATATTATGTTGTAAATTTAATTTGTTCAATAAACTGAATTATGAAAAAAAAACTAATTTTGAAATTAAAAAAAAAAACTGTCGTTTCATAATATATATGTTTTTAAAAATATGACGGAGTGACCGGACTTTTATTTTTTAATTTTCCCACTGTAATCCACAGTTCTTAATATAAATTAAATACGTACAATGCAATGTAAAATGATAGCACATTGCCTTGAACCGGTCATCCCATTTTTAGGTGTAATGTGCTTTGCAATTACTTTAAAAATAAACATTATTTAGTTTATATGTGACTCAGGCAAAATAACAAGCCTATCATGTTACGCGCACTTTGGCTTATCTGAATTTGTTTAAAAAATAAGTGTCCCAAATAATATGTAGTTGTAAAAACGCGTTGAGTACCAAAAGATTAGTTTATCACGTATCAAAATAACTAGAATTTTGTTACCCAATATGCGTACGCTACATGCATGTGAACAACAGTGGCGTTCGAACAGTTCACGTTAAGGGGGTGATAAATAATTAAATAACTTACTCCTATACACTTTACCGCTAAGGTAAATGTATTAAACTTGCCTAATATCGGTTACTTTTTTGCCAGAGCTAATATTAGCTATATGCTAAGAGTAAAGTCATAATCTTTTACAATAAAACAAAGGGCAGAATATACAGAACATTATATTACAACAAAATGCTAATTCCAAAGTTAAAAAGTAAAAACTTAGATTCTAAGAAAACATGGAATTTCTGAACGAAGAAAAAAATTGTCCTAATATTGGATAGGGTATCCGATATTAAGACAATAATATTAATTAGCCATCGAAACACGCATTACAAATGTAATTGTCTTTCTTGCCTACATTGGCACAATCAGAGTGAGGTCACATGAATGTTTCGGACATTGAATCCATGCTTCGCCTGCTCTGTCCGAAAAAAATCTGAAACAAACCGTACATTCTGCGTCCTCCTCTCCAATGTCGCAATCCATGTCAGAATCATCATCTAAGAACTCGTTAGTTCTTCATCTTCAGATGAATCGCTGGATTCTTGTTTTTTTAGCTCTCTTTACCAAGTTTGTATGTCATTTCTTTCTTGGAAACGCTTTTTCTTTTTTTTTATTTTTATCTTGAGGAGGCACCGATTTCTTCTCGAGTTTTAATTTCGGGGCTTTTTTTTAAAACATATTTCTTTCTATTCTGTTTCGCAAGACTTGCTTCTAGGGCATTTTTATATGGGATGCCGATAATAAGAGATGTCGATCCTCGCCTAATTTTTTTTTCATTATCATTTCGACTATAAAACGAGAAGCAAGGTAATAGACTAATGACCTGGGACTTTACTCTAATAGTAGGCAGGCTACTACAAATTGACTCTAAAAATACTGAGCTAAAAAATATATTTTACAAATAATGTGCCAAATATCGGATACCTATCCAATATTAGGTTGATAATCCTATCCGGTATTAGTCAGTTGCACAGGTATTTTAGGTTATAGAATAGAAAACAGAAATTGGTAATTATTAGCAGATATTACATACATTAGACTGAACTAGATATGTTATGGAAACTTTTAAGCGTTAGACACAAACTGAGTATTTTACCTGGAAGTTTAAACAACACTTCACAAATATTTTAGGTAATTATTATTGCTACTGCTTTTACAAATCTAGTTTTATTCAAAATATTTATTGCCAAAAAAGATATTTATTGGTTTGACAATAGACTGAAATAACTAAATTAACTACTGAAGATTTCTTACTTAAGACTCGTCAAAGTTTTTAACTAGTCGTTTATCGGAGTACCTAATAGAATAATATAAAGATCACATGGTAGCTGAACATTTGTATTTTTAATTCTCTTATGAATGAAAGGAGACAAAAATTTAAAGTGATGTCCCTGTGTCTCACGCTGCTACAACTCTATCTCTGGGTATTTCGTAATCTCGATCTAAATACTGTGGTTAACTAGAACAAAAAATGCAGCCACACTGAAAACCATTCTCTCGTCGATCCTATCTGAAGATTTAACTGTCACTTCTTCCAATTCTTCGACGATTATAAAATGCAAGAATGTCGTTACGAAACTCGACATGAATTCCTATTGAAGAGGGCTTAACAAAAGATCCATTACCTTTAAATGAAAAATAATCTGTACTAGTCGACCACGTTTCTATGATATTTTCTTTACCGACTCCACTTCCACGTCTAATTTTTATGATTTATCTATTTATATCTATTTATGACACTACACTTGCGTAAATATACTGATACTTTTTTATTAATTACCATTAACACCTCTTATTTCTATTTCATTCCATGGATATAGAATTACTAAACACATATTTCTCTAAAACTATTATCTCACTATACAAATAGAATAAAATAAGACTCTAAATTTTATCATAATATAAATCAATACAACCTATTAGTGCCGTAAAATTTTAATTGTATGATTAAATTAAGTAATTTGTGGGTAACTGGATAATTTTTTAATCCCTTTTTTTTTAATCCAAGGATATTTTTTTTAATCCAACCTACCTACAGACTGAGACCGTTGATGTCAACAGATGTCGGTATGGTTATGGTTAGCGAAGATATGTCAGAACAGATGTAGGTATGGTATGAAGGTCGGTATGGTTATGGTTAAGGGCACAAAAATGTATGAAAAAAATTTGAAAAAACCGATTTTGAAGGAGAAATGGATTTATTGAACCAGTATTTTGTCTTCATCATTTTCATCATTAAAGAAAATCGATTTTTCATCCAAAAATGATTAAATGATGGTATTTGGGCAGTTTGAGACCGTCCATCCTAAAAACTTGGTTGCGCGTAGTTTTTTAGACGGGGAATCGAATGCGCCATGTTAGAAGACGATCCGTTTGGGGCTAAGGTCATTTTTGGCCAATTTAAAAATTAAGTTAATTAAGTCCAAAAAATGGTCTAAAATGGACCAATTCTTTTTTTAGATACATATTTTCATTGGAAAGAACGGGAAATTTCCGCAAAGAACCTAATGGAATTGATTTGTCGTTGTACTTGACCAGAGTTATGAATTATCGAAATAATCAAGATTTTTAAAAATTCGCGTTTGTTCGAATATTTAAAACATCATAACTCGGGATGTGCCCAAATGGGCTAAAAAATTTTTGAAGTTCAGGCACATATAGACGAATATATTCCCGAAGTTTGAGCGATAATTTTTTTTTGGCCATATCCAGTTGGCATGGACTACACCACATATAATTACTAGGTATTTGTTTTAACTAAAATAAGAATATGTCGGGGAAATGTTGAAAACATTGTTAATCTACCTTTATAATTCTTATCTGGCATTCTGCCGAAAATAATTTAAAACAGTAATCAACACTCATGAGGTAATATCTTGCCTTACAAGCCACTAACGTACTGTTGTTGCATCTAATTTTAGCATATAAAAGTTTGTTGAAAAATGCACCTCTCAGAAAAAGAAAAATGTCACAGCAGAAGAATTTTTTAATTATGAAATTTGGTTTCAGCACGTCGAAATACGTACGAGGTGTATAATTTAAGTAATGAGAGTTTTTTTTATTTTTTTTTTATTCGAATAGAATTACAATCAGTATTGTCTCCTTTAAAATAACTTCCTTGGGAAGCTACGAAGCTACACAGTGCTGGTGACGGTTTTTCCATTCCTCATAGCAGTGCTGGAACTCATATACTGGAATAGCCTTCAGCTGGTTGGTTACAGCCATTTGAATGTTTTCTATGGTCCCAAAATGACGTTCCTTGATTTTTCAATCTCAGGAAGAGGAAGAAGTGACAAGGACTCAAGTCAGGCGAATAAGGAGGCTGAGGAGCCACAGGAATGTTTTAACTGACTATAAAAACTCGTTTACTGAAATGGCTGTGCGACAAGGCGCATTGTCGTGATGCAACATTCAGTTGTTCTTGATGTTTGGTTTAACACGCATGATCTATTTTCGAAGTTTTTCAAGAACCGACGATCTGAACGCACAAGATCTCGTATTCTATGGACATTTTCATCGTTTCTTGAAGATGAAGGCCTTCCGCAGCGCGGTTCATCTTCAATCGACTTTCTTCCTTCTCAGAATGCCTTAAAGCACCGAAAAAACTGGGCTCTTGAAAAAACACTGTCTCCGTAGACGTGGTGAAGTTTAGCAAAAGTGTCCAAGTCTGAAGCAAAACTTGATAGCACACCGTTGCTCAAAATTAATGTCACTCATTTTTATAACGCACTAGAATAAACCGGTTTACGAAAACAGTCACAAAGAACAAACAAATGACTCTTAAGTTCAATTACATGTTAACCTACCGCCCTTCCGTCTCCGCAGTGTTGCTAGATCGGGCGCTACGTTGCCAGTCTAATCACTTAATTTACACACCTCGTATAGTGGGGTCGGCACTCTCAGATAGATTTGTTTTGTAGACCTGTGAAATTATTGTGCAACAGATATCTAACATAATCCTAAGATTTTATTTCTTTTCTTTTGTAGTTCTTTATTATTCATTTATACAATTTGTGTTTAAACTCCTTCCTAGGTGGCGTTTACTGTACGTAATGTGCAACGCTCAGGATTTGCATTTATATTTATAGCGAATGTTGAGTGGCTTCATATGAAAATAGAAAGAGGAGAACATTTTTCACTCATTCAAAAACGTTAGACTACATGATGCGTTACTTACTTTGAGTTAATAAATCTAAAAAACTGTATAAGGGCCATACCTCTCGCTTTGCCTGCCTTGATAGAAGGTACACATAGATAAATACCAAAATCCCACAGTCATGCGTTTAACCTTACAGTCGAATATAGTGCAACGGTATCATTCAAAAACAAGAGCGCCTATGCCTATCTCCGCGTAGCCTCCGAAAGAAATCAATGTCGTAAAGTAACACGATCACGAAAGACCTCGTTTACATCCTCGGATCGGATGGACGGACATTCGAAAATTACACATGCACGTGAAATACCCGCCGGCGTCCCATAGAATCGTGGAGATGTCGACAAAAGTGAAGGTATTCAGATTTAGAACGTATAGGTAGGTACAGAGCGATCGCCTTAAATGGTTCGAGTAGGTTGTTTTGGGAATCTGGAGCGCGTCATATATTATTTGATTCTTTAGCGGCTGTTCTTCCCAGAAAGATACCAGTTTTACCACATTATAGGAAAGGCTGTACAAATAGTTTTTAGATTTTTTTCAAAATATCTTTTAAAATGATTTCCGTTTCTCAAAAAGTAATGTCCAAAATCAGTGTGATTTGTTGCAAAATATTTAACATGACCTTTTTATAAGGTCCAGTCGTTTTCAGAAGGCGATGTATGCAATAAAACGTTTGGGAGACCCAACAAATATGCCTAAGTGCTCTCCACTTTTCTTGTGATATATTTAAATCACCCAGATACACCCCTTAACTACCCCCTACGATTAGGGAGGAATTACTTACAAGTAACACTACCCAAGTGGTTATCGCTGATTTTACTACAACTTTCCAAAAACTTTCATTACATATGTAGAAGTCACTTTAAACTCTTAGCTTACCGTTTTGATTTTTGTTCATAACCTTGTAACTCTAAGATTTGGGGTATTCAACTATGTACAACAACAAAAAAATTAAATTCACGTAATTTTACATGGCGGATCCAATATGGCCGACACCGACACCTAAATCTTCGAAAATGTCGATGGGATTTTGAGAATTCACTCATTTTCAGCACAAAGATGAGGATATAAGGAGTTTTAGCGCCATTTTTCTATCTTTTTCCATTTAATATCAGATTTAAGAAATTTAAAATAAAAAAAGTGTAAAAAAAGATAAAAGAACAAACACAAATGTAAAAAAAAGAAAACAAAAAGTGGAGCTAGAACTCGTTACGTCCTCGTCATTAGCAATGGATTGTGCCAAGAAAGAGTGAATTTTCAAAATCTCATCAATATCTCCGAAGATTTACGTGTCGATGTCGACCATATTGGATCCCCCATCTTGAATTACGTGAATCTGATCTCGGATTCGTAATCAGCGACCCCGAAAATGAATAGATGTGGTGGTTTACTATGTTGGGAACTGTTTTTCATAAATTTGACCTTCCTTGACTGAAACATGATTGGGTCAAACGGAGCCCGAATTCAGATTCAGCGACCTCAAAAACGCAAAGCTGTAATGGTCTCGTTTCTTAAATTGCTGCTCAAAATCTTACAGACCCAAAAAACGACAAAAATTTTTGGTTATAGTACATGATTTGATACCTCAAGTCTTTGAGTTACAAGGTTATGAACAAAAATCAACACGGGCAGCTAAAAATGGTTAAAAAAAGTGGCTTCTGTATGTGTAATGAATGTTTTTGGAAAGTTGTAGGAAAATCGGCGATTATCACTTGGGTAGTACCTAGATATTACTTGCTAGATCAGAGACCAACCAACCACTAACGATTTATTGCCTATATCGCCATCGAAAAACGACTGGACTATACATATGAACTGGTGAAACCTTTAAAATAATGTATTTTTACTGATTGTTACCTAAAAATACCTGCCTATGAAATCACTACTTTCGTATCCAATTTTTCCGCATTTAGTGAGACTAAATCGCTAAAAACATCAGGTAATGTTGTTAAAAGTGTGACAGTCGGGGATGTATGAAGGATGTAGTCACCTTTACGGCTGATAAGCTCTTTGTAACCTGTATGACCTCTATGTTCAATATGATTATGATCTCTGTGACCTATATGACCTTTATGACCAATACGACCTATACGTATAACCCATATCCCTTATGGCGTTTATGACCTATGACTTTTTTTACTCATGACATACCTATATGAGTCAAATGACAGTATTGATTAAAAAATATTTAATTCATTAATGGGTACATTGTTCTGTATGTATGAACAATGTGACCCATATGACCTTTATGACTGAAATCACTTGTATGACCTACAGCATCTTTGATACGCTATTTTGAAAAATAACGAGACGGTAATGGTCCATTGCTACCCTTAACAGACGTTAGAAAGGTAATTTAAATACAAAATTGAAATATTAATTAAAAAAAGACTACACTGCACTATTTGTAACCGAATGGTGTTTGTGAGAAAAATATTTGATTTTTTTCTATTTCCTCACCAATTTTTCCTGCTCTTTTTTTGTACTTGATATTTATCCACCAATCAATGTCTTTTAAAATACACAAATTTTTAAAATTATTCCTCTTTTTAATGTTGTTATGTTGTTAAATATAATAAACAAAGAATACATCCATATGTTAGTCAAAATTATTTCTAAACACTGAATAATTTTATAATATACTGGAATCAGTGCGCTCTAAATCTTAAACAGGTGTTTTGAGACATGCATCGGTTTTTATTTTGTATGAAATATACATACTAGGACGCGATGCATCTGTTACACACCAAAATACACTTTCTAAACCGCATACTTAACTAAGCACCCTACTCTACCTATAATTTAAGTAATAACTGGTATCCATCCAATGACCAACAGTGGTCACCATTTTTGTTTAGAAGTTAGCCTCTAATCTCCACCCATAAAGAGACTTGGTCATTTTTTGTTGGTAGAAATCAGGTATTCGAGGCCCCCTCTCCACCTGTCAGCAAAAATTAGGTGGTTCTTTAGATTTCCACTTAGATATTGGTTGTCCACCATATCCTCGTACTATGGCGGTTGGTGTTATTGAAAATGGGAAAAGTGAAGGCGTTTATCTTGTTGAAAATTTTATTTGAATGAATATATGAAGTTGTTGTTTTGTAGTTACATAGATAAGATGATTAAATTGTGATAATTAAAATTGAAATAAAAAAAAGAGAATGCTGCTCTACTTGAATTTATATGAATGATGGTTTGGAACATTTAGTTATCCTGACATTCTATGTTCAATATGTATACTGACAATTAAATTGAGAAGTAAAAATTCGAGTAATTTTATTTAGTTAATCTTTATGAATTATCTCTTCCTATTTCTTTAACGATCTTTTGATGTCTGTTGTACATATGTAACAATGCTACAAAAATAAAGAGCCATCCAAAAAAAAACGTCATCAAATCTTTCTATGAACGAGAAGCTGGAAATAACGGTTACATCGAAGCTCAAAGCGAAACATTGTTGTTGTCAAACTTTTGACAAGTGGCATTTCACAATTGTAAAATACATAATGCATGTCATATAATGTAAGACCCTTGACGATTAAATAAGGTTATCAATTTAAGAAATACGTATTTTTTGCTCGGCCGACTTTGATGACTTTTTCTTTGGATAGCTCCTCATTTTTCCTTAGAATTTTTAAAATATTGACAGTTCAGTTGTAGGTCGTAATAAGAAGTTGAAAATATGAAAATATTGCTCTTCCCTGGTTACAGGTAGTAAATAATACGAATTCCTGTTAAAAAAATAGAGAATTTCAATCAAATTACTTAATATGAGTATAAAGATGTTATGACCAAATGACTAAACCCGTTATGTACATTTTAGTGGTAGTTTTGTAGTTTTCCCTTTCTGCTTCCCTGGCTAAACATCGAAAAACCTCTCCTTATATTTGTTTCTAGATTATGAAAAAAATATACTGCAAAATTTTTTCGAAAACTTTGTTGATGGTTTTTTCACTATAAATCCTTTCTGTAAGAGGTGTATAGTCATCACCTAAAACGTGAAGTGGGTCCCATGCGTCGTTTTCAAGATATGGCTAACTGAAATATAACCAACCGCCACTGTCTTGATGTAAGGAATCTAGTCTTCTGTGTCCCATTAATTTCGGGACACCCCGTATATATCAAAAACGAATATTTTCTCCTCGAACTTTAACATCTCTAAACCTTTGTGACATGGTAAAACAGCAACCTCGATAAAAATATTTTTTGCCTATTTGACCCATACACTCTTCTTCAAAAGGATTATTTCACCGATACCTTCTATAGACTTCCAATCCACTACGTATATGTGGAAGTAATTACGTACTTATTTTAACTCCTAACTCCCACTCCACAAAGTATTTTCACCCTGCGTGTGCATGAAACGCGCTCCTGCCCTGCGCCGGACTCTAAATTAATAATTATTCCGAGAGCACGCAACGGCCATATATTAGTCCACCATTTTTGTTTAGGAATTAGTTTCTAATCTCCACCCACGACCGAACGGAGGCATTTGTTGGTAGACTTCAGGTATATGACCAGGTCCCCCTCCTCTATCGGGCAGTCAAATCTCGATGGTTCCTTTCCACTGAATTGGGTACCACCACTGCACCAATCCGGTTTGGGAATTTTAACCGCCAATAAATCCCGTTCTATCGCGGTTTATAATGACGAATTTAGTTGTTCGAGTGACACCGTCATTAATGTCGGACATATCGTTAATTAGTACTTACTAAATGATGGAATTAGAGGAATTTCTAAAAATATCGAACTAGATGTTCTTAATGTACTAAAAGTAATAATTCAGTTACAAGGTGCAAAAAATTACTAATGGAGTGTCAAAGGGAAGTGTCCTTGGGCCGCCTCATTTCATAATATACCTTAACGATGTCAAGAGGTACGTTTAGAGGGATTTCATTAACTTTTTGCAGATTCACATTATATTAGCAGTTGTTGTAATAAGCTAAAGATGATGAATTGAACAACAATAAAACGAGTCATTTGTTAATCGACATCAAATTTATAAAAGTATAAAAAATAATGTATTGTATTGGTACATTAAAAATTAGGTACTATATATTACAAATATGTTTGTGTGTCAAAAGTATTGGCATTTTTAAAATTTTTAAAAAAAACTTTACTATTGAACCATTCATGATTATTGACCGACCATATTGAGAGAAGAAATATATGTATGTATATGTCGAAATATGACTGTACTAAGGGTTTTTGTGATTATAATGAATTAAATAATGAAATAATATTAAAGAAGTGAACAATAAAATATTATTATTTATTATTTATTGTTAATTGCCTTTTAAACTGTCGATATCATTTTCGTTTTATTTCTTTAAAACCAAGAAAATTTGATTTCAGACTGATAGGTATAATGTGTCTGTTAATTTTTTTCAGTCCATGATCATAAACACATTTCTCTTTTGTAGAGGTGTTTCCTAATATCACTATGGATGATGGAACTTTCCTGCCTGGTTCTCTAAAAGAGCTAACATAAAGCTCTAACAGTAAATTAATTCTACAGGTAAACAATTTATCGACATTCTAATTTAAGCCTTCCTCATATTTTTTACTAATCTTTATTTCAAACGTTTTCTAATACTTATGATCAGATTGATTATACCCATTAAGGTGCTATGTTCTGAGGATTTTATACAGGGTGTTCGCTAAGTATGAGCCAATATTCTAGGAGCATACGAGGTAAAAATAAAATTAAAATCAAAACCATACAAATACAACCATTCATTTTTTTCGAAACTCATGAAGACTACTTTTTCT
Organism: Aromia moschata; assembly: GCA_029963805.1. Lineage (NCBI taxonomy): Eukaryota > Metazoa > Arthropoda > Insecta > Coleoptera > Cerambycidae > Aromia > Aromia moschata. The sequence continues at coordinate 4,375,722 of JAPWTK010000010.1, forward strand.
TTAGTAAAATGTCCAAAGAATTAGAAAATGCTTTTTTTGAGTTCAATATTTGACGTCAATATTTAAATTGTTTTATGTTTGGGTCAGTCCACTTCTGACTTCCCTGATGATTTGAAACGACTTTAATATAATTGTTTTTTGGGTTTTTATGATACACAGAAAATGCCTAAAAATGATCTTCTACATAGAGGGATAAAAGTTCTTGACAAATGAGTAAAATCCAATATACCTCTTTGAGAACTTTTTATATTTCGATAGAAGGGCATCGTGTAATAAGGGCATACTAAAATTTATTAAATTGTTTTTCTTTGTATTGGGAAACGAATAACTTGATCCATCTACATAACATATTTACCTTGTGTATAACAATATTCAGGGTCAAATTCGATTAATTCCTACATATATAATAATAATAATAATAGATCACACCACAGAAATTGACATTCTCCCTCTAATAGTCATTACAACTGTGCAGAGGGAGAATACACATGGAAAAGACGTAGGACACACAACCAAACCCTGTGACAGGTGCCAATTGCCACAGGCGGGATTCGAACCCGCACAGATAATAGCTCTCGGAGTACTCGCCATCTTCTCACCTGGCGCTTTACCCACTGAGCTATCGCCGCGCTATATCTCTCAAATATTTCCAATACCTATTTAGTTCTAGAGTATTTTCTTATTTTAATATTTTAATAAAATTGTATCGTCACTTAGATAGACTTAGATGGTTTATCTTCACCGGTTTCATTCATTCTTTGTTGCTGTCTGTACGGATATAGAGCAAACGAGGGACAATTTATGACTCATACAGTACATGTGTAAGTTTTTTCTTCCTAGTTAGATTTAGCGGTCTCATCCTGCATTACATATACATACATATAATATGTTTTATTTATGGTTCATAGAGCGTTAATAATACTATTAGAATAAATAAATATACAACAAACTAGTTCTCATAATATGTTAATTTTTTCTGAAACAATTCCGTGCGTCATACACGGAATTTTAATATTAAATTTGTTTACAAGGTATATTGCCACTCCTCATTTTTTTTTTGGAGAATTTTAAAGGCCATACAAATGATTTTCTAATCTACATATTCGTTTGCTTGACAAACAACGTACTGATTATGTAAGAGAATTATTAGTCAGGTATAGCAAAAAAAGTTCTAATTATGGATTATCTAACAAGAATTATCGTGTATACCTATAGGTATCTACACATACCTATGTACATACCTTCAAACTGTTACGATGGTATAATTTGTTGCACTCAAATATAATGTTCACATGCTCAATTCACTTGCAAAGGAATTAATTGTAAGTGAATTTAGCGTGGAGATTTATGGCTGTGTACAAAGGAAAAATCAAGATGTGATAAAAAAATACATAGGGGGGAAGTCCCGTAAGCCGAGAAAGAGCGCCAATTTGATACTTGTGTCGCGGTTAGCAACTTCCTCCGAAGTGAAGTGGAGATGACGCTCGCGAATCAGTTCCGTTTCGTTCGTCGTGGAGATTAGTATAAATTTTGAAGTTAGTAAAAATTTTATTCGAGACAATTTTTTTGAGTCTGTCAACAGTAATTGAAAGAAGGGATGATAATGATATCGTTAATAAGTATTGCTATGTTATTAATCTGTCATAATTCATAAGATTTTTTATGATAACTCACAATATGAACAAGGATTTTTCAAGGGATGTACCCAAGGGTCCCTAAGATCGGACACTCTAAAAGTCCCCTAATGGCGGACAGTTTTACAATTAGAGATGCACATTTTGAGGCCTGTGGATTATGGATGAGGGCTAACTCTGGTGCAAGAATAACAGAATATGACATTGCTGTGCCGTGAGTGGACGACGAAAAGCTGAAAGAGGTGAGGTTTTGCCATCCTCCCGCTATAAATAACAGCAAAAGCAAAGCCTGACGTGGTCAAAATACATTTTAAAGGCAAAAAAATTAACGACCCGAAAAAAAATAAAAAAGACAAAAAACCAAAATTTAATTTGCCTTATTAATGGTTGATTGGAATAACATTTTTACGATTTTTTTGTTAAAATATTTTTTTAGTTCAAATAATAGAGGAAAAGTTGACTGTCCGATATTAGCAGCCCTTTTTTCAAGTGTTCTCTTAACTATATAAGTTGTTACTTAGTAACTACTACATCTAAAGTAATATTTGAGACTGATTACATATCTATGTTGGTTAAGTATATAAGAGAGAGTTATTATAACATAAATAAACAAATTAAACTCTCACGAGTTTTTTGTTATTGTTAAGATTCCTTAAGTGTCCGGTACTCGGGGACTTCCCCCACATCTCAAAAATTAATTATGATGTTAAACCATTGCAGACATGTAGATAGGTACCTGCAGATAAAGAAATTGATTAGTTTGTTAAGAAGTAAAGTGTCCCATAATTCACGCAAGATTAGGCGTCATTTATGCGGTAAAGTGTTGACAACCAAAAAAGAAAACAGTTTGACAACTGACAGTTTAGGGTTAGTAAAAATGGAGCACTACACTATGTTTCCATTGTTGAACAATATTTCAAAAATAATGAAAGTTTGGCTGCAACAGTTCGTAAATTTCGTACAAAATATGGTCGGAATATTGATTTAACTTCATTAACTGTGAAGAGAGTAATTGAAAAATTTAGGGAGACTGGATCAATTGGGGCCGTTAAACATACTGGTTTGGCTGTCCAATAACAAGCCGTCCAAATAATAATATCGAAGCAGACGTGAGAGTGTTGGTGAAAATCCAGGAGCGTTCGGTTCAAATTCGGAGTCATGGACAGGAATTACAAATTTCAAGAAGCTCTCTACAACGTATACTCATTAAAGATCTGCATCTCCATGCCTACAAAGTTCAATTGACACAAACTGCAGTCTAATGACCATGAACAGCTAAGAGAGTTCGTTGAATGGACTATTGAACAACAACAAGTGAATACTGATTTTTCGAGCAAAATCATTCGAAGCGAAAGAAGCTCATTTTCACCTCGATGGCTTCGTTAATCGTCAAAATTTCTACATTTGGGGGTAAGACAACCCACATGTGATTGTCGAGAAACAAATGCATCCACAACGTGTCACTGTTTGGTGCGGATTTTGGGCTTTAGGCATCATTGGACTATACTTCTTCGAAAATGAGCGTGGTCAAGCAGTTACTGTTACTGGTGCTCGATATCGCGACATGATAACCGAGTTATTTCTGCCTAAATTGAATGATATTGCTGTGGACGAAACAATCCAACTACTGCATGAGACATTTCCTGGTCGTGTATTCTCTCAATTAGCCCCCTAGGTCATGTGATTTAACACCATTGGATTTCTTTCTATTGGGTTATTTGAAGTCAAAGGTCTATGCCAACAAGCCCACATCCAGCCACAGTGCATTGAAGGAGAAATTCAGCCACATTTATACAAAATGGTCATGGAAAATTTCGACAAAAGAGTGCGTCTGTACCAATGGAGCCATGGTGGTCATTTGCCCGATGTGCTATTCCATACACAACCCTGGCCTATATAATTTATATTTCAATAAAAAAAATATATAATTGGAAAAAAAAACTGTGTTTTCTATGAAATTCAAATCGTGCGTAAATTTTGGGACACCCTTTATAAGCCACTGTGTAAAATACTAATTGAGCCCTGAAAACAAGTACATTAAAGTAAATAAAAAGTCGATGAAAATCGAAAAAAATCAATATTCTTTCTTTGTAGAAACCGCAAAATTTTTTTTCATCAGTATTTATCCATAATTTATAGGCACAAAATAAATATGAAATAATAAAAATAAAATTATCTAACAAAAATATATCAAATACATCCATAAATTACTAATCTAGGAGCTACCACTACATGTGTTTCCATTTTATATTTTAAAATTATTACATACCTAAAACAAACTGCAGAAATTTTGTGATAGCGCCAAATTCAAATTGCTGAAAATCATATTCTGGAAAAATTATCCAAAATGGAAAATTTTCGGATGAATATTTGGAAAAAAAGTAATGCAAAAATTCTTTAGTAACCTATATATGCACACTGCACACGTAGGTGTGTGTTGACTTAAAACAAATTTCGCGTTAAAAAATTTGAATGCCAAACGTGATCACATTAATATTAATAACACTTTTTGTACGCAAAATAGCCTAGTAGGTCAAAAATCAACTTATATATTCCCGTAAAACTGTATACAAATCCCATTGTTAGACGAAATTATTCCGAGATGCAAATGTGCCAGTTTGTTTTTTTGCGATTATTAAGTACTAGAAATTCAAATTGGTTATATATCAGATAACTGCTTAACATCGCATCGCATAAGCAAGAAGCACTCATGATCAAAAAGGAGGTCGATTAGTAATATACGAAATATCAATAATTATAAAATTTAGTTTTCTGTAGAGATGTTACTTTATATGCATAATATTTCGGTATTATCTCAAAATTTATATCAAATATTTGTCTTTATGTGGTGTATTATCTAATATTTAAGGCTTGCCATCACGGCGATAGACTAGGCGCATGGTCGTTTATGAGGGCTAATATGTTGCAAATAATAGTGCAGGAACTCGTTTGACATATTATTATTTTTATTAAAAAAAAAACTTGTTTAGAATTTTCACAGGGGGAGGCACTGCCTCACTGCTTCACTCACTATAACATCACAGTTGGGAAATTACATTTTGATTAACGATTACATTCATTTGAAATTATTTGAATGGGAAATACTATAAATTATAATTGTTTTTCAAAAATCAGTCGCTTAACATTTTCTAGTTAAAATTGTATTTTGGACTTCCGACATAGTTACGTCATTGGTAAAAAAAAATATTCCAACTCATAAAGTGTGTTTCTAAACTGTAATAACCATGTAGATATCTACCAAAATGTAGTTTAATATCTCAAAGTGTTTTGTAAATTTACAGTAGAAACCAAAATAAATAAATAAATAAAACAACAAAGTAGCACCCTGTATACTGAAAATCAAATATTTTAGGGCATATTTGTAAACAAATTTTTCGACTTAAAATTGGTCAAGGAATCACGACTTAAAATAAGTACATACATGACATTCAGTAACTTATTAACATTGTATAAATCTAGGAACTAAGGAAAAATTTATGTTGAAAAATGTAACATGTAAAAAATAAGTGTATGTAATAAAAGTTCATGGGAAAATATTAACCTCAGAAATTCTTGAAATAACTTCTTTGATTCTTGAAATTCCAAGTTAAGTAAAAATACTTTAACAATTAATAAGTATCTACTTAAATCTGACAGTTTCCTGTATAGAACAATATAATCGCGAATGATGAATAGGGGTATTAATGTTTTTGTTAGTTCTAATCATATGGTATATGCTAATATGACAATAAACTAAAAGAATAATTAATTCTATAATTACTATATTCATGGACGAAATAAATTATTATATAAATACGTGCGGTATATACACTTGTAGTTGCGTATTTAGACAGGCAGAATGTTCAAAGGAATAAGTTAAAAAAATAAAACGTAAGACATAAGCGTACATTTTATAAATTATTTGTTACACAGAGTGTTCCGGAATGATTTTTTTGAACATATTTTTTGGGGTACTTAAAGAATATCATTTATACAGAGAATTGGCGAAATAAATACATTATACCTATGTATAATGAAAAAAGCTGCATGGTTGTTAATATAATTGTAAATTTGAGAGATCATATAAATCTGCAAAGACATAAATGGAAACCATTTTGCGTTGTGATCAGTGGCGGTGCGTGATATTTCAGTTAGCCATATCTTGAAAACGACGCATGGGACCCACTTCACTTTTTAGATGATGACTATACACCTCTTACAGAAAGGATTTATAGTGAAAAAAATCGTCAGCAAAGTTTGCGAAAAAAATTTTCAAAAACACTGGAGCACTCCCTGGGTTCTCAGTAACGCTCTGTGGGATATTTGCAGTATATTTTTTTTCATAATCTAGAAACAAATATAAGGAGACGTTTTTCGATTTGTTGCAAAATATTTTTTTTTTCAAAAAGTTATGGCCATTTTAATTTTAATTTTATAGGAACATTTTAGTTTCCCAAAATTAAAATGGTCAAAATGGCCAAAAATTAAAATCACGCACCGCCACTGGTTGTGATGGTTTTGTGTATTAATTGTTACATTGATGCCTAGATCTTTTACCAAACTGGTTTCATCATTTCAATATTTTACATATTTATTTATCAGTAAAAAATGATTAGTTAACCTAAAGAGGCGCATTTTTTTCATTTTAAGGCATATTTTTGTTTCCTATTAACCCCTAATAAAATATTTCAAACCTTTCTCTATGAAACAAATTATACATGTTTACCATGTATAATATTTCTAATATATTGCAAATATATATAAAAATCTAATAGATTCTAATATATTGCAAAAATATTGCAAATTACATACATTTGCAAGATAATATTATGTTGAAAATTATTATTAGCTGATTTGTTATGAATTTATGGCTAAAAATATAAAAATCTGCTAAAAATGTTCAATGACAACTCAATGTTCGGAAAATCGAGAAACCTGCGTTAAAAAATAAATTAAACTTTCTAATTTCACAATTAGATGTGTCAGTCACAGGTGATTTCTGGTAGTTTTTGCGAATATTCGTTATTTTTAAATAGAAATGGGCCGTGGACGTGCGACTGATCAAAAATTGCGGCAGCTCATTGTAAAGAAATACTGCAGCGGCAAAAAAATCAGCGAACTTGCGGAAGAATTGTGCTCTGCAAAGTCTACTGTTGGGGACATATTAAAGCATTACCGCGAGACTGAAAATTTGGATGCAAAAGGTAAAAGTCTGGGAAAAGTCAGACTTATTACTGAAAGGAGCCAAAGGTTATTGGTGAGTCGACGAAACACCTTAAGGGATATAACAGCGCAATGGAACTCTGAAACAGGAGAAAGGCTATCCCGCGAATGTTGCAGAAAATACATTCATCAGCCTGGGCTGAGTTTTTATGAGATATTAAGTACTATTTTAATTTTTCAATTTTCGTAAATGGTCGTAGGCTAAAGAAAAGCTTTTATTAACTGAAGCACAAACAAAATCGACTGAATTGGGACAAATCGAAGGTATCGTGGACTATAGAAGACTGTTAAAAGTAATTTTCAGTGATGAATCCAAATTTGATATCCGCGTAGGCGATCATAGAAAAAGAGTAATAAGAACAAAAAGTGAAGCCTTTCATAAGGACTGCCTTAAACGAACCGTAAAATTCCCGAACGGTGTCATGATTTGGGGATGTATGTCCGCCAAAGGTTTAGGACAGTATGAGGTCATAGAGGGTACCGTCAACGCTGACAAATATATACAAATACTTACGAATAGCTTATTACCGACGACTGTTCAGGATATGTACCCAGACAATAATTTCATATTCCAACAAGACGACATAGCTTCCCATACTGCAAAAAAGACGAAAAACGTGGTTCGGGGAACAGCATATTAAAGTCCTATCATGGCCATCAAACAGCCCCGACCTAAATGTCATTGAAACACTGTGGCATAAGATAAAAAGAGTTTTGAGAGATGATCCTCAAAGAACGGTCTCTATTTTAAGGAAAAAAATCGGCAAAATCTGGGACACCTTTTCACCAAAACTCTGTCGAGGCTTGGTTGAAACAATGCGTGTAAGAATTCGGGCCGTAATTAAGGCAAAAGGTGACGTAACGCCTTATTAATTAATACTTAAAGTATTTTTTGTTCCGAACATTCAGTTTTCAGTTATTTTGTTATATTTTATTTGTTTTATTAAGTTGTGACATTGTTAATTTGTTTTTTTGAAAACATTAATTAAAACATATATTTAAATTCTTTAAATTCTTATGTACTCTCACGCATTACGTTCTTATGTACCGTTACGCATTAGTAAATATTTGCTTCATTATACATAAAAACAGTTTAATACGCGTAAAATGCGTTTGTCCGAACATATGTATATCCAGTTGTTAAGGCTCGTACATACATAAGTACTCCATCGACTTCCAAATTAAGCCATTAAAAAAATGTTATCAAATCTGGCTACGAACAGATGGATCTAGCGGTAATGGTAAAGCTCAATGCGAAACTTTGCTGTTGTCAAACTTTTGAAGTAGCGTCACAATCGTATAATAAATAACCAGCTGTCACGTTAATAGTCTTATTTTTTTCGAAAATATTCCTACTTTCTTTTTGATGAAGTTTTTAATTTCTGTTTTTTAATAATGTCTGTCACATAATGTGACAGCCTTGACAATTCAGTAAGGTTACAAACTTAAGATTAAGAACAGAAATGCTTCTTTTTTGGCTTGTTTTTTTTTTGACTGTTTTTTTTAATGGCTTGTTACAATTAGCACAGCTGCTTGGTAAACTGTGGTACCTAGCAGTTTAAAATTTTGGTATACTTACTCATTACTTTATTGTCGAGGCCACCAGATGGCGTGCCATGTCGCACAGCTGTGTAGCAGATATCCGCTTATTTTTTCGTAATCCGGTAACAAATATTCTCTTGTACTAACAGTTACGAAATACTAATTGCGACCTTTAAGACCGTGGCCTCAAAATATTCGTCGCCATATATGCAGCTGATATTTAAATTTTAAATGCCTAGTCACTAAGTATGCAAACCGACTTTAATAATTCAAATTTTCTACTTGGTAATTCTGGAAAGGTAAGACAAAACATCATAAATGGTTATTATTGCGGAAATCAAGGTCTGTGCGTATGTATAATACTATTGCTTATTAAAAACCATTAATTAGTTATTAGATTTGCGCAATTTGCATGCTGAGTTAATTATTATCTCTCTCGAAGCAAATTTGAAGGTGAAAACAGTGATTATATTGCAACCCAGACAAAGTATTAAGGTAGCGCTAAAAGTGTAGGTAATCGATTTTTGACGCAAAAGTCCTGTTAGCACAAGATAATAACTTTTAACTTTTCTTTCTGTCATTTCACGAGGTATGAATTCCATTTGTTACACTTATTTGAGACTTAAATACGAGTACCTATATGCATATCTAGTATACAGGGTGTCCAAATAATAAGAGTTTCAAACGAAAACCTCATGTGGGTACTAGACGCGATTTTATGTCGATTTAACCTAATTTACCTTAATTGAAAAATTAAGCCCATTTTTTTTAAATATCTCCGTTACGCAGCGTTAAAACCGTTACCAAACAAGTTCAAATTTGACATATTGATTAAGCTTAAATTATATTTACTTAATCTTCAAATACTTGACTTCTTTTATGTCGATCATGTGCTCTTGTTTGAGATCGGTACGAAGCACCGTTTTCTCAGCTGCAAATTTTTTGTTTTTCTTACGTTTAATTCCGTTTGATTGCTAAATTATGTTTTATCTATTAATTGATGTAACAAAGTTGACTTTTATAGATAAAAAATAGCAATAAAGTTATACATTTGTTTCAAACAAGTAGATACTAATTTTTTTGTACAATCTTTTGAAAATCATGATTTTTGAAAGGACTTTAGAATTTATGTCTGGAAAATAATACAGAACAATGATTTATAGTTAAAGAAAAACAAAAATAAACGATATTTAACAAGAGCAACAGGTCTAATGTTACAATATGAAAACTAAGGTCCGTAAAGTTTGCCACACCACTGGGTCGGCATTATACAACTTTATGATAGTGTAAACCGTACTTTTTAAACGCCTTATAAATTATATACGTGTGCATGCCCGTGCATACGTACGCCACTGACTCAATACGAAAATTTATTATTTTCTGTAAATATTGCCTCATTCTTGCATACATTTCATGGTTATTTCTAATTTCATTACAAGCGTTTTGAATTCCAGCCCAGAAGTTGATTATGACTTCTGTTGAAACATCATAAACTTTAGAAAACAGTTTGAGTAGCCCCAAATACAGAAGTCACATGGATTTAGATCTGGTGATCTCAGAACAAGATCTTAGAGGGATTACAAATGATTCCGAAAAATTTTTCGGGAGAAAAAATTAAATATATATCCTAGTTATTTATGTTTCATTACAATGACTTATTAGTCATGTATTTTGTATGTGTGATATTAAATTAGTGTGGTTATTACACACTATGTTTAGTAACGTACATACATATGCAAATCAGATGTTGGGAAGTTTTCGCAGTAAACTGATATTGGACAACCATAAAAGGATTGCAAATGAATCCGAAAAATTTTTCAGGAGAAAAAAATTTATATTTTCAAACAACATAGTAAAAATTGTACGCAGTACCAAATTTGTTTTTCCTTCGTTCGCGGGTCCCCTAAAGTAATACCTAATATGATGCGCATCGTTAGTACACTCCACTTTATTGGATTACGTAATCAAATTAATTTGGATTCAGGACACTTCAATGGAGCGCTTTCGTTCGACTGCAATACACAAAAAAATCAATGACAATTAAGTGTTCACTCACAGGAGGCCATAGCCGAAATGCAGCTGGCCCACATTCGGCTGAAACGTTGAATAATAATTATTTGTCTATCAGCATATGATGAAATAAAAAGTTCTTGTATGGAACAAGGACATTTTTTTACATATATAGTTAAACGAACAAATAATGAAGTAAGTCTTCACAAATCAGGCGCTACAAACCGATGAAGGTATTCGGTACACGTGTTCATCACACAGGGCCAGCAAGTACTTTCACAGTAGCTGACATAGTTAGTGGTGGTGTAGGAATTTGTATTATTTATGGATTATAATTAAAATTTACAGAAAATGCAGTTAAAATATCATTACTTGCTACAAATACTGATTGAAACTTCAGTTTACCTAGTTGTCTGTGTACATACATAGGGACAGACAGACAGCGAGAAGCGACTTTGTTTTATACTATGTTATGATAATATTTTCAATCGTTATTAGGTTGGCAATGAATTCTAATGTTATAAGGTTGGCAATAAAATCAAATGTAATTAGGTCGGTAGTTCTGATAAATGACACAGCTGTTTCTTTTCTTCCAGTTAATGTAACCTCGCATTGCAGTGTTCAACATATGGGCTTTTAATTCAGACTCTAAGTATGGCTAATCGTGGTTGTGAACTTTTTGTTATATACATATGTGGTGACTTTGTAGTTAAAAAACATCAAAGGAACATTACTGATTTTGTGAAAAGGTATACTTGGTGTAGAAATGGGTAACCCAAGATAAATGTTGGGTTCCTCACAAAGTATGTTATGTTTGTGTCGAGGATCTTAGGAAATGTTGTAAGAAGAGGAGAAAGCTTTTAAATTTGCAGTACCCATGGTATGGAGAGAGCAAAAAAAGCATTCAAATGTTTCTGGATATTACTCCAAAAATAAGAAAGTAGTTGTCTACCCTAACCTTACTTCAGCTGATCTGCCGGTAGGACGTGGACCGGGACTTCCTGTCCCTAAGCCACCTCAGTCTATTGATGACGTTTTACAGTCCAGTCCCGAATTTAATGAAAGTCAGCCGAGTGATGTTGAGTTCCTGTATTCTAAATAAAACGTAAAACCACTGTTGTTTACACAAGCTGAGTAATGAACTTAGTGAAGAGATTTGGGTTTGACTAAGGAAAAAGTATAATTGCTTGATTCTAGACTGAAAGAAAAACATTTATTGGAATCTAAATGAATAGTTTGCTCAATTTTTCAAGCAGGAAGAGGATTTGGTTTACTGTCATGATATTGACAGTCTAATGAATGAATTTGGCATTGAGTACAAGAAGAAAGATTAGAGACTTTTTATAGACTCGTCAAAAACTAGTTTAAAAGGTGTCCTTTACACAATGGAAATACTTATGCTTCATTGCCTCTTACTCATTCAATCCATATGAAGGAAACTTACGAAAATCTTAACATAAATTTACAGAAAATTAACTATACAGCTCACGATTGGATGCGATGTGGAGATTTAAAAGTTGTCTCCCTGCCCCTTGGTCAACAAAAGGGATTTACAAAGTTTTCATGTTTTATATGTGAGTGGAACAGCAGAGCAAGGGGTCATCATTGGCCAGTAAGTCCAAAAAACAATGGCCAGTAAGAAAAATTTTGACACCTAGCGGGAGGAACATTTTGCATAAAACTTTAGTAGACTCAAAAAATATTCTTCTACCACCACTACACATAAAGTTGGGCTTAATGAAACATTTTGTAAAAGCTTTGCCTAAAGGTGTTGATTGTTGGAGGAAATAGCAGGGACGGTGGAATATCAACAAGATGGGTGATTACTGTTGGTCATTTCACATACAACAACAAAATGTATCACTTCGAAGAAAAAGCTATGCAAGAAACTTTGCAGAAAAAATAAGTACCTAAATAAGTAAAATAAGTACCTAAACTATTCGCATTGTAGTAATGTAATATTATCATAAGTACCTAACCTAATAAAACAAACTATGATTTTTTAATTTTTATGTATCAAATTTTCCCTATTTTGAATTATATAATCAATGTCATATTGTGAGAGAATTGTGGGTGATAAAAAAAACTGATACCAAATACAGTTTCAGCACCCAAAAAATATATATGATATAGGTGAATTGGTTTAAAAAGTTTTTTACAAACAATTGTTTGTTGGCCTGTGTAATGGGCCGATACCTAACAGTCCACTGTTCTAGATAATTAGCAAGGACAACAATTACGGCTCACTGAACCTCAACTTAAATATGATAGATAATTAGATTTAACTTTAGTTCTAGTCCATGCCGATATAGTTTCCGAAATGCGCCTTGAGTGCACAAATGTGTTTCGGTGGTAAGTGATCAACAGTGTTCAAGTGTGGATTAGCAAAAATAGTGTAAAAACCAAGCCTCTATATATATCATCCTTCGAGTACATAATTTCCACTATATTTATGATGACACATATTACTTAGAATATTTCCAAATTAAAACACTAAGCGGAATTTCTGAGTGCACAAATGTGTTTCGGTGGTAAGTGATTAACAGTGTTCAAATGTGGATTAGCAAAAATAGTGTAAAAACCAAGCCTCTATACTAGATTCATCCTTCGAGTACATAATTTCCATTATATTTATGACACATATTACTTATAATATTTCCAAATTAAAACACTAAGCGGAATTTCTGACAAATCACCGCGGGTGGAATGGACTCATTTAACAATATCGACTTGACATGGCCCCCCGTTGATCAAAAACCGTAATTATTGTAAAATAATAAACTGCAAAAGAAATTCTACCAAGGTGAAGCATAGAACGATTTTACGGTCGAACCTCGTTCTTTGTTGAAAAATTAAGTACCGTAATGTATGCCTAACCTTCTAATGCTAAATGAAATACGGAATATTACCTATTTACGATTATGTCGATAAATAATAGATACGGATTAGTCGATATACTTATATTTTATTCACTTCGTGTGCAACCGTATCCTGTAAAATATATTTCAAGTTATTTAAATTATGCATCTACCAGAACGAGATTTTTTCATGTTTTTTAAACGATTATTTACATAAGTATGTAAGTCGGATTTTTTGCAGAGTAGATCAGATATAAAATCTAAGATAAGAAATTACGAAATCGTCCACCTGCTTGGAAATAAGATTTGCTCGTATGGTAATTAAGTACCTAAGAGAGTTATGTATAGGCGCTTGTAACAATATTTCTATTTAAGTTTAAACAAAATTACGTTGGCTATACTGCTGTCATAAGAAAGAACTACGTATTCAACATAATATTAAAATCGAGTAATAAGTTTACATTTACATAGATTACAATAAAACTTTCATTTCAAGTACCTATTATTTCTTTTTCTCTGTTGAGAATATAAATAAAAAAAATCTAATTAAAAAACTAAACGTTTTTGTATAAAAATCTGAAATGCGCGATAAGGAAAATAGGTCATCAAGTAATAGTAAACCGACCCAAATGAAAAGCTGTTGCATAAGTTATATAATTATGGAATTCAAGGTACAGTCATGAATGGATCAAATCTTTTTTTGTATAATCGCAAGCACATTACTAGCATATCTACAATTTCAAAAAATACGAAATTAGTTGTTAATTCTTCAAGTACCGAAATTAGCGTTGGAGTACCACAGGGACCCATTCTAGGCCCTACACTTCTTTTACTCTATATCAATGCACTAGACATATTATATGCTGACGACACTTCGATGGTAATATCCAATAAATCTGATACTTTGCTTCAACAGAAATGCAACGATGTTCTTAATAAATTGACAATTTGGTTTAATCAAAATTCGTTATTTCTTAATGCGAAAAATTTTTTTTTAAATTAATGTTTACTGTTTAAAAATTAATGTGAATAAATTAACATCTGAAAATAGTGTTAAATTTGTAGGTTTATATATACACAAAAATATGACTTGGAAAACACACTGGGAGTATGTTATTTCATGATTGAATTCATAAAATTACATGATTAGAAATCTTCGCACGGTATTTACAGATAATGCTTTATTATGCACATGTAGAAAGTCGTATTAAATACGGATTGTGCTTTTGGGGGATATCTTCTAGTTGACAGTGTATATTCATTGACCAAAAAAGAATTTTACGATGTATGGTGGGAATGCCAAATACGTATGGTTGTAAAAATTTGTTTAATAAATTTTTACCCCACCATCCTTATTTTTATTTGAGCTAAGTGTATATGTTTTTAATAATAAAAACAATTTTTTAAACAAGAAAGTATCCACAATTTTAATACCAGATATAAAAATAATAAGCCTCTTGGCAGAGAAATGACCTCTTATAAATCTTCGATTATATACGGATTAAAGGTGTTTAATAATCTTATTAATTACGTTAATATGTTAAAATAGTTAACAGTAATGTGTGAGACAGCATTCATTATTATACATATATACTAATTGTATAAGTTTTGTTCCATTCTTGATTTTCTTTCCTTATTTATTTATTTAATTAGTTCTTTTATTATTTTATTTGATCGCTGTTTCTTTTCGTTTTTTTATAGTTTGTATAGATCAAACCATTAGGTACTTGCGAGTCGTATAAACTACATATAAAATATAATTCTTAAAAAATTGTTGTATATGCATGTGGTATTTTTGTTTTATTTTTTTTTATTCCAACAAATATATTTGCATTCGAGGCAGTGGCGTACCCAGACATTGGTATTGGGGGGGGATAAGAATTAAGAAAAAATTACGAAACAAAATTTTATTGAAAATTCGAAATTCGAAAATTATTTTAGATAACAAAATCTAGTCTCCTAGGTCTTTTTGTCAGTTGATCGATAATTTCATTTTCGGAAATAGGTAACTTTCTATGAATAGACATCATTGCTAGTCCATTAAGCCTGTTTTGAGAAGTAGAATTCCTCAGGTAGGTTTTTATGCGTTTTAATGTTGAGAATTTCCTCTCTGGTGTGGCTGTGGAAACCGGTATTGTGCAGAATGTCAACAACAGTCTATACATGTTAGGGTAAGCTTGTTGGTTGCATAATTCCAAATGCGCTAAAGCTTGACGTTTACTTTTCAAATCGGAATGGCTGCTTATATACTTGTGCCACAATTTAATTTCGGTTTTTAATATAACTTTAGGCACATCAGGCATGTATAAATAAAAAAATTCGTCATAAGCATCGCAATCAGTTACTGTTTGCTCTACCGTCAGAAGATATATAAAGGCTTTAAAAATTTGTTTATGCTTAGCAAATCTTTCCTCTAACTGACTCCATCTACTTTGGCTATTTGTTTTACTATCACTTTGGACCTCCTGGGGGGGGGGATAAGGGGGGATATATCCCCCCCCGTGGGTACGCCACTGATACGAGGTGTGTAAGTAAAAGTTTTTAGTGCATACGAAGTGTGTAAGTAAATTAAGTAATCCCGCACGATCTAGCAACACTGCGGAGACGGGACCTGGAAGGGTTAACAGGTTAACGTGTAATGCACCTTCAATACAAGTTTGAACTTGTTAGAGTCATTTGTTTGTTCGTTGTGACTGTTTTCGTAAACCGTTTTTTTCTAGTGCATTTTAAAAATGAGTGACATTAATTTTGAGCAACGGTGTGCTATCAGGTTTTGCTTCAGACTTGGACACAGCGCAACGGATACTTTTGCAAAACCTCAATACGCCTATAAAGACAGTGTTTTTTCAAGAGCCCACGTTTTTCGGTGATTTCAGGCATTCTCAGAAAGAAGAGAGTTGATTGATGAACCACGCAGTGGAAGGCCTTCATCTTCAAGAACTGATGAAAATGTCGATCGTTCAGATCGTCGGTTGACGACAAGAATGATCGGGGACGAGTTAAATTTGAATCACACATCATCAGATTTTGACCAACGAATTGCGGATGAAAAAATCTGCGTTAAAAATGATACCAAAAAACCTTTCGCAGGAACAAAAGTAATTTCAGTAAACGAGTTTTTAGCCAGTAAAAACAATCCTGTGGCTCCTCAGCCTCCTTATTCGGCTGGCTTGAGTCCTTGTGGCTTTTTCTCTTCCCGAGATTGAAAAATCACCTCAAAGGACGTCATCTTGGGAACACAGAAAACGCTCAAACGGCTGTAACCGACCAGCTGAAGGCTATTCCAGTATATGAGTTCCAGCACTGCTATGAGGAATGGAAACCGTCTCCAGCGCTGTGTGGCTTCCCAAGGAAATTATTTTGAAGAAGACAATACTGAATTGTAATTTTATTCGAATAAATAAATTTAAAAAAAATCAGTCTCATTACTTAATTTACACACCTCGTATTTGGTCTATAGAGTCGTTGGATAAATTAAGTTGATATACGGCGACGCGATTGTCTCGTGCAATAGTCCCGTGTCAACTGGTGTCTTGTACAACCTCCGCTGTATGCAATAATTTGAATAATGTAATATAATTTAATTAATTACTTCTGTGTATTACACTTATGATGCGTACGCCTCTGTGACGCGTCCCGGTTTTGACAGCTTTATTCATAACACACGTTTGCGTACGGTAACTACAAATACCAAGTTAATAATATCAACACTTGGTGTCTATTGCTCCAGCCTTACTGACGAGTCCACGGAGTTCCACAAAGAAACACCTACACAGACAATGAAGCGAACTTCGCTTTACAATAGAACGCGACAGCGATCTACTTTTGACAAACACAAAACAAACTAATCTAAACGACTATAGCGCGCTGGGAAGAAGTAGTAATTGGAAAGGAGACAATCTACAGATTACCAACTTAAGAATTATAACAAAACAAAAAAATATTCCTATGTTAATTTAGTACATATCATCCGAAATAAAAGTTCGAATAATCCAAATCAATTTTAAATTCACAAGTCTATTCCATTATTTCAGGTTTCAGTGTATTGACAGTAAATAAATGAAAAAACCGAACTCACATGAAGCAAACAGTATGCTACAAAATAATATTAACAACACAGACTACTGAAAAAAAATTCTAACTAGTATATTATGCGAATCAAACAACGGCAATTCTGGACAAAACTGGTACTATTAGCATGAATAATATAACGGCCATACCGCGTATTATTACTGATACCTGTATTTACCGACACAAACGTTCAGAAATTGCCCATTTGCAAAAGGGATCTGCAATTTTTTACTATATAGGTTTGCATATAATTTGTAAAATGATGAGAAATTCCTTATGATGGTCTAATACATCTCATCTGTACAGGAACAATTTAAAGGCAATTTTTTAAACGCTATATAATAATTATGTTACATAGTAGGTGCACTGAAACTGAAAAATAAAACATTATCGATTATTTGCGTACGTTTGTAAATGTAATTTTTCTATGTCCTATCGAGAAAATCCAAGAGAGGGTTCGATTATTGCCAAAAGACTGTGCATACTAATAATTGCTTGATGGTATCAATACAACTCAATGATAGAACTTGGTTGTTCATTAAATCAAATAAGATTATGCATCTTAGCTAATTCAGTTAGGAGCTAACAATAATATGAACAAGAAAAAAATTAAGAAGTTGATTTCTTAAAAACTGTTTTTTTCCTCACAAGTAAAAGACGACAATCCTTTTGAAATTATCACAGATAAACACGCTCATATTTCGAGTATCGAGAGGAGTCGACAGATCCATGAGTAAGTTAAAGTAAGTACATGTATGTACGCGAGGACTGCCACAGCTTACACGGATACCGGCACCGTTGCAATAAGCATTTTCAAACTTCGGATGAACGTGGTTTTAACCTTGAACGTCTGTCAAGTAGTAAACATGAATATCTGTTTATCGGATGTAAACCTTATGTTTTATTGCTGACAATTTTTTAGTAAAGTGGGTATACGTGGTTCAAATAACTCATTTATGTTCAAAAACCTTAATGTATTTGAATACAGTGCAATTTTCATTTAAACAATAATTATTTGACAAAAAAGGCATAATGTACTTTGCCGATAACATTTGGTCTTTGTCTATTATCCCAGTGCAAAGATCCCATGAACAGAAAGTGTTCAGTCCCAAGAACCAATCGCGTACGCGCCTCTTGAAAATTATGAATGAAGCAATCGTTCAAGTTTGAAACCACGTATATCCGAAGTCTGGTTATTTTATAACTTATTGTTCCTATTAAATTCGTCAAGTTACATTGATAAATATTCACGTTATTTTTAGTTTTAGGCATTAAGTTATATACATACTACCACACTGAAAACAAACGTATAGTGTAATTTTAATGATAATCGGAACGTAGATAATATAGGTAGCTCATATAGCACGAATACATGCCACACCGCCCCCTCCACCTCGACTCAGTAGGCCTTGCGAGCTTTTATGAGAAGCTGGAGAGTAAATAGCGTAAAACACATGATGTGACGGTTTCGTGATCGGCTGAATGTCGAGTGATTGACATGACAACAGTAGTGCTAAGTGAGTGATACATTGACAACAGTATGAACGATACTGCATTTCACAGGCAGGTTGACTGCTAATTTGATAAGTTGAATGATATAAATACAATATTAATAAATAATAATTCATTTTAAAAAAAGTAATAATATGTAAGTTATATTATACAGATAATTGGGAATGAAAAGCTTTTTTTTCTTTACTTAGAGGCAATTGAAGCTGTACTCCCCTTCATGGAAAATACCCTCCTGTATACATAAAAAATGTCACTCAGTCAGAATCGCTTTGGGACACATACGAGTATGCTCCATATGCATTTAATGGGTTAATCGTATCCTTATTATGCCAATATGGTTGATGAAACTCATGCATTTAATTAAATCTAGTAGTTCAGTATTAGTGAAAAACGTGTTCAGTTTTATGTTTGCTTCTACGAAGGTTCCAATATCCACTGTACTATTGTAACGGAACAAAGAATCGTATGAACGGAAAATCCTAAATAATTATTATTTAATTACATGTTGTGCTCTCATATCTAAATCAACGGTAACGGTAATCTATTCATGTAGCAGTTCGTTCAGTAGCAGGAAATTTCATGTCCTGATGATGCCAAAATTGTTAGTGAAACTTATGAGTTGAGTGTAAGTCTAGTGGTTCGGTTTTAGTGGAAAACGTGTTCAAATTTGTGTTTGTTTCTACGAATGTTTCAACATCATTTTTCCAATTTATATTTTTTGAAATATGATTTTTGTTTTTTCTCAATCACGTGGGATACCAGTTCAAGTTTCACAACGAACTGAATATGGCACACAATCAAAGCTACCCAAATAAAGTGATTAACCCTTTAACGCCCAAGTGCACTGTCAAGAGACATGAACTTAGAGGCTCATATTACTGATAGAAAAAATAAAGAAAAAAGAACTAAAACCATGAATTCCCATGTTTTTGAGGTCTCTCTTTCGAATGCAATCGTTAAAATTTGCAAAAAAATTGATGTAATCTTCAATTTTTTAACAAAAACTATTTAAAAACGCGATTTTTTTCAAGATTCTCTTTTTTTAAATCGCAATTTCAGCTATGTTATCGTCCTTTATACCACTGACAAACCCAATATAAACGTGCACTCGAGACGTGTACCTAAAGGAAACGCAATGAGAACAATTTAATTTTCTAATTTTTGAGGTTAGAATAACTAGATATTGCAAAACAAAGGGTGATATTTCTCGTTTTTTACTAGTGGCGGGATCATTGACGCAAAAGAAGAATTTTGAAATATTAGTACCTTAGGGGTGTTTGGGGTCGCTGATCCCGATCCTGATGTCAGAATTTGAAAATTCAAGATGGCGGATCCAATATGGCCACCATCCCGAATCAAATTTCAATATTTCGATTATTTTGCCTCAAACTTTGTAAACTAGGGGTTTTCGGGGTCGCTAATCACGATCCCGATGTCAGAATTTCAAAATTCAGGATGGTAGATATGACATGGCGACCATTTTGAAGCAAATTTCGAAATCCTGAATTTTGAAATTCTGACATCGGGATCGTGATTAGCGAAACCCCAAGTTTCCAAAGTTTGAGGCAAAATAATCGAAAAATCTGAAATTTGATTCGGGATGGTGGCCATATTGGATCCGCCTTCTTGAATTTTGCAATTCTGACATCAGGATCGTGATCAGCGACCCAAAAAACCCCAAAGTACTAATAATTTTTTCAAAATTCTTCTTTTGCGTCAATGATCCCCCAACTAGTAAAAAACGAGAAATATCGCCCTTTGAATTTTGCCATATCTAGTTATCCTAACCTCAAAAATGAGAAAATTAAATTGTTCTCATGACGTTTTCTTCAAGTACACGTCTTGAGTGCACGTTTCTATTGGTTTTTGAGTGGTATAAAGGACGATAGCATAGCTGAAATTGCGATTAAAAAAAGGAATCTTGAAAAAAATGCATTTTTTAATAGTTTTTGTTAAAAATTGAAGGTTACATACTTTTTTTTGCAAATTTTAACGATTACATTCGAAAGGGCGACCTCGAAAATATAGGAATATATGGTTTTAGCCGTTTTTTCTTTATTTTTTGTATCAGTAATATGAGCCTCTAAGTTCATGTCTCTTGACAGTGCACTTGGGCGTTAAAGGGTTAAGACATTATGAACGGAACAAAGGTGACCTACATCAAAGACATGCATATACAATTTAATCCTAAATAATTAATATTTAACTACACGTTGTGCTCTCGTATCTAAAACAATGGTTATCTTTTCATGCAGTAGTTCGTTCAGTACCAGGTAATTTCATGTCCTGATGATGCCAAAATGGTTAGTGAAACTTATGCGTCATAACTTAAGCGTCAACATTATTAGTCTAATGGTTCGGTTTTAGTGGAAAACGTGTTCTTTGTGTTTGTTTCTACGAATGTTTCAACATCACTCTATTATTTATCTTTTTTGAAATATGTTTTTTTGTTTTTTTCTCAATCACGTGGGATACCAGTTCAAGTTTCACAACGAACTAAATATGGCACACAATCAAATCCACCCAAATAAAGAGATTAAGACATTATGAACGAAACAAAGGTGACCTACATCAAAGACATGCATATACAATTTAATCCTAAATAATTAATATTTAACTTCACGTTGTGCTCTCGTATCTAAATCAACGGTAATCTTTTCATGCATTAGTTCGTTCAGTAGCAGTGTAAGTCTGGTGGTTCGGTTTTTAGTGGAAAACGTGTTCAAATTTGTGTTTGTTTCTACGAATGTTTCAACATCACTCTTACAATTAATCTTTTTTTGAAATATGTTTTTTGTTTTTTTCTCAATCACGTGGGATATGGGAGACCGACGAGGGTTGTGACAATTTTTACTTTAACTGACATATCTCAGTCAAGAAACATTCTACATCCATGAGCTGTATGAGTTAATGGCATCATACTCTCAATTCATACCCTTTAAGAAGTAATCATCAAAATTAATAAAAGTATTAAGGTTTCTGAGAAAATCTACGAAAACAGAAACTACTCCTCGTGTCACAACTCTCCTAACACCAAGGTAAGTTGTGACAGATAGCAAGGTAAGTGTGACCCCTATGTATTTAGACTATTTGGTGAATAACAAATATCATTATATTAATGATAAATAAATAACACATTTGTTTTGCAACGAAGTACTTTAATCATTATTTGGCATCTCTGTACGAACTAAAATAACATGTAACATTGACATAAAAAGTTTAAATATCTTAAATAATAAAATATGGCATCTTTATGAGATCTGTTATGATAAAATCAGTCTGAAAATCAAAATCTAATCTGACAAACAATTATGACAGACATATTGAAGCTCGCTCCCAGTGCAAGCTTCATGAGACCAGCCTTCGAGGCACTGAACCCACTTCTCTTTTGATTTACTATTGGCAAAGGTCTCGAGGCAATACAAGCAAAAACAATTATTTTCTGCATCTTCTTCGGCCTCATCCTCTTCATCATAATCAACTTTTCTTTTCTTATTAGTATTCTTATTTATTTTTTTAGGCTTCTTCTTTTTCTAAATCACGCATTTTAATTTTTTTTATCTTTCTACTGGCTTATATTCCTAAATATACAATAAACAATAATAGGAGAGTTGTGACAAGCTGTCACAACTCGCCTAGGTGCAAAAAATTGTGAACCGGTCAGAATAACAATTCGTAATTTCGAAACAAAATGCCAATACAAATAAAAAAAACTACACTAGGAAACTTGAAATACTAAAACATAGGAGGGAAAATATTACAACAATGTAAACAAAATACGTAAGGATATATACTGTATGCAATCAAAATTTTGGTAAAGAACTTACTTTTTGCAATTTTTTGTATACAAATGTCGCACACTCACAACCGCTTTCCGTGCGTAGTTGTCGCGTATTTCATCGAATAGTGCTCCTCAAAAACAATAAACGCGTGCTATTGCGCACTCGCTAACGGTCATAAGTTCCGAGAAATCGACTATGTGACAAGTCTCCTCTGTCACAACTCTTCTCGGTCTCCCCTACCAGTTCAAGTTTCACAACGAACTAAACATGGCACACAATCAAATCCACCCAAATAAAGAGATTAAGACATTATGAACGGAACAAAGGTGACCTACATCAAAGACATGCATATACAATTTAATCCTAAATAATTAATATTTAACTACACGTTGTGCTCTCGTATCTAAATCAACGGTAATCTTTTCATGCAGTAGTTCGTTCAGAGGCAGGCAATTTCGTAATGCCATACTTCAACTCCGCATATTATGCACTATCACGCCGCACACCGGCAAAGGTTTAGTTTAAGGGGAAGAGCATTCTCGCTTTCAAAAAGTGCATTCATTTCGTTGTATATGGGCGCATAAGTTCTCTTTTATTGCGCCTGGAGAAATTTCTATGCGCGGCCACTGAAATCCATATGAATTTATTTCTAATAGTCTCGGTGTTTATGCACTCATCGCGCCGGTAGTGATTACCTGTTAACTTTAACACAGTAATAAACTGGCACACTAATCGTCAAGGCATGTATTTGTGTTTCGAACAGTTAAGATTTTAAAGGAGCCAGGCGGCCGAAAATGTGATTTTTTTGATTTGAAAGTCATTAAGAAAAACATCATCAAAGTTGGCCGAGTAAAAAAAGACGTATTTCTATTATGTATTCTATTCATAATACGATTTTGAAATCTTCATTTATTAAAAAAAATGTATATTGGATTGGACTCTGTTGTTTTTGTTGTTAGGACTTGTTAGGACTGTATCTCACAGGGCTGCAACAATGTACTTTATAAGAAGATATATTTAGCTCAACTGACTTATCTTGACTTCCAGATTCACTGGTGTCATTTATGCTACTTCGTTTAGAAACACCCTGTGTGTTTCCTTTATTTCAACATCCTGTATATCGGAAACGAAGCGTTTACAAAAACTGTTTAATATAATTTTTCCCATTTTGATGCAAGGAATCTCATCCTGATTTTTTTTTGGCAATATTAATGAAACATCCTTTATATGTATTTTTTCATATCGTTTATAAATACAAAAATGATATTCAGATCAACAACCTAGTACCTGTGTAGAATATTGTGGAGATTGCAACTTGATTGAAATTGAAAACAAAATCACTCGACCACATTTATGTATATCGGAAGGCACCAGAAATAGTACCTACTTAATGCATATAAAAATATAAAAACTGTTGAAACAGAACGGAAACCCACAGAAAAATTAGCACATCTAACAAAGTCCCGGATATGGTTAGAGTCCGGAAAAGTATGCTGTAACGCATAGCCGACACTATACCTACCACTATATGAAACGAAAAATATAAACTGTATTTTTATATTTTAAGCGCATATTCCTTGCCCCTGTATACCTACGCCGCTGACCACCAATTCTTGTGCAGGAATACATTACGCCTTATTACAATTTCTCCATATAAGTCAGCGAGATATTCCGATGTTGATAGGCGTCCATTTAGTTCTACCTGCCGTCGGTGTAAACGGGTCGACCGCCGCATTGAAAACAATTTTTTGTTGCTAGAGACTTACTCGTGAGTTCGTGTATTGCATTTACATATTACTTGATTGTGTGTGGAGTTTTGCAATAATGGAACAGTCGTTACCATTTGTGAATGGATTGAAACAGAAAATTACGACGATTTTAAAATAGACGGATCATATATTTTATGTATTCCTTGCAATCGTCGATATATATTTCGTAATCGCCGAGAGTGTAAAAGACATTTATATTCGAATATCCATAAAAAATATACCTGACACTGTTAGAAAAGAGGAAGTTTGGTTTGATTTGTGCATAATGTTTTGCGCATGTAGCCTTTCGTGGAATGTGGTCGACAATATTTACTTAAGCCGTTTTTCTGCCAAATATGTATCCGATTTTCCATTACCTACTAGTGATACGTGGCGTAAAACATAAATATTTACGGAGGACATGTCATGGGAAACAACAGATTTCGCGGTAATAAGGTCGTTAATATTCTGATACGAATTTAAGGTGTTTCAGATTATTCTCCCCCGATATTGATAGCTAGTAAACGAGTTTTGCAAACAACGGCTAAAAGTATAGAAACAGTAGTAATACGTGCATTGTCCCCTGCAGATGTAAAAAAATAATAATGCACTGATGTTAGTGACAACAAACAACTGTTAGTGATACAAAGAACTGCGAAATTCATGAAAATAACGTGCGTGGTGTCGTCCTCTATCCATGTGAACTATTTTGAACCTTTAACATCAGTAGATGTGGAACGATCATTTTCCCTCTACAACCATATATACAGACCCAATCGCTTACGTTTAATGAGAAGAAAGTCATTGAAGAGGACAGTCGGTGTTCTGAATGACACAAGCAATAGGTATGTACATATATTAACACATTTTTATTTCTGTTTTGTTAATCTCTTACATGTCGTCTTGCGTCAATAACATGACGAATTACGAGTCCGGCCCTGCCTTATAGCACACTTTCCGAACCCAAATGATGGTATACAAAATAAT
This sequence comes from Aromia moschata, assembly GCA_029963805.1. Lineage (NCBI taxonomy): Eukaryota > Metazoa > Arthropoda > Insecta > Coleoptera > Cerambycidae > Aromia > Aromia moschata. Next base: position 4,401,089 of record JAPWTK010000010.1, read on the forward strand.
CAAGAATGAAAATTTAATTTATAGCAAGTAGATACTAGAAAAATGAAATGCCGACTACAAAATGTCTGCATAGAGAACAGAGGTCTGAAGGCTTTTTATCTATTACTTCGCAAACGGTTTGGAGATTACTTCTGAAGATTAAAAGGATTAAATTTAAAGGTATTAACAAGAGAGCAAACCTAATGGATACTGAAATAATTGTACGATGTGATATAATATGCATAAGTAGCTATATTTTAAGGAGGTTCGTCTGGAATTGCGAGAAAAAAATCACCAAAAAAATAAACATGGGCTCTTATGGACGTAGCTATTGAATTTGATAAAAACTATGTTTTGAATAATTAGAAAAATCGGAAACTTTGTACACGCATAGCAATAACGTCTAGGAAGAACATACATTTACATGGACATTATTGACCAGCTGTGTTGCACGCAATTATCAATTTAATGTTGAGTGTTCCACGCAATCGGGCTGGCGCTCTATCGACGCGGCAACGCCGTGTCTCCTAATTGTTCCTTTTTGCGTTTCTTCCCTGCCTCAACGCCACATTGCACTCTCCGTAATTGTTTTGCCGAAATAAAACGACCTCTCCTACGTAATCTATCAGATATCTCATTTGATTTATCAAAATTTCCGCTTGGCCGAACCATTACCGACAAACTTTTTGAAGTTAGAATTACTTTCTGTCAACAACTTTGGCCAAGTAGCCTAGCCAACTGCTGAAAGCAAACCTTTCAAACCGTTCAGCGTTGCCGTACTTTCCGATTATAAATCGACTTTTAAAAATGCTGTCAATAAATTATTTCATTGTCCAAACTTGGTATATAATAATAAATTATTAATTTATCGTGCATTACAAACATACTGCACAGAGAGTTCCATCTTAAATTAAAAAAATATGATATCAACATTTCACACTTGCAAGTTGGAACCCTGATTTCTTATACATGGAAGAGATATGAGTTTCCCCCTTGCCCCGCACCTCGGTGACCAACCTCCTTAATACGCCTCTGTTAAAAATGCATATGTTACCATCGAAATTTTCAGTGTCTATGTTAGCTTGCTAAAATTTTTATTTATATCCTGTACCGATTTTATGAACTATACCTTCTGCGTCTATGCAATTCACCAATAATTACAACAAACTTTGATTCACATGTATCGTACAGATGGACATATTCTGTGCGGTAATTTTTCATAACATAACTAGAAATAATTTTCTTCTAGCATTCCAACTTCTATGTGTAAAACCTGTAGTTTATCTCAACAGGATAACGACAGGGAACACGGAAATTCTCGGAAAATGGACGCACACACTCGCATTCGTATTAATTGATAATGATGCTGAGTATTCCGCAACGTGCACTTCGGTTCTATCCCGCAACCGCAAATAATGTCTTATCAGCTTTCGATTTTTTTCCAGCAGCAGCGTTCCGATGCACAATTTCCCGATAAAACATTCAAATAACTGCAGTAGCGTCTCTTGCAAGTTTAAACTGGAATTTGCTTTTCAAGCACGAGAAATACATACAGGGAACCAACAGTAGCCTTGCCCCCGGTCGCTGTAGACAAAACCTAAAATTGTGCTCATTTCTTTTGTAGCTGCAGCCGTGGACGCTCCGAGACATACAATCTGTTATTGTTTGCCTCTAGGTATCTCATTCAGCTTTCAGATATTTATTTATTTTAAATAAATTTAAATACAGCTACCCAGACAGAATATATCCAATTAATGGGCAGGAAAAACAACTGACAAAAAAGAAACCTAAGTAAATAACACCATATGAAATGTATCACAATAAAAAAGAAAAAAAAAACAAAATAAAATAATAATAATAATAATAATGAAATAAAAATAGAAACAATTTATACTGCTGGCAGGAAAGAAATTGCAGGTATTAATTAACTTAACTAAGTAACCAAAATGGTTAATTTCTTAATATGTATAATATGAGTATATACACGGTATGATAACTAATTACCTAGAATACATATTTTAAGTTAATTTATATTACAATTACAAATAATATTTCTCACACATATTATAAATTGGTGAATATTTTAACAAATTTGTACGAGGTGTAGGTAAATAAAACAAAGAAATAGAACGGTACATTTGGTACATATTTTAATGTACCATTTGAACAGATGGTACATTAAAATATATGGAGTTTAGTAAATCAGGAGAGTCTACTTTATTGGTGATAAAGTTGTGTAAGAATAAAACAGCAAAGTGAACTCGACGCAATGCTAAATCATTCAGTTTAAATCTAGACAGTAACTCAGACTGAGGTATGCCAATATATGGATAGATCCCATCTGATCTAAAAGAGAGGTATTTAAAATATTTTCTCTGAACTTTCTCTAGGTTAGATATATGTATTACATAATGCGGATTCCAGACAACCGAAGAGTATTCTAACTTGGACCTGACAAACACACTAAACAGTAAGGTAATGGTTGAAATATGTTTAAAGTGTTTGGAATGTCTAATAATGAAACCTAAGTTTTTATTGGAATTTGCTATAATATTATTTATATGAGGAATAAACGTTAGAGCAGAGTCAAAAATTACACCTGTCTCTAAACTCACTGCATTTTGTAACAATTTCATTGCCAATTTTATATAAGTAATGTATTGGATTAGTTTTCCTTGTAAAAGTCATGACATTACATTTTGATATATTTAAAGGCAATTTGGTATTTTCACACCATAAACTGATTTTCGAAAGGTCTTGCTGCAATAGATCACAATCATCTTCCTTGCCAATAGACACAAAAATCTTAAAATCATCAGCATACAGAAGTACATCAACTTGTTCTTCACATATATCATTTATAAATAGAATAAATAGAAGAGGGCCAAGTACCGAACCCTGTGGTATACCTGATGTTGCCAAAACTTCAGTAGATGTGAAACCATAGCAGTGTACATTCAATATTCTCATTGATAAGTATGATCTAAAAAAAACTGACAAAATGAGGAGTTACGCGAAAGTTAAATAATTTTTGTAATAGGAGGCCATGATCAAGTCTATCGAAGGCTTTGGACAAACCTATGTAAATCACATCAACTTGACGACCCTGGCCTAACGATCTAGCAAGAAATTGTGTGATACAAGATTACTAACCGTTGATCTACCAGCCAAGAAACCGTGTTGACAAATGGAAATTTGAGATTTTACATGGAATGGCAAGACGTCGTATAAAATAATTTCGAAAAGCTTACTAAAGTTGCAAAGAATAACTAAGATATGGTTGTTCTACCTCGTACTACGTTCGTTGTGCGCAATTCGCTGGCAGAGCTATTCATAGTTTCATATCATAGTTCTCTATATCATATTTTCGTAATGGATCACAAGATCCACATCATATTTTAGTTACGTGGTGATTATTAGGTGATTATTAGACCTAAGTAGAAAACTGTAAAAACATATTTCGCAAATACCTTGCAAGTCGTTTCCAAGATTTCTGGTGGGGCACACATTTCATGATTTTTTTTTGCAGATTTCGTTAGAAGTTTTTTTGCTATTTTTTGCTATAAAATCTTCTACTTAGACGTAGTAATCACTCCATAAAATATGACTCCCCTGCTTCTTTCTGAGAATTTCCAGCCAGCACTGTTATTTACATATTTGTATAAATAAAAAATATATCAGTTTCAGTTCAAAACTCACATAGTTTTCTCAAGTTATTTTACAAAAAAATCCGTTCCCCTGTTTTTAATTCTTGTAACAATTTCGATTACACAAATGTTAAAGTTTGGTATAGTAACAATAAGTCTTTTCTTTTCGATGCCTAACATGGCACGTGAGTCCTGTTGCATTGTGCTTACAATTTCTGGTTGAAGGCTTGACATTTTTTAATGTTGAATAACAATTTTCGCTCTTAAAAACCTGCTTGAACTTTTTATTTTTTGGCACATTCTTACAGTAAGTTTATCTCGCCAAAATGACCATCTTGCCATTTTTTTTTAAATAGTATTCGTTGTTCTTTATTCCTATTATCCCTGGTAAACACCACTGAATACGAGTCCATTTTAAAGCACAACTAAAACAAATACAATAAAAATAAAACATATCGACTGGACGTTGTCGAATCCGTAAATCTAAATGCATCATATCAAGTTGCGTTACTAAGAAGCAGGTTGATGTGAATATTTGTAAACAGTAGACGAATGCTTCATGGCCTGATTCCTGTCTGAATCCATACGCGGTTGGGGTAGTGTACACGGCTGTGCTACAATACCGCCGTTGTTTGTCTCACCCATTTGAATACCCATTTTTCTGACCCACTACTTCGGCGACACCTCTTGGGTATTGCAGGGGATGCATCGCACGGATAAAGCTTATTCATAATTTGGAGAAATATTTTTTTGAGAAATTTTAACAGGGTGACCAAACAGGTTGTAACAGAGAATGCCCACGTATGGTTTACCTCGAAATAGGGTGATTTAACCAAATTTACCTCTATACTAAATTTTTTTCTGCAAAAAATTGTATAATTTTATAATTTAGGTCTATGCATTTAATAATGTGCGGTTCAAACGTGAAATTTTATTCCAGTCTAAGCCAAATATGCGTTGCAGGCGTTGCACCGCAGCCTGCACGTTACTTCAGAGAGAAAATGTTTGTCTGTTGCCTCTCTTCAATTTCATCTTTCATCTAATCAATTTCGGCTCATCACCTCCTCATTGGAGCCATATCTCTTTTCGGCGAGCATTTTTTTGAGATTTGCGTAATAGTCGCTGGGGACTAAATTGCTTCCGCATCTACCGATACGGAATATACCATGCCTATTCCAAAAATTCCAAATACGGACGCCATAACCTTCTCAGCTTACTTTTGTGTTTTTGGTCGCTTTGGACAGCTTTCGCCAGTTGCTGTCGATTGAGCCGACTGCCGATTTGACTTTGGAATGTAGTGATGGATCCATGTTTCATCCATTGTCACATATCGCATGAAAACATTCTTTTTATTTCGCCGAAACAGCTCCACACAGCGCTCTGAATCATCAACACATTGTTGTTTTTGGTCAACAGTTAGCAAACGCGGTACCCACTTCGAACAGAACTTTCTCGTGGACAAATGTTCATATAAAATAGTTAATACGCTGCCTTCTGATATCTTTAAGGTGCCAGCTATCTCACGCAACTTCACTTTTCGGTCTTCCAAAAGATTTTATCCACTTTATTATGTTCTTTGGAACAACTGCCGAATTTGGGCGACCAGAGTGTTCAGCATCATCGGTGTTTGTACGGCCGCGTTTAAAATCAGCAAACCACTTCTTTACACGCTGTCACTTTCACATTAAAAAGCAATGCTTTATCAACACACGAAATTATGATTTTTCCATTGTTTTGAAAATTACAAATACAAAAGTAACGTCACTAAAATAACTGTAATTAATTGTAAACTAATGGTCGGAACGCACAGTGTTTTGATCAGATGAAGCTAGATGGTCAAAAGCCATTAATGCATTAACCTTAAAAAAAACAAACTCAAAATCACCAATAATGCAAACACGCTTACCGTTTTTCATAAGAGACATAAAGTGTTTGCATTACTGGTTATTTTGTTCTTTGTGCGATAATATATCACAATGCATTTTGTTACTGTGCGTAATATATTTCAGTGATGAATTCTGAAAATAAAGGTACTTAAGTTTTTTAAATTTTGTTAAGAATATTTATATAAATCACAACTCAGTAATTTACAAAAAAAAAATAGCGAATATCGAATATATTTTATCGAATTTTTGTCTTCATTAGTCCAGAAAGTATATGCCTCCGTGTGCCCCTGTGCTAAAATTAATTTGTGTGATAAATGTCATCTTCCACTTTCAAAATTTAATAGCTTTGCCATTTTGTACAACTATTTTTTTCTACTATTTATCAGATATCGTCTGTATTATATCAAAAATCGAGGTTTTTGAGAAATTGATGAAACACGGCAAAACAGACCGGAACAGTATGTTGTACCAGCTTTTGACTTCAAAATATGTTTTTTCGGGTCACCGAGACTTCATTAAGAGAAACAACAATAGCAATTTGCCTATTTTCCTCAAAATTATCCACGAAATGACGAATTGTGAAAAGAAGCACCGGGAACATTTTCATCAGAAAAATTCGAAATGATGGGCGGGGGATGTACACTTTGGTGTCTCCCTTTACCATTCACAGCCATCCACTTCTTAATGTTCTGCTATACTTGGGCAGCCTCGTAAAGATTTTAACGAATCGAGCGACAAAACTAAAAGGAGATGAGTTGAACACTTAATCATTTCCTGTTTCTAAAAAATACTGGTAATCTCCTTTCCCAAGTCGTGGATTTAATAATACCACCTTCTGTAAATATATATGTATATATATAAATATAGGCACTACCGATAGTGATGTTATGTTACAGGACTATATTATAGATGACTCATCAGAAATAGGAGGAATTTCGTGATTAGTTAGGAATTAGTTAGTATAACTAGTACCAAGTAATTAGTGTAAGTTCTTATGGTTATAATTACGTTAATACAGTACTTATACTATTATTGTACTGTATTTAACTTATATTTTATTATTTCTTTTCTTTAATTTTATTAATGCAATATGTTTTTTTAGTTACCCAATAAAAGCATTGTTATTAAATAAAATTAGATTTATAAAAAAACATACATTTAGAATTTAGAGTGAACAAAATGTTGATAGCAGTATTCAATAAAGACATTACAAACAGAAAATTGGAATATGTAAATAAGTTTGTCCAGCTAAATTGTACTGATCGAAACACGGTACCTACCAGTCTAGATTATGGGAAACACAGTTTTGACAAAATTTTACTTAATCTAGGCTAATTAGGAGTGCTGAACACGATGCAGTTGGAATTGTCGTAACTCAGATTGCAGTCGTAACACAGTCCTGTGTTACGACGACGCTTCGTTTTCGAGATACGTAGAGAAGGGATATTTCGGGTTTTTAGGCTACGGAGTGCGCAAAACTGGTTTTCGCGGGGCAAAGTGCACCTCAACATAACCTATCCCATTGATGTAACTGAACCTAACCTAACCTAAACTAAAAAAAGTTAATTAAAACTAAAAGAAAGACTGAAAAGTTTCAACTTAACATATCCTAACCTATCCTAAAATAATCTAATTAAGAGGATAAGATTTATTAATGATGTTAAGAAAGCTTGAAACTGCATCGTGTTCAACACCTTTTAATTAGTCTAGAAAACTAAAAATTTTATCAAAACCTTGTTTCCCATAATCTAGACTTGTGCCGAGACTTGTGCCCATTTCATATTAGGGGACAAGGACTTTAGTCCCCGCCCCCCAGATTTGATGATCTTCTTCCAACTTCGCCCATGGTTATATGTTTAATCTTCACATATTTATATTTTTACTTTCTAATTTTGTGTTCACTGCACACTGTGTTTGACCCAATCGACGGGCCGCCACTGAATAACGGTCCCCCTCGGAGAAACAAGCGTGCAATTTGGCGCGAGCAGACGGCAGAATTTTCAATAATAATTCCATACGTTATCGAGTTCAAACCAACACATTTCGCTAACGGTTTATGCAGCTATTTCGCGAGGAATTCGAAAATATTAAACTGAAACGGGTCACGTGAATTGCGGGATGCGGGCGTATGCGCGCGCCAAGCGTCCAAGACGACAAACGAACGCACGGCAATAATCGAAATACGCGAAACGCAACGGCGGCGCCAGGGCCGGACTCCCTCGGTTTCGTCAGGGCCGCACAGCGGCTCAAATTCGTTTCTCCGGTCATGAAATAAGTTGGTGTCGTCCAAAAGCCCTTTACGATCGGTGTCATTTTACCAATTCGCCATCTAAATAAAATCAGGTTGAGGAGATAAAAGGTTAAAAAAACATGTAACTTTTAAAACCCTATGTTAAGTATATGGAAAAAAACATTTTTCAATGCAAGTCGATCACGCAATCAAAATAGACTGACAAAACGATGTAATTGACGCATACGTCATGCGTGACATAATTACGTACAAAAAGTGCCCAGAAATTTGGGTAAAATGTTTTTTTCTTCAGGTTGGTAGTCCCTTCCTTAATTACCAAGCCTGTTTATAGCGCGATCTGTCACTCAGTGTGTTTACAGAAGCTGTTAAGCGGTGTTGACAATATATAATGTATAATGTCAACTTGACATTATACCAGTTGGCTAGCGCCAGTCAAGTAGCGCTAGTGGGCTGGTATGTTACAAGCATAATGTAAACTGTGACGCGCGCTAGTGTCGTGCTTATTTTACTAGCGCTAGTAAAGTTGGAATGTGTTGTACTTTTATATACCAGTGCAGTGATACAAAATGGCGCCAAGTAACATTTGGATGACAACGATATTTGTACCTAGGTTTATATAAAGAGTGTGAAAGGGCTAGTAAATTAGCGCTAGTTGATTGGCGCTAGTCAACTGGTATAATGTCAACGCGCCTTTAGTAATAGACGACCTCAAGTGTGCTCGGCGAATTGTACATTGGAAAAAATAGTGGAACAACACGTTTGTTTAAAATTTTGTGCCGCAAACGTAATTTCGTGTGCCGATTCATTGAAAATGTTAAATAAGGTCTTTGTCGATTCGTGTATGTCCAAAACACAGGCTTACGAGTGAGTGACAACGTCAGTTCATGGTATTTTGAGTGATATTTTGGGCAACGCGTCGCTGCGAGACTGGTTCCGAAAGAGCTGAATGTTCTTCAAAAAGAGCATCGGAAGCAGATTGCTCTTTACATGGTTTCCAGAGTCGATAGTGAATCAAACTTCATGAAACGCATCATAACTGAAGACGAAACATATGTCGACGAGTACGACATGCAAACAAGTCGTCAATCATCGGAATGGCGCTATGATGATGAGCCTAAACCGAAAAAATCGCGCCAAAGTCGGTCGAATGTGAAGATGATGCTGACGTTTTTTTTTATTATCGAGGCGTTGTACATTCCGAATTCCTTCCGGGAGGACAGACGGTTATAAGGAGTATTATTTTGGCATTTTGAGGCGTTGCGCGAAAGTACCCGTTGGAAGCGGCTGGAATTGTGGAAGGAAAATTATTGGATTTTGCACGACGACAACGCGCCATCTGACCGAGCTACGATTGTGACCGAATATAAGGCCAAAAACTCAATAAATATGATTGACCAATCACCGTATTCACCGGATATGGCTCAGTGTGATTTTTTTTATTTCCAAAACTAAAATTGCCACTACGAGGTCGCCGCTTTGAAACAATAGAGGCCATCAAACAGAATTCGCTGAAGGAGCTGAAAGCGATACCTTCGGCGGTCTATGACCGGTGTATGGAGCATTGGGTTAAACGTTGACAAAATAAAATTTTGGTGAATAAATAACAATTTATGTGCTTTTTTTTTACAATTTCCGGGTACTTTTTGTACATTGTGATATATGTATGTCAACGAAACTCGGTCGTTTGCTAGCATTCCCTGTGATTTTTTCACCTCTTTCTTTTATTTTCTGAAATGTCGTTGTCCAAGTTTAAGTAGAATTCACTGCCCAAGTCTAGAGAAGATAATATAGGCTTTGCACAACGATATGACCTAATTCGATCCACAAAAAAGTGTAGTCGTCATCGGATGCAAATATCCTTCGACACAGCTTGTTCAGAGTCGCCGGTGAAGTTCGCTGCTCCACGTCAAAGTCATTCTCATGGTATGCTTTGATCAACAGCACTCATTGAGCGAACAAAGCTTTCGTTCGACACTATCACTTTCTGGTCGATACTTTTCGTCAATTAAAGATAATCACGGTCGAGAAACGGTTTTAGACCACTTCTCTCAATGGCAAATACAATACTACAAACTTGGCGTCGTCGTCCCAATCGACGAATCCAAGGACGGCAAGCGGAAATAAACCGTGGTCGTCGTCTCGAGGGCCGTTGGATCGTCGAGACGACAGAAGGAAGTAGCCGCAGACATGTCAGGATGGTGGTTGTCGAGGAGCGTGACACCGACACTCTCGTCTCTCACTCCTTGTCTGGCAGTGTGATTCACACCGACATGTGGCGTTTACAGTTACATACAGCATTTAATATTAAAAAATATATGTCTCGTTGAGATAATGTGTTTTTTTTTTTTTCAACTAGAAACGGCGTTAAACATCATCATGAAATTCACAGATTAGGTATAGTTTGCATTAGGTTAGGGTATGCTGTGTTAGGTTATTATAGGTCACGGTTTATACTTAACGGTTAGTGCATTATGAAAAGTGAGAAGAGTTTTGATGCCGCTAAATACTCTGTGGTGACGTTTCAAAAACAAAGGTTTTAACAACTTTGTCGTATACTTTGCACAGGACTGTTTAAGGTATATTATACTGGATTTATTTTATCTAACCTTAAGGGCGGGTAGGGTTTTTAAACTTTTGTTTTTTGCATTTTTATTTTATGAATGGAGAACCTTTCAAGTATATTGTGTGAAAATTTGAGATGAATCGGAGCAAAACTAACGAAGATACAGCGGTTTAAGCAACCGCGCCTCATACATGCCTCAGCAGCACCCGAGCGCGCTATTGTTACCTGACAGCTGCTTCGCAAGGCAGGATTCGTCGAAGACAGGAGCAAAAGGATGCTTCAGACATCATCGATGATAGCAACATCCTTTATGGACCTAGCATCGATAACTCAGTGTGAGGTAAGCCGATAAAACTCGCTTATGAACGAACGTTTTATTCCAAATTTTTTAGTGTTCAAAACTTTACAGCGTTTTTCCCACAACTCGCGTTTTTAAAGTCGGTGTACTTCATAACTTCAAAACTACTGCACCGATCCTTTTGAAATTTTGAACACTATTTCTGCACATAATTTACGAGGTAACGCTGGAGAGTTTTTTTTCAAATTTGTTAATATTTTTTATTTTACAGTAACAAATTAGCCGATTTTTTTTTCCGCAAAAATCGCGTTTTTCACTTCAAAGTGTTCCCAAAAAGTGAAAAATAGAAATTTCGAAAAACCCTCCCAGTGTTACCAGGGGAAAACGATCATCTAACGAAAGAACTTTGATTTTTTAATTTCAGATGATCCAGCACCGAGTTATGATGAACATCGCAATTGTACTTTTTTCCGAGACGCTTCCGAATAATTACTGTCATTGCCGTATTTTTTAATATTTTTTCATGAAAATTTTACACGATATTCTTCGAATGTTATACTTTAATGTGCCATTTGTTTTAATAAATAAATTTTAAATGTGTCGTCAAAAAAAATCACAAAAATGTGCCTTTTTTGCACGAAATAAACGCTACCCCCCCCCCCCCTTAAACTCTCTAAAAAGCGTGACACCTGAGATGCGAGATAAAAAGTGTATCTTCCTACGTCATGTTCCCCTCACACAGACAAAATAAGCCAACCGTTCAGTTTATAGACCGTGATCCTAGGCTACCTAAGGTTATGTTAGATTATGTTGGGTTTGGTTGTGTTAGGTTTTTGGTTCGGTTTTTTCTCAAAAAAGCGACTCCCTCCATAGACATTATATTTGAACTTCAAAGTGATGCAACTTTCGAACCGTTAATCTCCTCGACCTGAAAGTCATAGGAATCAATTCAGCTCGAAAAACCCTTTTGAAAGACACATCTCCGCCCTCCTGGGGCGTGACCGGAGAAACGAGTTTTTACCCTGTTAGGTATCTGTATTCATAAAATAAATAAATAAATCACACCACAGAAATTGACATTCTCCCTCTAAGAGTCATTACGACTGTGCAGAGGAAGAATACACATGGAAAAGACGTAGGACACACAACCAAACCCTGTGACAGGTGCCAATTGCCACAGGCGGGATTCGAACCCGCGCGGATAATAGCTCTCGGAGTAATCGCCATCTACTCACCTGGCGCTTTACCCATTGAGCTATCGCCGCGGTTGTGGTTCCTACTATTACATTTAACAATATCTATACTTTCGAATACATCTAACCAATCGACCGATTCGTCTAACAAAATCAATTGATCTAAATCAAGATAAAAATCATAATTTAGATTGTTTTTTTAAATCAAGATTTAAATCAAAAAGTACCGTAACTTCTACAGAATGTTTAAATATATGCAGGTTCTTTCTCGGTTATTTCATGAAATGAAATAACGAAACATCCTAGTTTCGGTCCCCTCTACTCAAATATAATTAAATGATCATTTTGCTTAAATATACAGGTATTTTAAAATTTCAAAATGCTGGGATTAAAGAAAAATTCAAAGTACCATAACTTTTACAGCTCTTGAAATGTCGAAAAAAATATAAAAAAGTATAAAAACACTTTGTATTTAATTGGAAACTCAGACTACTTCAGGAGAAAAATTCACTAAACACATGTTATAAGTTTTCTGTACTCTTGCTTTGAGTGAACGTCAAAAAAAAGATGATTTTGTTTTCGACGTAGGTACCTAATATTCTTAAAATTTAAGGACGATTAGTTGAACTTAAGGTGTTAGGGCGATTTCGTAACTTTTATTTCATTTTTTTTTAATATGTTAAAGCGTGACAAGCAAGCATATCAAGTACATCAGATATTAATCGATAGACCATAAAAAGCAACCGTAGATAAACTAAACTCAGACTTCAAACGAGTGCTATTCAACTTAATTTCGAAGGTATTTTCAGAAAATTACTGCTATCCCTGCAAATTTGTGGCCCAAAGACATACTTCGACAGCTGCCCCCTTGATCCGACGCTGAATCATTCGACAGGCCTTGATCTAAAAAGCATGCACTTCATATATATTTATGAAATTGGCTTTAATTTCTGACGAATAATTGCATAGAATGCATAGTTTTACATACTATTTGTTGGTACGTCCGGTTGCGTTTGAAGGAGCATTCTAATAGGCCCATTCCAACGATTAAAATAATAGGTAGCACTGCTACGAAACTACTTAAGAAATGAGGCCTATATAGTATACCTAAGAAGTATAGTTCTCAGAATATCTACGTAAAAAATGTGTACGAGGTGTCTAAATTAAGTAATGAGACTGGCAACGTGGCGCCCGATCTAGGAATACTACGGAGACAGGACTTGGAAGGGCGGTAGTTTAACATGCAATACACATTCAGTACAAGTTGGAACTTGTTAGAGTCATTTGTTTGTTCTTTTTTTGACTGTTTTCGTGAACCGTTTTTTTTTTCTAGCGCGTTTTAAAAATGAGCGACATTAATTTTGCAATCAACAGTGTGCTATCAGGTTTTGCTTCAGACTAGGACACAGCGCAAAGGATACTTTTGCAAAACTTCAACACGCTTACGGGGACAAAGTTTTTTCAAGAGTCCAGGTTTTTCGGTGGTTTAAGGCATTCTCAGAAGGAAGAGAGTCGATTGAAGATGAACCACGCAGCGGAAGGCCTTCATCTTCAAGAACGGATGAAAATGTCGATAGAATATGGGATCTTGTGAGTTCAGATCGTCGGTTGACAACAAGAATGATCGGGGAAGAGTTAAATTTGAATCACACCACTATTCACCAGATTTTGACTAACGAATTGGGGATGAGAAAAATCTGCGCAAAAATGGTTCCAAAAAACCTTTCGCAGGAACAAAAGGACATCAGGAGAGAAAGGTGTCTCGACTTTTTGGAATCGATTGAAAATGATCCCCATTTTATGGAACGTGTCATTACTGGTGATGAAACTTGAGTGTTTAAGTACGACTCGGAAACCAAGCGTCAAAGCATGGAATGGCACACTTCAAGCTCTCCAAGACCCAGAAAAGCAAGAATGAGCGAGTCGAAGATCAAATGCATGCTGATTTGCTTTTTTTGATAGCCATGGAATTGCCCGCAAAGAGTTTTTGCCTCCAGGCCAAACAGTAAATCAACACTTTTACAGAGAGGTTCTTGAAAAACTTTAAAAAGGGTTATGCGTGTGAGACCAAACATCAAGAACTGGATATTGCATCACTACAATGCGCCTTGTCAAACAGCCATTTCGGTAAACAAGTTTTTAGCCAGTAAAAACATTCTGTGGCTCGCCAGCATCCTTATTTCTCTTCCCGAGATTGAAAATTACCTCAAGGGACATCATTTTGGGACCATAGAAAACATTCAAACGACTGTAACCGACCAGCTGAAGGCTATTCCAGTATATGAGTTCCAGCACTGTTATGAGGAATAGAAGAACCGTATCCAGCACTTGTGGCTTCCTAAGGAACTTATTTTGAAGGAAACAATACTGAATTGTAATTGTCTCATTACTTAATTTACACACCTCGTATACTTACTATTTATGAGTTGTTTATTTAGTTGAAAATTTTGAAGTTACTTTTTCTGAAATTAACCCGCACCGGTTAAAGTTCAAATTCAAGAAGAATGTGCCAATGATATTGTCTCCTTTTACACCTACCCAGACATTTACCTTTTCAGGTTTTTGGTTTGCACCTCCTTCATCCAGCGAGGGTGTTCTAAAGCCCAATAGCAGCAGTTTGGATGTTTTTTTTGTCTGTTGTGAGCAAACTTTGTTTGAGCATTCTGATGAAATACAACATTTCCTATTATTATCATAACAACAGAAATCGTCATAATAGTATTGTCTATTATTTGCATCATTTTATCGCAAAATTCAACTCTCCCATCAAGTTGTCTTCACTGAACTCATGAACTGGAGTTATATTATATCTTAGTGTCCTTTAATATTCGTCCAGAGGACGAATGACATTACTTTCAACAGCAACATATCGAGTTTTCTGGAGTGTGACCGATACACCTAATTTTATTTCATCATCCAAAGAATAACCGTTTCTTGATTTGACACATGTCCCACATGACACATGTTTTCTATTTTTGCTAACGTAACCTAACCTAACCTAACCTTGGGATATGGGTGGTATGTCGGGTAATTAGGCTCTTAACAGACGAATCACATATCGTCGACAATATTCTCAAACCTCGTAAGTGCGTAACACAACATTTTCCAGGAGAGCTAAAAAACGTTCTGTTTTATAATTTTATAAATAAAATAAAAATCTAATGAATATATCCTGATAATATTGAAAAAAAAAATACACGGTATACATTTTTTGTTTTTGGGGTAATATTGCAGAATTATACAGAAAAATGTAAGTTACGAGGTTTGGTTTTTATTAATTAGTTATATTTACGAGGTTTGTGCAGCTACTGAAACAAGAGGTATAGTATAACAAGGCATTTTATTTTCAAACTAAACACAAACTAATAAAAAAAACTTAATATTTTAAGATTTTGTAAAACACATGGTAGTCAGCTGTAAGAACTTAGGTTAGTTCTTGCAAGTTGTCATACTTGTCCTTTTGAATGCCAGGGGCAGTGCTGTAGAAACCAACCGGCTTTCAGGCTGAAAATTTTTCGGGGTGTTTGGGGGATGGACTGCCAGGTATCTGTCATTTTCAATTTATACTCAATGGTAAGATCTAATCCATTGTACTTTAAGGCTCACAAATCCGTAACAACTGGATCACCTGCCTTTTTACCAGGACGAATAGAACTATATTTTAAATTAGAGTAAGCCTTAAAAAAAATGTGTGTTCTAAGTAGCTTCGCTAAAAGCACTTCATTTTTAGGTGATGACTATACACCTCTTACATAAAGGATTTATTGTGAAAAAACCATCAGCAAAGTTTGCGAAAAAAGTTTCAAAAAAACTGCAGAACACCATGGGATCTCAGTAACGCTCTGTGGAATATTTGCAGTAGGTATATATTTTTTTCATAATTTAGAAACAAATATAAGGAGAGGTTTTTCGATTTGTTACAAAAAATTTTTTTTTAAAAAGTTATGGCTATTTTAATTTTGGGAAACAAAATGTTCCTATAAAATTAAAATTAAAATGGCCATAACTTTTTGAAAAAAAATTTTTGTAACAAATCGAACAACCTCTCCTTATATTTGTTTCTAAATTATGAAAAAATATATATATACTGCAAATATTCCACAGAGCGTTATTGAGATCCCAGGGTGTACTGCAGTTTTTTTGAAAATTTTTCGCAAACTTTGCTGACGGTTTATTCACTATAAATCCTTTCTGTAAGAGGTGTATAGTCATCACGTAATCATCTAAAAAGTGAAGTGGGTCTCATGCGTGGTTTTCAAGGTATGGCTGAACTGAAATATCACCAACCGCCACTGTTGTAAGGCATTGGATTTTTTTCGTGTAGTTTCAATTACATATATTTACATAATCAGCTGGAACGCTTATAATCCTATTCTTTATTTTCCGTTCTATCACACTATGCACGGAATCGCAACTCATTTGTGTGTGCCCTTTCTCTAAAATCTTTTGAATAATATACGCATTTTTTAATGCTGAACATTGCAGTAGAGCGTTCGACAAAATAGAGTTTCTATTTTGGTATGTGCATGTGTAACCGTCACTCCACAAAATTATCTCCTTTACCTTTTTGCAATACCGTCTGTAACGCGCACCAAACTATTCCATGTGTCCATACGGTCACAGTTTAGATATAAGTTTATATCTAAACTGATATGGTGATACGAGGTTTGGACTGTCATTATAAGACAACAATAGTTACGAGGTTTGGTTTCTGTAGATTTTCAGGGTCAAACTCATTTTTATTTCATACAAGGTTTGGTAATGTAACGTAGAAATATATGAGGAATGGTTTGGTGCAAAAAAATCAATTTGCAAAAAAAATCATTTACGAGGTTTGAGAATATTGTCGACGATATGACTGATTGATATGAATATGATATCAAAATGGTTATTTTATAAGTTTTGTAAGGCTAACTCAACTGACAGATAGAACCCATTTATTTCTGGTTCCTTTTCTGGTTTTAAAGATGTAATGGAATATGTACGAAATGAATGAATGTACGCTTCTGGGCGTATATTTCGAGCATCTCCTGAATTAAACATTATTTTAATAAACGTTCTTTTTATTTATAAAATAAAAGATTTTTTTGGAACAGTTATTGTTCTGGTTAATTTCGGAGAAAAATTAAGTACGTACTGAAATTCCTCTTTGAAAGCTCTGACCACTGATGCGTCACTTGCCATAAGTAAAAAAAAAATGTCGATAATGTCACCACCTACACACAGTCACGTCATCCATTTTCTACCAATAGGCTAAATGTATCCGCGGCAATCAAAATCGTTTGACGTGTTTTGACATTTCATTGGCATGCGCCTACATATGGAGATACTGAATTCATTTCATTTGGCTGACCCACATTGTATATGTATTAAAATCACTTTATCTCCGTAAAATGCGAGGATCTCTGCTCTCCACAGTGAGAGCGTGGTGGACTTGTGAATACGCTCCTAATTTTAGCAGAGTGGATTTTTTTGCGTTTTATTTCGCAGAAGCGGATTACTTAGGTACGGATATTGCATGTCTGCATGTACTGCCTCGGAATACTGTCGAGTAGGAATTACGCGGTGTCCTTGACGCGTTTCGCTGGGTGTGCAAAATAGGATGAATATTTTATAAAAATGTCAAATGCTGCTGCATACCTAGCCAGATGTGGATAATGATTTGATCGCTGGGTTTTAGATATGTGCGTTTTTATAGTGGGCATGTGTCAGATCTCGTGATGTCTAAGTCGGGTCTAAGGTTTCTTCCGTTTTCTACACATACTCGTCATTATATATACAGCATGGAAGTATGGATTGATGGATCTAATGTAGATATCCCGTTCATTGTATCCTAAGATAAAAAAAAAACGCCCTCAAAGTATGCGGTGGACTCGATCTCTTTAATTATTATTCTTAGAAGTGTCAAGTGCTGAAGTTTCTTTAATTAAGCAAATTATATTACTGCCATTATCACTGCATAATACATAATTTTATAAAATATGTACAACAAAGAACCTAAAGATTACAAATGAGTAACGTGTCCAGTTACAACTTCCAAACATGTTCCTGTTCTTTCCACATAATCGAAAACATTAGTGAGCACTTGGGGAGTTGTTCGTCTCAATCTCTCGAGTTTTGAAAACCGTTTTTAACGTGGCCATAAAAAGAAGTCCCACAAAGGACCGTGGTGCCCACCTAACTGGCTTATTACAACTAATGATTCGATCTTCGAACAATTCTTCTAAAAAAAAAAATAATTTTCACGAGGTATTTGAATTGGTGCGTCGTCCTCCTAGAAGTAAAATTTTCTAAAATCTTATTATGGTGCCGCGCTGAATTGAAAGTCCCTTAAAAAAAACTCAAAGTTTTTTTCAAAGCTCCACATTCTTGTTTGTTGAGAATTTACTTAACCAGAGGGGTAACCATGCCTCATCAGTAAAAAAGGTTTTTTTGCAAATACGTTTTCATTATCTTGCAAATTACCCTGAAACCACTCTGAAATTTACTTTCGCTGCGGCCGGTCATTTGGTAGCAATCCTTGGACTGAGTCTAGACGATAAGCCTGCATAATATGCAGGTCACAGTTCAGGATTGTATTACAGGTTCCGTAGGATACATTTACTTGATGGCTTAAATGCCGAATAGGGGTTTGTGGGTGTTCATTAACAATTTGCCTCACCCTTTCAACTTGAGCAGTGCGAACTTTAGGTCTCCGACTGCCTTTCTTTCTATTCACACTTCCTGTTTCTCTAGACAAATCCAAATATCGAGTCAAAACTTGACTAAACTGATCGAGATCCAACTATGTATGAAAATTCTATTTAAAAATCGCGAAAGGCGTCCGGGTGCATAAATTCACTGTTTATCAACCCTTCTACCATTTCCAAAGTATTTTAAATCATAAAATCTTTGTATTCTGCCATGATTATCATATTTAATTTTCTTAATACTCCTAACAAAATCTTCAGAACTCGACAGTTCAAAAAGCAATAATTCAAGACATGTCGGATTAATTTTTGCATACTTTGAAGACGTTTCTGTTTTATCTCACGATGAGTTTACACCTACCATTTCGAAAAACCCCGTGAGATGACGTAGTGAAAACAGCAACGCTAAAATTTAAAACAACACATCTTAATATCCACATAATCATTTTGGGTATATGTGTTCTCGGGGTTCTTAATACCAATCACGTTTGGGACTATTCTTTTTATTCTTTTCATTTCCTGGTGTACGATTACAATACGATACACTTTTTACAAATCAAGAAACACAGTACTGTACTGTTTGCCTGTGCAAATCAAGAATCATTTTATTGACCAGCTATAATAATAACATTTGTTTTCCTCCGCGTCTCGTTGTGTTTAGACAATGCGCTAGTTTACTCTACTTGCATGCCGATACTGACGTTTGTAGAAGTGTAAAAAAAACGAACACAAAAGGCGAGCAATCCGATTACACCGCTCATAGTAACGTTCCGTCGCCTTGTCAAAGTTTGGCACATCGTTTTTATAGAGTTTGCACTATGTAATTCAGACTTCGCTGATAGTTTGTTCGGTTCTGTTTTTGACAGTGTGTGTGTGTCTCTTGTGTAATTTTTTATGTCTAGTTAAGTCTAAGATCTACTATACTTCTCGTTCGCAGACAATTTTGATGAGATTTTTTTAATGGCTCCTCAGCTCGTTTAACAATGCGTTGTCGTCTGCCATCCTGTCTGACTTCAACTCTTTCATCGATATCAATATTTTCCATTCGTCAATTAATAATGGACATGTTGCACAAACAGTATTTTACATAGTTAATGGCAAGATCAATATCGAGAACAAGTAAGTTCACCAATTTAAATTACCGTCAGTTCATATTTAATGAGGGCGACATTTATGCCAGCCTAATTAAAAATTAATTCGGTTACTAGCGCGCCGGTAGGGGACTCGACGCCGTTTTCTCAGACGAATGTAACGCGACGGGTTTAGACGAGAAAAAATAAGAAAAAAAATGCAAGAAAACTTTTGTTAAACAAAGTACTAACACATATAGCGGGCAAGAGGGATGTAGTTCCCTATAAATAGCCCGTTAATAATTTCGTCCCTGAAATTTGGAACGTACTATTTCCACTCCAAAAGGCGATACAAGGATCTGCCTTTTGGTCTAATAGGCCAATTGGTAGGGAAAAATAAATCACATGATCAGGAAAAAAAATCATGGTAAAGATTTACTGTAAATGACTCGAAATGGGGTATTAGCTATTGAAATTTTTCAAGTTTACTCAAAGACCTTCACATAAAATCAGAAATGTGACCCATATGGAAATTATGCAACAAATGATGATACTTTTTGATGCAGTAGTATCAATACAGCTAGCTCTTTTCAAAGTTGTAACCATTTTTCGATTTTTCAACCTAGTATAAAATAAGTACTAGGGCGCGATATTGTTCAGTGCTATAGCACCCCTGCTCTCTTTCACAACTCCTCTCCAGTTTTTCCACCCTTTCAACGTTCTGCAGCATTCTAGATTAAGAATGAGCTAGCTCCGTAAAGGTATATGACCTAGCTCTGTGAAACTCATCCACTTGTAAAAGACGCGGATCTCCTTATCGTGCTCACATGATAAGGAGTCACCGTGCAGTAAACGCTCTTCTATTCCGCTACTCTTTCAGTGGTTCTGATACGGCCTGCTCACTTTACAGGCAATGAAAGAAGTTAAGATGGTCGTTCAGAATGATAAACTTCTGAAAGTTACTAAAGCTTTCATGAGTGAAGGCGCTCACCCAGGTAGTATAATAGATGCAGGGCAAACATTTTTAATAACCCTCTACTGAGGTATGTAAGAGCATGATACCTCATGTTGGAATGGTTTAAGATTTCAGCTGTTTTCGAAATCTCTTTCAGCAAATTTTAATTTAGCTTTCCTACCTTGAACGCTAGAAGCTGCACATTAAGGTTATTTGAGGGCGTATAAGCAAGTTCAAACGTAATTAGGTAACCGTTATGGATCCATTGGTCTTGTTCAAACTACCAAATAAGATCTGGTACCATTAAAGAACATGTTCCACAATTGCATTTAATGATTATATCCTGTAAATGCACCAAAAGATGTAAAGTCACCTATGATTTTTAAAAAAGCGGAAATAAATTGTTCAATGATCTGTGTAACTACAAAGAGTACATTAACACTTCTTATGAAGCTAATGTAGAGAGGAGACGATGAAACAAATGCTTTATTTGAGTAAGAAAAAAACGGCCTAGGTAAAGCAAAAGGAATGGAACGTGAATACTACAGTCGAGCATCGATTATCCGAACTAATTGAGAACCAGGGTGGTTCGGATAACTGATATTTCGGATAACCACTAATTTTAAAAAACCTATTTGGGGTGTAGGTACATTATATGTACGTACATAGATAATTAAATAAACAAACAAACAAACATTAATACAACACACAAATTTATTTTACACTTCAATGTGTACCAAAAAGAAAAGAGAACAACCATAATTTGTAAAAGAAAAAAATTTCAAAAACATTATGTACATATGTACATATTTGCAGTAAGTAAACATACATACATATCGTTAATACATATATATTTTAAGAAAAGAAGTCCAATATTAAACGGTTCGATTAACCGGTCGTTCGGATAACTGAGGTTCGGATAATCGATGCTCCACTGTATTCCAATATGCATGACACTAGAAAGTCACCAGGGGGGTTCTAGATAATAAACCTGTAGACAAAAAAATCAAATTTGCCTGGACTCAACAAAAGATAAACTATCTGCAAACGAAATTAAAGCTAAATTAGATTTGCCTGTCACAATTAGGAGGGCCAAACAGATCCTTCAAGGTAATCCAACATTTAGATAAAAAAGCATCTTACATACTGCATCTTGAAAATGAAAAATATATATATAAAAGAATGGAATATACCTCAGTAACAATAAGTTGGGAACCATGACCTTCAGCAACTAAAAAAGAAATTTAGTTGGTTTAGAAAATACATTAAAATTTGGTTGTAGAAAATGTGCCATATTCCTAATACGGGAGCGTATGTAGCGTCAATTAAAAATTATTATTACGTTAGAACAACAGCATAATTTGAAGTGAATCACTCACTGGTTGCAATTATAAAATATAACGAAAATACCTTCATTGTGTCTAAATTAGCCAATTATTTTTTTATTTTTAATTCAATAACACTCAATGAGATCTTTTCTCACGACTTTTAATGAATTGTTTCTATACGTATTCCTTGGCTAATTGATAGTTTGAATGGAAGAAGTAGGTAACGCTACGCTAAATGCTAGTAATCTACAAATTAAATGAAATCCAAAGAGAAACGTAATAGTTAGAAGAAGTGAAAAATACACATGAAAACAAAGAATAGATTATTTTGCATTGTATTACTGAAACAAACTAAATAGATGAAGGAGACATATTTTTGAGAATGAAAATTGTAGATATACCTGATAAAATAAAATGTCTGAGTGTTTTTATTGTTCCCTCAAAACTAGAACTCATTTTGATAATACAATTACATTTTGCTCTCGTCTTTATTATGGAATTTATTGTTCAAGAAGTGGGAAAATTTGAATTAGTTGAATATGGCCAAAGCCACCATGTTGCATTAGCTCTTCCATTTACCGTTGTCCAGAATGCGGGATCGCATTATTTAGAAATTGCACCAGAATACCGACGTTTTGCTTGTGCTGAGCGTGTCAATTTAGAATTGTTTTGTTACTTATTGGTAGTCATTTCCATTGACGCACGTATGGAGTTTATCATTGATAACGGTGTTCTTATCGCTGATCGTTATATTAGAGACATTTTGAAGGATGCTTTGTTCTAACATTTTGATGATTTTGTTCTAATGGATGACAATGTATGTAAATATCATCATGCAACTCGCATTGTTAATGAATTATCTGCATCAAGTTTTTGGTATATGGATCAGTGGTTGGACTGGCCAGCGTGTTCATATATCAACACAACTGTATTGACTATAACTTTCAGAGATCATACAGACATCATTCCACAGACAAGAATTAAGGCGCTAACCTCATATCTCATCGCTTAATCGAGAAAATAGGGTCAGAGATTGTCACAAGCGTTATTAAAAGTATTATTTTTATTCTGTTAGGTATTGATACTAATACTAATACGGTTTGTTTTGTTATTATTATTTTTTTATTGTATTATGTTTATTTCGTATAAACTTGTTTTTTGACGTTAGTTAAACAAACAATAAAATTAATTCTCTTAGTTCTCTTTAAAGAAGATTTTTTCCAAGTTGAGCCAAGCTGAGAGCAACCCTAAGTTACGTTATAAGAGGATACTTTATATAAAAATATATTTTGAAAAACTTAATCAAAATATTAAAACTATAAAAATATTTTGTGTTAAATCTGTATATTCAGTTTCTGAATGCCAGCAGCATATTTTTAGTTTCACGGAAAAAAAAAACTGTCCCGCATAGATTCGGGAAAAAGTCAGCGTGTCACAGTGGTGCTATAACATAAACTACTTTATAATGAAGTGAACTAGCCGTTTGAAGATCAAAGCGATATAATATCAATTTTCAGGCCACTGTCAAAATCTGCCTCGACCGATTAGTTAGTTGTGCTAAAAATACCGTTTTAATACATTTTCATGGATAGCTTCACCTATTACCTTTTGAGGAGTGGCCTATTAGAAATTTGTATTCTCTATTAGTCCGGTTAATACCAATTAAAAAAAATACACAAAATATTGCTTTTTAGAACGTGTGGATTAGATTTTTTTTTAGTTTGTTTTTTTATTTTTTTTAGTTTTTTAATTAGTTTGTGTAGTTTAGTTAGTGGGTGCTGCGCACCGGGTGTTTCACTATAAATGGACCCCCTCCCCGTAACTTTTTTATTTGGCTTTATATAAAAAAATGTTAAATACAAAAGTTGTTTTTTATGAGATAGTTTTCATGTATAGGTGTTGCAGAAAACCGTGATCAATAAAAATGTATTTTTTTCTTATGCAAAACCCTATATATGATATCACTAAATAATTGGGTTCATCTCCTTGATTACGAATATATTATATAGTTTATTATATGTACTTATTTTAAAAATGTAAGCAAAAAGACGCTTATTTCAATTTTACATGTAGTAGGCAATGGATTCAAGGATGGGCATGCAGTTCGGATACCTTGCAAAATTGGCTGAATTAGAATTCAATAAGAGGTTGTCTCAAAAATTTGCTGAGAAGCTATTTCAGTAAAAAAAAACAATTCCCAGGCTATCCTTACAAAAAGCCACATTTTAGCGGTTTTTTTTCAATGTTTTGTATCTTTTTTGGATTTTTTTTTTCGCAATTTCATAAACTAGTGTGCGTACCATGGCTGGAAATTATGCTGAATTCGAATTTGGCAACCCAAAAAACAAAAAATGAGTTACTGGAGTCAAAAAAAATCTCACTCCCAGGTTTTTCCCAAAAAAAAAGCGACACTTGCAATTTTAGCCACTTTTTGCATTTTTTCGCACTTTCATGAAAAAAATACGCTTTCTATGGTTCACAATAACTCGGATATTGGTGCACAATAACTTAATTAATTCGGATTCGACGACCAAAAAGACTTGTGAAATGAATTTTGAATTATGCGATAATTCTGTTTGTCTTCATGATGGTGCAATTTTGGCTTTTTTTTTTAATTTAGACAGAGATAACGAGCTGACCCACCAAACTAACCCCGGATTCGGATTCAGCTACCCAAAATACTTATAGAATAACTGGTTTGGACTCGGGGTTTAAATTTTTTTAATTGTGTGCCTGTGCAGTTATTTTCACCACAATATTGAATATATGATGGTGAAGACGCATTTTCTAAACAGTTAAAGCAATATTTCGGGAACTAGCATGGGAATATGGCCTTTAATTTATGACACATCGCATCATATTATATTATAAGGACAGAAATCATGCGGTCGGATCTCTTATTCTATATATATTCTTTAATTTTCCACTACCTATCCATTGTTAATGTTGGAATATCATTTTTTGTGCTGCTTTATAGCAATGACGTTCGTTATCAATTAAAAAAAAAACTGGCGAAACGCGCGTCGAGAAAAGTGTAGCGTTTCGCCAACCAAGTTGGCATCTTCAGGAGAAAATTAAAACTGTCAGTTTTAATCTTCTCCTGAAGATGCCAACCAAGTAGCGTTTCGCCAACCAAGTTGGCATCTTCAGGAGAAAATTAAAACTGTCAGTTTTAATCTTCTCCTGAAGATGCCAACCAAGATTAAAACTGACAGTTTTAATTTTCTCCTGAAGATGCCAACTTGGTTGGCGAAACGCGCGTCGAGAAAAGTGTAATAGTTCGGTGTTTCGTGGAAAACGTCCAGTTTTTTGTTTCTACGCCGAAGGTTCCAGTACCCACTCAATCAAGATCAATTTTTTATGTTTCTTGTTCTGTATATATTTCATATATTTTATAAAATAAATGTTTTTTTTACTCTACTAACTGTTCATTAATTTTAAAGATTTTTTTAACAATTCTAATTGCAAGATTTGAAACCAAGTGGTTTTCTAAATTTTGGAGTCATTCAGATTCCTAATAAACAGAAAATACTTATTTGAAGTATAGACTGTTGTGCTTAACAAAAAAATGTATTGGTTTTACCATGTTAAACGTTACTTTGTTAACTCCGATGTAACAAAACTTACAAGTAAGAATAATATACTTATTATTGGTCCTATTAATTTAAGTTTAAAAAGCCACGGTAGAATTTTAGAAACCCATTTCCTAAATTGTACCATATAATTACATTAATCGTACAAAAAATATTTTTTGTTAGAATACAAATTGGGCAATTTACTAAAAAAATTGAATGTTTTGCATAACCCATCCAAGTATTTAGAAACATCATTTAAAAAATGGTATAATATAGACTACTTTCGTCTAATTCTAAATAGAAACCTTTGTTGTCTAATTTTAAGTGGTAGGTAGCTTGATTATTAATCCTCGATTTTCTCGAGACGACTCAGCTTAAGAATACTTTTCTTTTTCTAACAGTAAACGTAATTACTTCGGGGCCTATAAATAACATCAGACGGTAGGTATAAATTAAATTAAAATACTACCTCCAGGTAATGCGCAAATTTTAGATAAAAGGACGTTGTGACTGTATGCGAGCGTACGTTGCGTTTTCCAAGGTGAACATTTTTTTCCTAGCGTTTATGGGAACGTTCAATTTTATGTCATTGGCGTGTGTCCGAGAAACACAAAAGAAAAGGCAACAACAATCAATAATTCATAATTAAGGAAGCGAACTCTCGCGGGTATCATCAAGGTAATTATTAAAATTGTAAACAAAATACGTGATCATTGTTTCTTGGCGTGCTACCGTGAAAAAATTGATGTTAACTTAGAGACGGATCCATTAAAAACGCTTCAAGTTCTTCATTAGCGGCGTTCAGTTCAGTCATTAGAATTAAAATTTTAAATTCGTTAGAATTTAATGTTAAGGATATCGGGTTTCGCGTGATTTCTCAACAAACTGGTTCATTGTAAATGAATTAAATGTCGCATAGATAAATTCAGATATTTTCTTTTTATGTACCTATGTATATGAGTATATAAAAAAAAATTGCAGTTGCTTTTGAACTATAAACCTCATTTGTGAAATTTCTAGGCCACCAGCATATTATGTTCTGCTGTTTATATCGAAATTAGAAATGTTTTAAATAATGCTTCCAAAAATAATGAATTAGCTGTTTGAGTTGTTTTTATATTGCGTATGATTAAACAAAATATGTATGTACGAATAGGAGCATATAAGAGGTGTGTAAATTAAGTAATAAGACTGGTAACGTAGCGCCCGATCTAGCAACACTGCGGAGGGGGGACTTGGAAGGACAGTAGGTTAACATGTAATGCACCTTCAGTACAAGTTTGAACTTGTTAGAGTCAATTGTTTGTTCTTTGTGACTGTTTTCGTAAACCAGTTTTTTTCTAGTGCGTTTTAAAAACGAATGACATTAATTTTGAGCAACGGTGTACTATCAGGTTTTGCTCACTTTTGCTTGTACACAACGTAACGGATACTTTTGCAAAACTTCAACACGCCTACGGAGACAGTGTTTTTTCAAAAGTCCAGGCTTTTTGGCAGTTTAAGGCATTCTCAGAAGGAAGAGAGTCGATTGAACATGAACCATGTAGCGGAAGGACTTCATCTTCAAGAACCGATGAAAATGTCGATAGAATACGGGATCTTGTACGTTCGGATTGTCGGTTGACGACAAAAATGATCTGGGAAGAGTTAAATTTGAATCATACCACTGTTAATCAGATTAAATTTTAGTAATTATTAAGTGGAGAGAGCTCTAAAAAAATTCTTAGTCTCTTTCGTCAAGCCCCCCCCCCTACCTAGGAACACGACGGTAACTAAAATTAAATATAAGACAGAAATCAAAAAATTGTGAAACATACATTTGTATGGCCAAACCATAACATGAATTTATTTTCATTTGGCAGATGAATTGTTGTGTGTGTGGTGTTATTTGTTGTTCCATGGGCGTGGAGAAGGCATGTGACGTGTCGTTTTATACTTCTTCATTCTCAAGTCAAAAGGCAGGTTCACACCAAGAAGTTGGTGCGACAGGGAAGATGAATGAATCGAAGGTGACTTGATCCAACTGGACAAGATGGACAAGTAGTTAAGAAGGGGCAGGAGGAACAATAAATGGAGGTCAAATAGGTCAATGGGGACAAGTTTATCCACGAGAATGAAGTAAGTACAAGGAGGAAGAAGTAATGAATAACAAGAAGGTCACTTGGTGACCTTCTTGTTGGTGGTCAACAGGACAAGTAATTACTGAGAGAAAGGAGGACAAATGGAAGTTGAGAAGACCAAGGAGGGCGAGCAAGTACATTTATTTCAGTGCCTTTTTCCCACGCTCCACGCTTCCTGTTTGAATCGTAACAAAACTCTGCTTAATACTGATTTGCTCGCCTGCCGGCGTTGGGGATATTTTTATTGATATAATCGCTTTCCTGTTTGTATTTTGCAATACCGTTCTCCAATTGGTAAAATCATGTCCACTAATTCATTCTTTTGTAAACCCTTCATTAGTTGCCATTTTTAAGTGATGAGTAATTACATACTTTTCACTGTTAACCAACTCAGCTCTTATCCATATACAGTAGGTAATAATTTGTCACATGCCATTATTTATTGACTTATGTGTTATGGCCTATAAATATTATTCTAATTAAAAATTCTAGGTGTTGACAGATCGTGACGTCACATGGAGACTAGGAAATTAGTGTTATGTTAGGTAGTCTTGTAGCGTTTTACGTCTAATCTCATCCCTGAAAAGACTCACGGTTTCCAAACTGTGAGTAAGGCCTTTTTCTCGGGTCCTCAGTGTGAACCATTGTTCTGCATCTACCGCGCGCCTAATTAGAATAGACACCGCTGGGTAAACAAACGAACTCCTAGATTTGTAACAAATGCGTCGGTTTATTTTGATCGTCTGCACCAAGTGATAACAATTCATTCGGACGCTTTTAACCGTTATTTATGTTTAATATCCGTCCGCTCGTTATTCTAAGCGATCGAGTACGTCAAAACGTAAAAATAACAACAATAATTCCACCCAAACAAATGACGAGCGCCGCCGAGCCGACGTTTAGGTATTTCAGCTTTCGTCGTGAATCCATTAAAGAGAGATAGCGGCGTTTATCACTCGAACTGTAGTCATGCGATTCTTTCTGAATTTATTCAGACGTATTACGGTAGGTCAGTGACCCACACCCGAACAGTTAGCCGAATCGATACGAGGGGAGCAGCACGGAGGAGACGCCGTCGAAAACTCGGAAGGAGGAGCGGGGCGAGTATTATTTTTTTTTAATCTAATCTACGGCGGACGAGCATTAATTCCATTAATATATGACGTTTTTCGTAAACTGCGCCTCATTTTACACGGAGAATAAAGTTTAAATGTCGCACGAAATTGTAAACGAGAAAACTAGCGGAATCTCTGCTTTTGCTGTTCTTGACAATGGATGCACTGCACAGAAATAAAAGTTAGTAAAAACACAGAAAATCCCTAACATGTTATTACATATCTAATTCTGTGTATTTATTTTTCCGACATTAGAGTTTGCGATTTTCCGATTCTATTTATTCTTCTGACTCAGGAATTAGTGCCGAATTTATATTTTGAAAATGGGATTTTTTTGAAATTTGGTGCTTTTGAACTAGAAACAATTTACAATCAAATAACGAAAAAATCTAAGATGACCGATTTCCAGTTTCGCTAAAAATGCCACTACATCCAGTTTTTTAAATGAGGCACCCTGTTTCTTTTTAGATATTTGGATTCTACGCGTCAGAGTACACCAACTCAACTGTCAAATCTCACTTTTGTGATGGAATTTTTTCCCCTAAAATTTCTTTCAATTTTCCACATTTACTTCGAAGGTAATAACGACAGTACATTATACATCGTTTAATCCTTATTCAATGAGCAATTGAAACCAGGGTTGCCCCATTAAATGTTCCGTTTGAGCTAAATTAGTTTTCCAAAAAAAAAAACAGGCAAAAAAGGTGATATGAATTAATTTGATCTCCAATAAAATGAAAATACAGTACGTTTTTAAGACTATGTTTTATGGATATCAGATACTTTTTGAGTACTTTTTGAGTATCACAGTCCTCTATGATTATTGATATAAAAATTTTCAAAAAAAAAAATCCATACCAAAACAATATTTGACACTTGGGTTGTATATTTGTACTTTTGTATATTGACTCCAAACATGCAAACATATACAGGGGGTCGAAGGTAACCCCGGAGGAAATGAAACTGTTTTTTTCCCGTAATGCATTTTCAACTACGAGTCCCTCATAACCTCTTAATAAATTTATTAACCACATTTACATATTCTCAAAAATGTTTTTTTTTTTGTTTCAGAGCTACAAACAAAACTACAAACGCTGGAATCATGGTCGCTATAAAACAATTTTCTTTTGGAAACCTTGTGGAAACATTGTGTCATTTTCTGTAAATACTGTTTAATAAAATAAGTGGAGAAGTACCAGTAATAAGACATATTTCCTTTTCAGCAAAAAAAATCGCAAACACGACATACAAATGAAACCTCCACTACATAATCGTCCCTCGAACAAGGAAAACGACAAAACGAGGAAAAGAATGAACGACTATTATTTTAAAATATATGGGTACGACCACATTTGGAGGGTGCAGATTTAGTTATTTTCAGCCCTGAAAGTCAATTTACTGATTTACATTTAAAATAAAAAACGAGCAGGTATACAATTTCCATTCTAAATTGAAAATAGGTAGAAAAAAGCAAGATTGTGAGATATATTTTCTAAAATTGCTAAGCTCACTATACAAGTATACTTCATAATTCAGTAAACTGTTAGTTCGTGACGTTCTTAGAAAGGTAGTTTGGAAATATTTAAAAAAAAATACATAGATATAAATTTATTAGTTAGCGTTAAAATAAAGCGTTTAAAATTGCTGGAAAAAAATAATTATAAATTAAAACAACTTTATGTATATTACTATACTTAAGAAAATTTTGGTCAACGATCCATTAGACTATTAGACTACTTTGCATCTAATATATTTCTTAAATACTTATTTCTTAAATACTGTGCCATAACATTTTTACGACGTCGTTAAAATGATTTACGACATTAGTAATTCTGACTTGTTTAAGACGCCAGTGACGTGTATTTCAGCTAGGTTTATTAAAACAGATAATTTTTTGAGAATGTCTGGCTAAATGAACATTATTTACAGAAATTATATTACAAATATTAAGAGTTTTGTATGCGGCCTAATTTTAATCCCCTTTATTGATTTGAATGAAAAAAAATATTTCACAATTTTAGAATTTATAAAAGATATATGCACGCCCATGGAATCATAAAGTTGCACCGCTTTTTTTGTTCCCCAGGCGTATTTATCATTTTCAATTAAAAATAGAAGGACTATACACTTACCAGTATATACGAAAAATAATAATTTATTACTCTTATTATACGAGCAAGAGAAGAAATCAAAGTCAATATAAGCATGACATCTATGAATCAGTGAAGTGATATACCCGTTTTTTTGGCATTAACCGTCGACTGATGAGATTTAATACATTGCCTTAAACTTAAAAAGTAAGGACATGAACCATGTGCTAACAGCCTAACCTTCAACAGTCAAGTGTAAATTTTGTTTACGATATTTGCAAATAGTTTTTAATGCCTGAATTTTATTGTTACTAACAAAGATTTTTCAGAAATGTTTTCTTACTATCAGGTTTTAACTGGTCCAAACTAGTCATTCACTTGTCCAAACTAATGTCCAATATTGGAAATCACTTGCAAAGGTTTCGACAATTTTTTTTATGAAGAAGCCCTTTCCAACAAAAAAACTGAAAATAATGTATTTAGTGACTCGTGTAATAAGGGAAATTAAATAGAATTCTGAAGAGTTAGAAACTATCATCTATTAATCGTTGTATCTCAAGGAGTAACAATTTTATTGATGCAATATAGACAACTTTCTTTCACATTTAAGTCAATGTTGTGCTATACCTATTTCAAAAACTGTTTGTTAATTTTGGCAAAAAAGGAAATGCTACAATTGGGACTGTTGACCTGAGAAAATAATTCAGGAAGAAGATATATCATATCAAGTCAGTATGAGAAGACAGAATCTGCCAAGTTAATGATTAATTCGGTGAATTGTTTATGAAAAATTTCGAATTGTAAGAACATTTCCCAATAAAATAATTCACTTTCATCAGATCTAAAGTGTTTCAGAAAGCAGTGGCTTGCGTCTCCTGTACCCATATGAATTTTATAAAATTTAGAGATTACTTTAAAATTACCTCTTAATCTTTGCTTTTCTTACACAACAAATGTTACAGAATCACTGTCACTCTATTGTGTTTACCAAGGAAATATTAGTACGACGATTGAACAATTTCTGTTTTCTCAGTGCATTTTTTTATCTAATCAGCAACGAATAAACATGAATAATTACTGAGCTTCTTTTCGTGAAACTCGGTCGAATTTCCCCCAGCCGAGTGTTTGTTTCGTCTGGAGATAAAAAGTGCATTGCGAAAACCTACAGATAAAAAAATACGTTCCTTTACATTATATAGTGACACACATTTTTACAAAATAAATTCTAGATTAGCAGTACAAATAAAAAACACGTAGCATCGCGGCATCAAATGGGCGATTGTAACATCTTTATAAATAGATCTATTTAAAAGTTAATGCCCTTGCAACCTCTTCTACCATTTTAATGACGCCGATAGGCGCTAGTCGATCGCGTTGCGTATAATACGCGGCGAGCGATATCTACAATAAAACGCTACCCGTTTATTTGAGTCACTACTTACACCCATTATGTGCAGGTTAATATTATGCCTAACCAGGACCGGTTTCGTCGTCACTCGAGCAGCCATCAAAAAGTTAGATCTTTTTTGTTATTATTGCTTTCCACTATCTACAGTGCTAGTCAAAAGTCCCATCATCCCATATTTTAAACATAGACTAATGAAATTTCTTCTTCCTTTCCCTCGGTCGGTATAGTCCCCAATAAGTTGCTAAAGGGATTACTTTAGAGTATATCCAACGTTCCATTGCTGGCTTTATGCACAGACTGTCCATTTCATTCCATTTCATTCATGGACAGCTTCCAATGGAACATCTGTTATTTTATCTGGTTCTATCTGTTGCATCTCTCCGGCAAGTCTCTATGGGGATTACTTTAGAGTATATCCAGCGTTTCATTGCTGGCTTTAATCTCCAGGTTTTACCAGTCATACGTTTGTAATCCCAAAGGGGCTTGGGCAGCCTTGTTGGTAGTGGTTTACAAATGAGCTCCAAAGTTTAGCTTAGACAGTCCTAAGTACTTCGTCTCGTTGCTCCATTGAAGTTAAGGCTAGAGGATTCTTTTGATATCGTTTTTTTCCTTCGTCCCTTTCAAGACTTCGGCCTGTTCAAAATATTCCTCAGATTCCAAGAGAAAGGTTAATGTCTTAGAACCCAGGAAATAGAACAAGGAAGTCATTGCAGACGTTGTACCGATTTGTAGTCTAGATTAAGTAATATGGTAAATGGGGAAATAAAAGTTAGAAGACGATACGATAGGTTAGACAAAGATGGGACTATTTTCTATCCTTTCTAGGCTTTCTATATTTATGGTTGTGTTTTATTCTTTAGGACCACTTTATTCATACCAGTCTTTAAAGGTATGTTAAAAGTATGTTCCAGACATATCCCACTATTGATTCAACCATCTCTTTCGTCTCTGCTGTTTATTGTTTTTCGCGGGTCATTAAATCATCAAGTCATCAAGTTTTGTCCCTTAATTTTAGCCTATGTTTTCATCCCAAGTTTATTCTCCAGATTCATATTTGTGCAAAGAGTTAAAATGTTGCGTATAGGAGTAAAGTTATTTTTGTTCAGAGAAGGACGATTTTTTTTCGTTCTAAGACGTTGATAACTAAAATTGTTCTACTCAACAGTGCAACACGTGAAAATTGAACATATTTGAAGTAAGCAATCAAATAGATGAAACTGTGTTGTAAAATCAAGCATTGTTAAAGTAGAACCGCCTTAACTATGTAGATAAATGAAATACCATAGAGAAAGAAGTGTGTTTTTGACTAAATCATATTTCTTGAATAAAATAAGTAGTGGGAGTGCCTAATCAGGAATCATCAATGAATTTTGTTTATTTCATCATTTTCAAATACTGTAACCATTAATACCTATATGTTATTACTAAATATCTTGACCGTCCTGAGAAAAATATTATTTTTTTACTCCCATAATTCTTTTAACTTGACATATACGAGAGTTGCCTTTTATATTTCCGGATTAGAGATCAAAAACAATTATTTATTAACAGATGCAGTTCAATGCACAGCATCAATGTTTACTGGAACAACAACCAATTTTGGACTACCTTCACGCAATCGTCCTTAAGCGAACAGTGGTCCTTGATGGTGCTTCATTGCCAAAAGTCGAATTAAGTATCGATACACTGTTGTTGCGTTAATTCATGTCGAAAGTTATAACAAATGAACGTTCAAAAATGTTTACGATTTAATGCCATTTTTAGCTGAGATGATTTTTTTTGAAGATGAAGTTACTGTAAACAACACAAATAGTGATCGTACGTCAAAACATTCGCAGTACATATACCGTCAAAACTATCAAAATCAAAATCTATCAAAAAATCAAAATAAAAACGTCAGTTGCTAGATTACAACACTGGTTTAGCACAATCCCGAAATATAAAAGGCAACCCTCGTATTTAAGTATATAAATTTTAGTATATTTAACGCTGCATCATTGCTAAATTATACAAGCCACTTTCACACATGCTTATTCTGCTGTATAAGTAATCTTATCGATTGGTCGCCTTAGTTATAATTCATAATTGTTCGCGTATTCTTATTAGTAACTGGTTCCAATTTTGCAATTCACTATTATACTACTCACAATTCAAAGTCATGACTCATAAAGTCAGACATACAAAGTTCGAGTACATATATACAACACAACCATTATCCCGATTGTCTCTTTGATTAGACTAAAGGCACTCGTCACAATAATTTCACAGTATGGAGTCCAAACAGTCATTTACGATACCACAAAATCCATTACACATAAACCAAACTTATTAATAATTCCTCGATCATGTCATATTTTCAAAATATAGATTTACGTTGGTTTTTTTTATCACCGCCCAACAACAGTCTCCTAGTACATACTGGTATCGCTGCTCAAGTCTCAATGAACATTCATCACTTGTTATTCTTCCTAGATTCTCTGGAAAAAAATCGAGACAAAAATCTTGAAATTGGATTTTTATGAGACTCATTTTGTAGTGATTAACAAAAACTTTGAAACCAACACGTCAATAGTTCCCACTTTTCTTCTCAAGAATTATTTGACGGCCATTCTAAATGAAAGATGTTGATGCAGCCTTTTCAACCTCAGATAAACAATTTTTAAATGTGTCATCTTTTAAAATTCTTAAAATTTGTAGGCCAACAAATATGGATGGCTTCTTTAAGTTTGGTGTCGGATAACTGAAAAAAATATTTTGCAAGATAAATGCTAGATAAATCTCTTTTGATTTGGTCTAATGTGCGTGTTTTATAAACGAGTATTTATAAATGGATTGATAAAAACAGTCTGTCATTTTACATACCACCAGACGTGATACAAAAATTCTGTATATACCGAGTGTTAATGAGACCGTGTATGATCCTGCTTTTTCTTTTTTTTTTTATAGTAAGCAAATTTGGTTGAAAAGAGAAAAAATTCAAATGTGTAAATAGAACACCCTGTGTATTATTGCATAATTGGATTCTGCATGAAATTTTCTATATACATATATGGCATACTTTTTTTTGACATTTCAAATAAAGAAAGCAAAATCGTATATCAATTTAAGCCTCAAAAAATAGGGTATGCGACTGATTAATTAATTTACAAAATGGGTAATTCTGTTCTATGACTACCACCATACATACACCTGCCAGTTTAATGTCATTGAAATAATATGGGTCAAATGCAAAACGTTCTACGACATGAAAAAATAGGAATAATAACGATAAGAAAAAAATATAGGATAAAAGGGCTATAGTGAAAAAGCCGTATTTAATACATGGAAGGAAGTTTTAAATAATGTTAATGTGCAAAATTGGGCAGACAGTTACCGGAATTTTATTTTTATCCTATTTCCTAATATTTACTTTTCTACCTACTAATTTATCTGTTAATAATGATGTCTAGGTACGTAGTAGATGTAATATTTCCACAATACACATTTCCACAATATACAATTTGTCATTATTACTCGCTTTACAGTTCCTACCTACGATATGTACCTATATAAAATATGATAAGCTTTTAATAACTCTGACGATAGGCAAATTGCAAATCCGACCCTGACAATTTACATTTAAATAAAGTTTATGTAAGTTTATGCTTATGTTGGTAGGTATCACCCTGTATAAAAAAAAACTAATGTCATATTCGGATTCAGTGCACTCAAAAACATACCTCGAGGCCTTAAATGTTTATAGATTAAAGCCAAGAAAATTGTTAGATACTGAGAACTGTTGGATTGTTTCTTTAATTTTCGTCTCGATCAGAGAATTAAAAATATCTGAAGCTAAAAATCTATTGGTTTTTAGGCTATGCGCCCATGGACACTTTTTCTTAGTGACCTTTAAACTATAAAACAAAACCATTTTCGATCATTTTCGATTCACCGAGAACCAAATCCCATAAGGTTTATTAATATACTAATTAAAACTAATTAACGAACAACTAATTTACAAGTGAACTATGAATCAAGCTTGCAAAATGTTCTGGAGGAAGACAAAAGTTAAAATTTGTAAACCAGTGTTATCGGTGCTTTTCCATAAATAAGTTCAAGTCTCAACAAACATAACAAAAGGGTTCATTACTTTCTTTTAACGGATACTCAGCGGATGTGATAAATAAAAAATTTCAGGAAAACCATTTGTTTGCGGGACGATTACGCAATGATTAGTCAATTTTATTAAACGATAGTTTCAGCATGAATAAGTGGTCCGCTACGATCACTTATTCATGTACTTTTTCAGGAGTGAGTGTATTAACTACCTAATAAGAAATATCATGTCATGTTGCGTAATCGCATATGTCGGGCAAACGAACATATTATACATAATATATTCGAAATGCCCACGTAATTACCGGATTGTCGCCTCGTAATAGCCGGGCCTCAGTCAAGATCGGCAAAGTTTCCGGTCTTGGGTAGAATAGTATTAATGGTAGCTGCAAGAAAAACATGAGTACGAGCAGTATATTCTTTGTTGTTCAAGGTGAGTGGTTGTATAGTACACAACCGTTGCTATACACTGACAACACAGCTACACAAAAAAAAGCATGATCCTGGATATTGACCTTAATATCCCTACGTATTTTTCAACGCTGAATTCGAGTCCAACATCAAAAAAGTCAATACACCCTCAAAATTTTGAGATGAGGATGAGAGAAGTACGTGCAGAAATTACTCCTGATGTAAAACCATCAGTTTGCGGAGGTTGGTTATTTTAGATATAACTATTGTCATGACAAGAAAGGACAATGTTAAAAATAGCCAATTTCTGTCTGCTCGGGGGGAACGCATGAACCTACTATGTAGCCCATAAAAAATGATAGATTGCTGTCAAAAAACATGAAATATGACCTCTGAATACTTCAAATGGCTGGGGCAATGGCAACTTCACCCCTAAAACTGTAAAAACCCCCCCCCAAAACCGCTAAAATAGAAAATTTTCGGTTTTGGTCAGATAACTCATACAAACCACAAATAACAGTTGGGGATGATTTAAAAATAATAACATTAAGTCTTCAAAATATGAAAGCGATGAGAAAATGTCGCTGTCACCCTTAAAAAATATAAACACTACCCCCAAATGCCTTATTTCCGATTCCTAAAAATTGCTGATCTCGGGTGTATCTTGGGAACGCTTGAAACCCAGAAAAAATGATTGAATATGGTCAAAAAAATATATAAAACTACTCCTTAATATATCACATGTTTGAGGGACAGTCTATTTCACCCCTAAATATAAAAAAAAATTGTAAACTGCTATAGCCCATATCTTTTGACTTTAATAGAAGGACTTTTTTTGAGCCAGGTAAAATGATTCAAACTGGTTAAAAAATAGTAAAAGAAGTATTCAGTACATCAATCTGACTGAAAAATTGTCTCTTTTCACCCCTAGAAAATAAAAACAACCCTTAAACTGCTAATAATAGCTCATTTTTGTCTTCTGCCTGAAAATACTTTACTAATAACAAGTTTTTAAAATATCAAGTGACTAAGTTAATCTCAATTTCACCCTTAAAGTCTTAAGAAAAAACTAATTTTTTTCTTTCATCGGGTAATGTTAATGTTATTATTTTTAAACCATCCTCAATTGTTATTTGTGGTTTATATGAGTTAGGTATCTGACCAAAACCGAAAATTCTCTATTTTTAGCGGTTTTGGGGTGGTTTCTACAGTTTTAGGGGTGAAGTTGACATTTCCACAGCCATTTGAAGTATTCAGAGGTCATATTTCATGTTTTCTGACAGCAATCAATCATTTTTTCTGGGTTACATGCGTTCCCCCCCGAGCAGCCAAAAATCGGCTATTTTTAACATTGTCCTTTATTCTATGGGTGAAAATGAGTAAAATAGAGGTTGAAAGGGGTGCAAAACGTTTAATTTAATTAAACAATATACACAACTTTTACGCCGAAAATCTGTTTCCAGGGGGGGTTTGAGGTTGCTGCTTTCAAATCTCAATATGCCAAGAACAGAATATTTTTTGCGGACATGAAAATCCTGTATAAAAGAATGTAAATTTGATAAATCACGCATTTTTTTTTTAGACTCCTAGCTGTTTTAATGAACTGAATTTTATTCGAACGTTTCTTGTGAAATATCTTCTTGTGAACTATCTATATATCAAAAGAATTGTGATATATAGATATCACAAGAAACGTTAGAATAAAATTAAAAGTTGCGTATATTGTTTAATTAACATTTTGCACCCCTTTCAACCACTATTTTGCTCAATTTTCACACTTGAAACAAATTTCATGCTGTGGACATGTTAAAATTTGAAATCAGCAACCTCCAGAACCCTAGGAAATTTTGGATAACTTTGGATGAATAAAAGTTGTGTATTTTGTCACATAAACATTTTCGCACCCCCTTTAAGCCCTGTTATACTCGATTTTCACCTTTGAGGTACATTTCCTGCTTTTGGAATGTTGAAATTTGAAATCAGCTCGAAAACCCCCAGAAATATATTCTTGGAATAAAAATTGCGTGTTTTGTCAAATTTTCATTTCTTACCCCTTTCACCCCTATTTTACTCGATCTTCACCCTTAGAATAAATTTCTTGTAATGACAATAGTTCAGATATCTAAAATAACCAACCTACCCAAAGTAATGGTTTTACATCAGGAGTAATTTCTGCACGTACGTCTTGTCAACATATATCAGGGTTGATTTTACCCTATTTTAGAGGCGTTTATCACTGTATCTCAAAATTTTGAGGGTGTATTGACTTTTTTGAGGTTGGATTCGTTCAGCATCGAAAAATACATAAGGATACTAAGGTCAATATTCAGGATCATGATTTTTTTTTGTGTGGCTGTGTAATTAATCAATTAATTAATGATATGCATATGTACTATCTATATTAGATATATATTCCTCAAATGTTTTAAGATAATATCGAAACAATTTGTCTATATACATTTTTCAATGTCTTTTGAATTGTCATAAATGACTTCGTATTTTAGAACAGCAGATTTGTTAAATTTGCAATTATGTTTATTGGAAACTATAAAGCAAATAGATTTGTTTTGTCATAATGAACTACGGGATGAAACAGATAGTTGCCAGTTTAATTAAATGCTAAGATGTTTTTATGATACCCCAAAAAAAGAAGCGGCAATGATATATCTAACAATGACCAAGAATAATCTTCATTTTATAACAGGAATTCTCACTGAACATTGTCAGCTAAGAAAGCACCTCTACAACTAAAAGTAGCTTTGGTAATTCCAATGGCTTAATAATATTTTTCTAGAAATCATTTAATCTAGGTGTAAGGACAGAGTTGCATCAGTTGCATTATTTATAGATATCAAATGATACAGTATGTATGTATACCTACGGATAAAAAATGGACTGATATCTAGGGACATAAACGCATTTTTTGTGTATTTTGTAAGTAAATATTTTTATAGCAAAGTATCAGACGAAATATGTATTGTGTACAATGAAAATGTGGGTTAGAATGAATAGACTTGAGAAGTGCAAGCAAGGCGCAATATTTTTATACAATGTGGTTCAGTCATAGAATGACTCTAGAATCTTATTTTTATTATTACCTAATATATAATAATGGTAGAGGCTATAAAGAATATAAAAAAAGAGTACACACATTTGAAAATATTACAGGATCTCTACTATCACTTTTTAATTGTCATTCTTGTATTAACTAATCATATGCCTCTAAGCAAAATATAATTCCTTGATATAACTTTATTCTTAACTTTGAAATATGTATGTATTATGAATGGGATAAAAACACCTTAGGTTTTTTTTATTTAGATAGGATCTTTACTAACAAGAAAACTGAAAAGCCATCCAATAAAAAAAGT
Organism: Aromia moschata; assembly: GCA_029963805.1. NCBI lineage: Eukaryota > Metazoa > Arthropoda > Insecta > Coleoptera > Cerambycidae > Aromia > Aromia moschata. Next base: position 4,441,133 of record JAPWTK010000010.1, read on the forward strand.
CGCCATCAAATCTGACTGTGAATGAGGGAGATGGAAACAGCGGCTATGTTGAAGCTTGAAATGAAACATTGTTGTTGTCAAACTTTTGACAAGTGGCTGTCACATAATGTAGTGCCTTGACAATTAAATAAGATTATACATTTAAGCCTAAGAATAGAAATACGTCTTTCTCCTCGACAAATTTAGATGAGGTTTTTTTCTTTTTTTTTTTGATAGCTCGATAGTAAAATATGTAGGGGAGAGTCTGGAATAGTGGCCACGTTTTTATAAAAATTGTAATAAAAGCTAGAATTAACCTTTTTCGACCCTGATAGCATTAGGTGACAAATTCTTCATGCTTTTCTACAGATTTTCATTCTAAAATAGAAAGAATAATATTTTTACTAAAATTTCGGAGTTGCAAAAATTTAAAATAAAGTGGCCACTGAACCTACCCTGAAGGTACACTGACCATTAGGATAAGATTAGGATAGAAAAATGGGAAACAATGCAAATGGGTGATATTTGTCAGAATAAAGATATATAATGTTAAAAATATATCATCGAATTAATAATAGTAATAATGTAGATCAAATTTATTTAAAAAAAACTGAAATGTATACAACAACATAGTTTAACGGCTAAACGTTAACAAAAATTATACATGGACAAACTAGGGTAGAAAACAACAATTTAATTTATCTGCTAAAGCCATTCTAAATGGTCCTCTTTCTAATGGTGGTACTGGTACAGTAGTCATCTCTTATTAATATGGGAAAATAGTGGCCACCCTACCCACTTTTAACGTGACCACTATACCATTAACCACATACTTTTTGAAACAATGGGTAATTACAAAAGCTATTTAATATAATCAAAATATTGTAATATCAATCAACGCTTACATGTATTAGGTTGTTTTATTATTATTATTTAGTTGTATTTCGATACGTAGGTATTTATTCGCTACGCATAATTTTCACCGCTCATTGTACTTTACTACTTGGTCAATTTAAAGTTAAGCTCATAAAAAAGAAGAAACTTTGAAGCTCAAGGATACTACCCGTTAATATTTTTAGGATGTTACTTGGACCCCTCTGCAGTGGGTGGCAGCCACTACTCTTTATAAATAAAAATATAGCACGAAAGTCGCCACTGTTCCAGACTCTCTCCTATATCGTCGATATCTGGTATCCTCTGCGAAATGCTGTAGTATTCACACCTCGAAGCGGGAAACCTTATAGAATACGCAATGCGTAGACTTCTGGATACAGATAGGTACTGCATTCTGCATGTATTTATGCAAGGGGATCTAAAATGCCTACTTCATATAAAAGAGTATGTAATGAAAATTGCAAAAACGCGGTGGATGTTTGCAATACACTGTTCTTAATTGAGCATAGATGCCAAATTTGTGATGTAGTGATAGCCTTATTTAGAAATTCCTCATAACTAATATCTTTATAATCCCTAAGTGATGAGCATATTTCTACGTAATCTTTTTTTTTTTTTTGCAATATACGAAACTAAACGATTTGATACTAAACGATCAAATGTGAATCTCGTGTACTCTATTCCACTACTTTTTCATAGCTGAACCGAGTTGAGCTACAGTTAATTCGATCACGTGTTGAATCAGATTAAAGAATTATCAAATGCTTCTATAATATCGGCAACTAGGCAGGAATAGTTTTTAGGTCTCCTAAGATGGTAATATCAATTTTGTGTAGATGTAACTTAAAGCTTCTTCTTGTTCATCCCGACAAGAAATATTTGATTATGAAGAAACATTGTCTAGAATTTTTGTTTTTGAAATATTGCCTAGAACAGTTTGCATCTTAGATCTATCCAAATGAATTATTTAATACAGAAGTGACCTGCTCTCTAAACACACGGCGTGTTTTGCAATTTTCTTCTGGTACTAGCAAATAGGACGAGAACGTTTCATGTATCATTATCACCGACTGACTAGTGCATACTGCATACAGTTCCACTAGTTTTGTCATGTGAATGAAATGACTGCTGGATGACTGTCGCATGAGAATTATATGAACATTTGTTATATCTTACGAGTCTCTTTGGTTTGGTTGGTCTCTTATTAATCACAAATAAGTTGAAAGCGCTGAGACGTATTTGTAATGTCTCACCAACGTTTTATTGCCTACATTGCCTTCCGAAAACGACTGGATTTTGTCTTCTGCAATGTCACATCTTCCGTCTGATATAATTGTAATGATTCATTGGTTAGAGGATGGGTTGCAGACCAAAGGATCCCAATAAAGCTACACCCTTCACTATGACTCCTTCCAGCACAATGTTTATTTGTTAGTGGGTAATCTTTTTTGCCCCCCTTCACCAGTAAATGAGATTTGGTGACCACCAAAGATGTGCCAACCCTGTATATTTAGTAGAACGAATTGCATATTCCAATGAAATTTTACTTTACCAATACAAATAACACAACATAGGTCGTTTGTGGCCAACGTTATGTTATGTATTTTGACAGATATTTCTTTCTGTGTAGGTGTGATTATGGTTAACGACAAACGCCCACTCTCGATCTACTCGGATCTATGTTTTATGTTTTACTATCAGCTTATTTAAAGTTTTCCGCTGCCACCCGGTATCCCCTGCTCCAATAAAAACGGTGCATTGTACCGATGCACTCACCTCTTATCACTTGCATTTCAAGATGATGCCACTAACCTTGTTATCGGTTTCCCAGTCGAATGTTTGTCGCGGAACGTCGTTCACCCGCAATTTCGTCACATTTTCCTTTCTTCGATTTACTTACGCGACCTTAGCTTTTATTCACATACATAGCAACAGTTTTAATAATAACGATAATAATACATAGTAATAAATTTATTGGCAGATTATTGTTTTTTAAAAACATTGTGTATTTAAATATTATAAAACCACGTAATACATGTATTTTGATCTTATTTCACTACAAGAATATTAAATTGATAATACAATAAAAATAAAATGAAAAAAAACCTATCTAGTGAGTACTGATGTCGCCTTTATACCAGTTGCCAGTACTAAAAACTGGGAAGAGTTAGTAGGTACTGTGGGTTCACAAAAAAGAAGTCAAAGACGGCCCCTTAATCACCTTTCAAATTCGATGCTGTAAGAAGTCAAATACCAGAAAATATTTGTTAATATTTCTGTAAATTGAGAAAACAGGCAGGATTTCGTAAATACTTTATGTGTAAAAACAATTTAAAGCATTTGCCGAATATGTCCACCACCTTGCTCCAAACAAATCTGACATCTCTTTTTAGATCAAATTGAAAACATTGTGTAAGTTATATGAGGATGATCATTTATTTAATTAATCTTTTCTGTAATCCTACCTTCGAAATGCACTAAATCAGGAGTATAAATTTGCATAATTGTGTTTTTTCTTAACCACTTAAACACTTAACTTCGTTTTTTTTAAACGCACATTACTAGGTATTTTAAGAGAATCAGGTAAAACCATCACGTATTTTCATGCCTATTGAAAAATGACACCAATTAAGCCTAATTTCGCGTCATACGTTATAATTATCATCGTTATCGGGTTTTGTTAGATTGCTTTATTTCGTGCGCGTTCCGGATATTTGCAATAGTTAATTGAATGTCAATAATAATTGATGAATACCGAAATTATCCCGACTGAAAATGGCATTAAAGGGATATTCCAATCCCACTTCGAAATCTCAGTAAATCCAAAAAATGATTGTCTACTTTCAAAATGTATCCGTGTATGTGGGAAATATTTTTTAAAGTTTAAATACAAGTAGAAACATACCTACATATTTTATTATTCATTATTATTTAGCCGTTCAAGAAGAACTCTTACTCGATCCAGACCGTACGTACGGTTAAATCCGTACGAATCGAACCAGCAAGTGTACGAGGTGTGGCTATTAAATAACCGAACTGCTAGCATAACACTTTTTATTCGTTACCAATTACAGTAGCAACTTTTTCACCTTCAATGTACTCCCCTTGGCGATCTCTACATCGCTCCATACGACTTTTCCATTGTTGAAAGCAGTGCTGGAAGTTAGCTTCTGTCGGCTGGTTCAGAACCTCCGTCGCTATTAGCTTTAACCGCTTCCACACTTTCGAATCTTTACAAGTAATCACAAGTAATCACCGTGTCTAACAAGCCTGGATCGGTGTCAATGTTGTTTAGAATGTCAGCGCAAATGTTCTTTCTTGATTCCTATTGCTCGGGAGTGAGGAGTTTTGGCACCATTTTTGCGCAAACTTGTTGCGCATGTTGAACGATTCAAAGAAAATCTGGTTTATCAATTATTTCAATATTCATTCCCGTACACTTCTTTTAACATTGCATAAGCTTCTGTAAAAGTTTTCCCCAGTTTAACAAGAAACTTGAGATTAACCAGTTGCTCCATCTGAACACTTAACATTTTTTCGACGCGTCACTGGTGCGTAGACTAATTCAAACGACTGCTACAGTCAAACTAAGTGACCCACTGGCTTGTCCAGCGAGCTCAGGGTGGGGAAAGTACCACCAGACACAATTCTGTTCAAACTTGTTGCGACACTCTTGCTCTCTGGTAGCAGCATCAGTTCGGTTATGTAATAATTACATTTACTTTTAATTGTAGTATTCTGTGGCCTCAACTTTCCATAAACATGGAAAAATTTTATATAGACGTATGAACATGACTATCTTGAAATCTTCTTCCAATTTTCGGATCTCCAACAATGATGACGGTGCAATTACTTTTAAGGCCGTATTGAGACTTTTGATTGGTTGGTCATGGACAGCAACGTATTTAAAATTCAGCCATAATAAATGAGCTTGGTATTTTTTTATGAGGTCAAGGCTTGTAGCACCCACGTAGTCGGGGAACCTGCAAATTAAACTGGATAATTTCAGAAAAATGAAATATTTCCACAACCAGGTGACCGACAGTCAGATGGAATACGAGATTTGTTTACGCGGAAAGCTATTTGGTTTCTGTCGGCTCTTCTGCATATCGTTCGCGGCTCTATTGTGGTGCTTGTGCCGCCAATACTGGCGATAATTTCATTTAAATGTATGATAATATCCCCCATGTACGTCACGCTGTTGAACGGCTCTTGTTGAAGATGGAGTATTATATACCGGGTGATTACGTTTGGAGAGAAATACAAACAATACGTTTGTAAAGTTGTGCTGATAAAGTATTCGGAGGTTTTCGGGATTGACGTACAGAATGACATCTAAAATTGCGAATTTTGAGGCACTTTCAGAGTAAAGTCGGAATAGTTGATGAACAAAATTTAAAACCACTATATTTTATTATTTAATAGAAATAGAGACAAACGATATAAATATTCTATTGGCTACGACATCATTGATTTTAAAAAAAGTAATTTATATATGTTTTCCTAAATTGAAATAAAAAACCCTAAACATTTATTTTCCAAACTCACCAACTCTCCCATAGGTATGTGGGTGAGTTGGCGAACAATATCCAAAAGAAATGGTGAGAAGAAAAAATGGTATTATTTAAATTGTTAGCAATCAACAAATATTTTTTTTATAAAACAACATTCATTTCTTTCTGGCTATCTTACCACACAAATCACACATGTTTTTTGAAATATTTTGAACAGTCATCGTGCAACCAGTGATGACACAATAAGCACTGTAACCATTGTACAGTTTTGGTAGTAGAGATTTTTCATCACCGCATCTTTCACAGGTTGTATCATATTCTTCGGATTTCCTTACAGTTAGTTCAGGATTCCGAGTTAAAAACAAAGCCAACCAATCTTTACCGGTAAGTTCATTCGTTTCATTAAAATTATGTTTTATTTATGTTCACCTTTAACTTTTCAGCCAACTTAAAAGCAATAGAACGAACTTCTGTTCTTGGTGTAAAACCATATCTTTGTAATTTCTGTATATGCAACACAATTTTTCCCCAAAATAGAAGATGAATTTTATAGCTGTCCTTTACTATTCTTCATTTTAAAGTTGACGGTGGAACATTGTTTACTTTTGACGCTTCATTTATGCTTAAACCATTTACTTGTTTATCTTTTATAGCATTTTTAATGATTGTTCTTCTCTCTTTCGTTTATAAAATGGCGGAATTATGATCTGTAATAAAAATAATATTTTTATGATATCACCATCTATCCCTTTATTTTGTTCACCATCTGTCCCAATGGCGGAGGGGAGATGGCGAACCCAAAAACAAACAACCATTTCGTTTGAAATCAATTAAGTGATGATAGATATAGATCCTAAGCTACCAGCTAACATAAAAACATATTTAATAAAATATTAAATTTAGATACCACTAAATCAACTGTAAGTTAGGTGATAATATATTTTCCAGGCGTGTATACAAATATTAGTTAAATACTTACCTACTTTGTTTTAAAACAATACAGTGCATGAAAGCATATGTCAAACATAAGCCAGATAACGCGTTTCTCATACTAGAACTGTCATATATTCCTCTATAGCAAAACCATTTGAATTCCAACCAAGTGGATACTAAGTTCGTTATTTTAAATGGTATGTTATATTTTTTTATGCCATATCTGGTTTTTACTAATTTAAAATTAATTTGATAATCATTGTCTGTTTCTAAGGTGAAAAGGAGAGATATTTTAATTTTAGGAAAAACGTTGAAATTGTATTGAAGTGAAATTAATAATTTTCGCTGTGGTAAAATTTTATGATTATTTTGACGTCCAGATCCACGTAGTGGAGTGGAAATTCATGAACAAATTGTAAAAAAAATATTGGCTAGGTAGGCCTAAAATGTTATGAAACGTCGATAGTTTATGTTTAAGCGATTTAATTTAATCAAATATTTGACTAAGTGCAGCTAGTAACAGCAGGCAATTATTCATAATATTCATTTTGGAATTCATATGTCAATATAAAAGTTTATCATGTTCATGGAAAGTTGAATCCACAGAATATTACAAGTGTTAAAATATTAAGTAATTCCAAATACGTTTAGTCGTCCATGCGTAAATAGTTTTACAAATCACCAGGTTCAGGACGTAGATCAATTAGACGATTTTTATGAGACAACCCTCTCCGTTTTAACAATTACTATGTTTCTTACTCTCTCTTTTCTTTTTTGACTACGATAATCGCCGCCACTAACAGAAGACATTATCGATCTGACACTTTTTGGCATTTGAACTGAATGAAAAACATAAATGTATGGGTATATACGAGGTTGGGCTAGTAAATAACCGAAGTGATGCTGCTACCAATGCGCTGCAAGAATGTTTCGACAAGTTTGAACAGAACTGTGCCTGGTGATACTTTGCCCACCCTGAGCTCGCTGAACAAGTCAGTGGGTCGTTTAGTTTAACTGTAGCAGTCGTTTGAATTAGTCGACGCACCAGTGGAAAAATATTAAGTGTTCAGATGGAGCAACGAGTTTTTGAATGGTTTAAATGGTTTAAAGAGGGACGTGAATCTTGTTTTGCACATTGTCTAAGCATCCGAGGACTTGCTAAAATAACATGAATCGACAAAGAATGTGATCACCAGATTTTGCATGAATCGTTCGAAATGCGCAACAAGTTTTCGCAAAACTCCTCAAACTCCTCACTCCCAAGCAATAGGAATCAAGAATGAACATTTGCGCTGACAATCTAAACAACATTGACACTGATCCAGGCTTGTTAGACACTGTGATTGTTTGTTATGTATCGTGGCTTTTTACTTACGACCCCGAAGCAAAGCCCCAGTCAATGAATTGGAAGAGCTCGAACTCGCCAAGGCAAAAAAAGCCAGGATGAGCAAATCCAAATTCAAAGCGATGATGGTCGTCTTTTTTGGCATTCGAGGCATTGCTCCGTAAAGGAGTTTTTTGCAAAATATGGCATTACTGCGTTGGAACATCCATCATACTCGCCCGACCTTGCCCCCTGTGACTTTTTTATTTCCCAAGGTCAAATCGGCGACCAAGGGGGCAATATTCGAAAGTGTGGAAGCGGTTAAAGCAAAAGCGACGGAGGTTCTGAACCAGTTGACAGAAGCGGACTTCCAGCACTGCTTTCAACAACGGAAAAGTCGTATGGAGCGGTTTAGAGATCGCCAAGGCGGAGTACATTGATGGCGAAAAAGTTTCTACTGTAATTGGTTACGAATAAAAAGTGTTATGACAGCAGTTGACCCCGTATGTATTGACATTGTTCCCTATGTGACAATTAACCTATACCAGATTTGTCAATCTAACATAATATGTCTACCAACTTTATAGTAAAATGATTAAGAAATACAGTGATGACACATTATGTTATTACTATAACAATAATTGCTATTTTCAACTGTAATATTATTAACAGCCTGTTCCATAAAAAAGTCATTAAATTATTTTTATTGGCGAACAACAATAGTCAGAAACTCGTAGTTACACAACATTTTTCAACCCCAACAATGTTGCCGGAGAAAATATATTTTATGGCCGTATCAAGAAACACTGAGCCTATGGAAACTTTTGATCAGTTGGGATCAATTTCACTGAGGGGCACTTCCCACAAGAATTGTGCGGGACCCTTTGTGTGGGAGCGCAGCACCCATAGAAATAAACGTGATACTATTTTAAGTCTTGATCAAAAGCTCAGTGAACCGTGAGCACCCACGTAAAATTTGGTCAGTAGACGCCCATGTTAAAATATACAGGATGTTTCAGTTTTTGTGGCAGAACTTTAACACCTGATAGAACTTTATAGATGAATGCAAAAATATTATGTAAACATAGGTCTTCAAAGGATTACTTTTCGAGATACAGGGTATTCAATTAAGTTTTAAACACAGGGGTTATTTGATATGAAAAAACTATTGTGGATACCGTTTTACTATAGCTGCTAGAGGGCGCTGTATTGTACTCTTTACGGATTAAAATTACCATAATATTTTTCTTAATGTACTTTATTCTTTTTTTATTAAAAAATCTTACTTTACGCGCTTTTTTTAAGAAAAATGTGCACTTGTCAATATTCGCTAAAGTTGGCCGTTTTTGAGATATTTGATTTGATTGAAACACGAGAAACGGAAATTCCTAAGGTAACGGAAATTCTTCTAATGCTTGCGTCGGGTCTCTGTCGAACTCATGTAAATTTTTGTCCTGTAAAGTTTCATTGTGGTCGAACAGTTTTATTATTTTGTTATCCATATAGTTCACTAACCCCTGATCAGTTATTTGGCAATTAGATCTTACAAATACAGAAGGATGCCTTTGATTTGGAAATTTTCATCTATATTCCCGGTTTTTCCCCCGGAGTTTCCATTTGCAAACCCATAAACGAAATGAATACTTTAAGAAAAGAGTTATGATCATTTCAATTCGTAAAGAGTACTATACAGAGCGCCCTCTAGCGGCTACAGTAAAACGATTTATAGTAGGTTTTCTCATACCAAAAAACCTCCGGATACCAATTTTTAATGCAAGACGTTGAAAGATGTTTACGATATTTAAAAAATCCGTTCTTAAATTTAATTTGAATACTCTGTATCTCGAAAACTGAGCCTTTAACACTTATGTTTACATAAGCTTTTTGTGTTACTTTTAAAAGTTCTATCACGTGTTAAAGTCCTGCCACAAAAAACTGTAGCACTCTGTATACACGACAGATGTGCAAATGGAGTTTTACAAGAGACACCCATCTACAGGGTGAATTATAAAATATACAAAAAAAAACTTTGAGTATGAAAGTTGTATAATCTTTTCCGTAGATATGTTTTTCTTTAAAGGAACAACCTGTATATTTTACGACAGATCGATAAGTCCCATTCTCCCCTTTTAAATATATTGGATTTGTCTATATTTGAATCAGCCCTTTTTGATATATTTAATTTTAAATTATATGAGTTTGGGAGAAATTGAAATCTAGGTGGCCATGATAAGCGCGGCTACTAAACGTCGATTAAAGATGAATATTTAAATATTTTTTTTACTGGTAACATGTTTTAATTAAAAAAAAGCAAACTAGAAGTTTTCCACGAATCACCGAATTATTATACTTTTCTCGACGCACGTTTCGCCAACTAAGTTGGCATCGTCAGGATAATTCACAATTCGCCTACTTAGTTGGCGAAATGCGCGCCGAGAAATATAATAGTTCGGTGTTTTTGTGGAAAACGTCCAGTTTTTTTGTTTCTACGCTGAAGGTTCCAGTACCCACTCCAGCATATTTTAATTTAGTATAGTAAAACAAATCACAATTTGTTTTCTAGAAAATCCAAAAACGTCAATTCGTGAAGCGGCATTTTTTTAAAATATCTCAGAACAAAATTCACACTTTGATGTATCATTATCAACGTCATCCAAATAAAATGCCAGTTCAAAACATGAGACAATATCCAGTACATTTTTTAAATATAAGGAACTGTCTTAAGGCCGCTGAACCTCTGGGATGACAATGATGACACGCTACAAGTGCTGAGCTGCCGCATCTCTATTTTTAGTTGGAGGTAACGACGCTAAGTTAAATATTTTTTAATGTAATCAAATTAGCTGAAGGTAATACCGCTTGGTTAAATATTCACAATCATATTTTAAATTAAAAATCGCTAAATGGCTAGGGATACTGAATTTTGGAGCATAAAAAAATCGTAGCAGACCATGGGGCTGCATATTAAAAGCCACAGTATGGTCAGAAGAAGCAGTTTTCGATGCCTTTTAAAACAAAAAAAAAGTTTAATCGATTACCTTGAAAAATGAGGATTATATGGAATTGTACATAAATAAAAGTAGACACCCTATATGGTCCTACAGTAGTGTAAGTTATACTTTTGTTATTTATCTTAAAACATTTATCTAATTATTGTATTACATATACCATATGTTAAATTAAATGATTCCCTTTTGTTCATTGTTAAGGGGATAATACCTACTACCCAGGCGCACTGAAAAATGAAGTTTTCTTTTGGATTTTTTTTTCGATACCTATGTAATGGATCAAAACTTTGACACTTGATTCTATGTGTCTTGATTGACACTTGATTCTTTGTATATGTATATACAAAGGTATTTTTTATTTACATTAATGTTACAAAATGGCGTCGTAGCTTCCGGTAACATGAAACAAAATTTTTCTGGAGGAGGAAATCGCCGTACACTGTAGCAGTCTTCGTACACCACTTTGAAACAAGAACAATTTTTTTTCTTAATCTACATTAGTTTTTCTTTGGAAGTAGCCAAGTTTTTTTATTTTTTTTTTTTTGAAAATTCGCAAATTGACATCAGTTTTAATTTTTTTTTTTCTTAAAAAAATAGATCTTAAATTGTTTAAGATCTATTTTTTAAATTGCAAATCTAATTATTTATCAATCGCAAAAATCGTGTGTACTTCGATAGATAACACTACTGTATGTACTTCGATAATTTTTTTTTGCCAAATTTAGTTTCAGTGCATCAAAATACATAGGAAATGATGTGTCTGATCGCAAAGACAGAACTTTTTTTTTGTAGACCTGTGTAATTTATATAAGAAGCTACAATTAAAAGTATATCGGATAAAAACTGAACTAGCTACGTTGTACGCTAATTCGAAAAATACAGTTTCGAGAAAAACGCGTTTAAAGTTTGAAAATGTATTTAATCACATAAATAATACGGCTATCGTAGCGTCCTGTTATCTTCTCTAAGATTGAATAACGCCATCTATATATATATCGAGAAAGTATAACTCATTTGTACCAACGAAAATTACCTATAAAACTGTAATAATACTTCATAGTGGCTTTTTCGAACTTTCTGGACCGCTGAGACATGTTCGAAAATTAAGTTCTATTTTTTTTGAAAGCTTGCCTCCCCAAAATTCTTTTTGAATATCCTTCTTAGATAGTTTATACATCAGAAAAAAAAAATAAAAACAAATGGGAAAAATGGCTAACCCCTTAACTGCTACTTAGGTTATAACCATTGTCAATGTTATGAAAAAAAAAAAAAAAATAAATATAGCCAAAGTATATATATATAGACTTTTTTAACGATGTCTCCTTTGATCTTGTATGGCTACCTAAATTCCAGAATGTTGACCAAAACATATTTCGTGAATTAAGTTTTGTTTGACCTTGTATGGCTACCTACCTATGGTTTAGATGTAATTTATCATCATAATCATAATCATAATATAGTATAAAACAAAGTCGCTTCCCGCTGTCTGTCCCTATGTATGCTTAGATCTTTAAAACTACGCAACGGATTTTTATGCGGTTTTTTTAAATAGATAGAGTGATTCAATGGGAAGGTTTATATGTATAATACATGCATAATATAGTAGAGAAACACTGATAATTTTAGAGGTTTCTAATGTGATGTCGTAAACCGTGCGAAGCCGGGGCGGGTCGCTAGTATGTAATAAAGAGAATTGTCAAGAAATATGTATGTACATAAATATGTATGTAATACTGATACATACAAATTAGTATTTGTTTATACAATAAGCATAATAGATGCGTTTATAAAACGAATTAGTTTTCTGGCTATATGGCATTTTGAATATTGAATTAAATGAAAGTTATGTATATGCACGCATTATGTTCAGCACAATTGATATAGTAATGTAGATTATAAATTTTATTTTATTTCGCACAAGAATGTATGGCTAATATCCGAAAAAGTAGTAAGAAAAGTAGTCTTGCAATGATATATTTTTCATGTTTATTGTAAAAGAAAATACATACTTATTTATAGCAATGCCTACTTTTTTGGTATCTCGAGAAGCATAAAAAATTGCAAAAGTAATTTATATCTTTGTTTTCTGCCAAGAAAATTGTCTTAAGCATCAGCTTCAAATAATGTGTAATTAGCAAATTACTAAACGAAAATAATTTCTCTAGTCTTACATGTAATACGTTTAGACTTCAAAGCTTTGGGTATATTTTTATACTTTTGTTCCTTTGTAACCGACCAGCGCCAGCAATAATCTTGAATACAGGTTTAATAAGAATTCATTTAATTATATAGAATAAAACAACAAGTAATTCTAATACGCCACAAGAACATACGGAGTGACAACGAGATATGCAAAAGTTATAAAATGCTTCTAGGTGCCTTTTAATATACTTTAGACTTCAAAAGCTCCTATCCAGAAAAATGAAAACGTTGAAATCGGGGCTTTAGTAAGGACGTTCAAATTCTCTTTAAAAGAAGTCCAAGGCATAATGACACGCTCGCCAAATACTCCAAAGAGCATGTCGAACACAATTTTTTGTATAGTCAATGATGCTCTTACATAATCCAACATGAAATAACCATTCAGTTCTGTCAAACCAAGAGAAAAAATTCTAATTTAAAGGACAATGGTAAAAATAGCCGTTTTTTAACGCATCTGGGGCACGAACGAAACCCTACAGAAATGATTGTTTATGATTAGTAGAAGTCAATAATATTCATAGAAAACCCTAAAAGTCCGGGGAAAACTAGAGCGCTATCTATATAGTACATCATCTCAATCGACTGCTAGTCTACAAGACAGTTACAACAAAAATAAAAAAGTTTTTAAACCCAAATACCAGACCATATACCTTTTTTGGTTTTTGAGCCGCTGAATCCAAATCTGAGATTCGTTTAGCTCTGTCACCTCAAGATTTTTTTGAAGCTCATTTGAAGGTTATATCAGGCTCATATTATGTAATTATAAGGTCGAATATAGTAAACATGTTCCAATAACTTGTTCCATATGTTTTCGGGGTCACCCGATCTGAATCCGAAGTCCATTTGATCACACTGTTGAGGTTCAAGGTCATTCCAAGGTCAATCGAGAGTCATTCTAGGGTTACTATAAGGTCAAATTAAGAATAAAACGCTGCACGTTCCTAACCATAAACATAATTATGTCTCTGTTCCTGACACTTGTTCTATAAGTTTAAATCGGAGGTTCATTTGATTATACTATTGAATTTTAAGGTCATTCGCCTAAAAAGACTATGCGAGAATCATTCAGCCACAAAATGTGTCTCAGAATTGTTAAAAATGTGTCTCAGCAAGAAAAATGAAAACACTATTATTGGGCATACTTGCGGATGTAAGGTAGGTAAAAGAACATTAGGTTGCTGTTCGGACGTATTGCTGATATTGTGGTATTTTGGATACGCAATAAATCTGAACGAGATTCCTCGTGCTCCAGATCATTCACAAGTTTTTGATTTTGAAAACGATGATGAGAATGAGAGCGAAATTGAAAGCGGTTATGAATAATGAAATATTGGTATTACCATACATCAACATCATCATCATAACAATTTCAGTAGAATTTTAAAAACAAAAAAATAAATGATATACTAAAAAAACATATAAAAATACTTTATAAAATACAAAAAGAAATCTAAAAAAAATTAAAAAACAAAAAACAAAAAAATATAAAAAACGGTAAAAAAAACAAAAAAACATAAAAAAATAAAAACCCACAAAAAACATAAAAAACGAAAAAAAATGTAAGGAACGCTAAATAGGATCGCCTCCTCGTGGTGCGTTCTGTGAAACACTTTTGTGGCTAAATGATCTTCGCATAGTTAGGTGTATTTTTATTATTTTATCTTACTATAACCCAATGACCCTCTTTTGACATTGGAATGGCCTTGAACCTCAACAGTGTGATCAAATGGACTTCAGATTCAGATCAGGCGACCCGAAAACCTATAGAACAAGTTATTGGATAATGTTCTGCTCATTTTTTTGTATTTGACCTTATAGTAACCCTAGAATGACTCTCGATTGACCTTGGAATGACCTTGAACCTCAACAGTGTGATCAAATGGACTTCGGATTCAGATCGGGTGACCACGAAAACATATAATAATAATAATAATAATAAAATGTTTATTTACTACTTTAGAATTTACAATTTTACAATTTTAACGATACAATCTAAATAGCGTAAATAAACGAGCTTTACTCACAAAAATGAAAGAATCATTTGAACGTGAGAAACATGTTACAAAATTAAAAAATCATAAATTACTAAACTATATTTAGAACGTAACACACACATATATAAACAAAAGATATAGAACAAGTTATTGGAACATGTTTACTATATTCGACCTTATAATTACATAATATGAGCCTGATATAACCTTCAAATGAGCTTCAAAAAAATCTTGAGGTGACAGAGCTAAACGAATGTCAGATTTGGATTCAGCGGCCCAAAAACCAAAAAAAGGTATATGGTCTGGTATTTGGGCTTAAAAACTTTTTATTTTTGTTGTAACTGTCTTGTATGTTAGACTAGCAGTCGATTGAGATGATGTACTATATAGATAGCGCACTAGTTTTCCCCGGACTTTTAGGGTTTTCTATGAATATTATTGATTTCTACTCATAAACAATCATTTCTATAGGGTTTCGTTCGTGCCCCAGATGCGTTAAAAAACGGCTATTTTTACCATTGTCCTTTCAAGACAAACCTGGCTACAAAACTCCTACAACCGAGTTGCCGCCCATAATTCTACGCTAAGGACGCAATAGGTTAGATACAAACAAATCAGTTCTAAATTTTTTTATCTTTTTTTATTTATTTTTCAATTAGGCAAACGATGAGAAAAACTTTCTCTTATACATTGTTTATCTTTTGTCATCCTGTACATATTCCTGCTTTTTTTCCCACTTTAAGTCCGATGTAATAATTATACTGAAATCCTTGTCACTAATTAAATTTCATTTGTAAGTCTTCACGTTGGGCGAAATTTAGGTTCCTCAAATAAAAATAAGTAAGCCACGTCGAAGGTCTTTTCACACAAAGAAATTATGTGGGTATCGAGTGAGGCATGTGTCCATGGGCGCACGCTTAAATCAAAAATATGGAGGGCGCGGCGACATATGCTCATTGTCTGTCACGGATTTTTAATAGCGAAGAATAGGTAATTTCCTACTCTAATGGTAGTGCCTAGGTGAACACGTCGTGTAAGATTGCGAACAAAACTAGCACTTTCTCAATATGTACATTGAGTTGTCTTACGTCATTTAATAATAATTCATCATTCGTGGTGTAGGTAAATAATAATTCTTCTGAAGCTGTACAGGAATCGTAAGTTGCAGTGTTGCGCAGCCGTTTGGAAAAAAATAGACTTCGAACGACCAGATATTGTGCTAACAAACAGAAACAGCGTGCAAGTGTGAAATAATCGCAAAATACGCGAACTTAGCAACATAGCTGAAATGCATTTGGAGATAGAGAAGGTAGAGAGATACGCCCTCGTGATATCGGAACATGGAACTTCTACTAGCGACAACGGATAACCAAGATCTTCATTTACTTGGAAATATTTGCTTTATAATCCTCAGAAAACTTATAATTAAACCAGGTGCCGATGAATTGGATTTATGATACGGGTTAGTGTGGCAACAAAATAAGATCCACAATTGGTTGATGCAGATTAAATCTCAATTTGTATAGCAGAGCCAAAAAAAAATTCTACGTTGACCAGGATTCGAACAACCTCCAATTAGTACCCTGAATGGAAATATTTGATTTTCAGCTTCGTCAGCTGCTCATTGTCAACTGATAAAGTGCTGGAGGTAATACTAAAACTATTCAACTAGATTTTTAAGTCATCTAGTTATTCAAACCATAAAAAGCACAGTTCGAAAAACATGAGACGTAGTACAGTCGGTTCCACAAGAAAATATACAGCAGTACATCATTAAAAAAAACAAAGTATGAATTAAATAACTATTTTATTCTAAAGTTTACTTAAAAATAAATTGTACAATTGATTTTTACGTTGTAGATAGGTTTATTAATTTGCTTTAAAGTGTAGATATGTTTTCCTCTAAGCTGGTTAGCATCTGGAGATGATGATGGCGAATCTAACTTGGTGATGTTATGCTTTCCATCCGGTGCAAAAACGACTATGACGTTTCGGGTGTTCATCTTCTTACCTATTGACTCATTTACGGGCCAAACCACTTCTTAGCAGACTTCAACGAGGCGTGATAGATTTGGCACGATTTTGAGGCATTCTAATTACAGTGAACATGTAAAGATTGCCGGAAGCATTTCCAAGCATTCACTGTGATAAGAGATTTAACTGTGACTTGAATAACTCTAAGATCCCATCAGTAGGAGTTGTCCAAACCTTTCTCACGGCTATTCAAGCGCAGAAATCAGATTCGTTCGAAAAGACGATATTGTCAAAATGAATGTCAAATGCTCGGGTGCTCGTGCAAGTTGTTTGGCGGCACGTCTTTTTGTCATAAATGGTTTTTGAATAGTGGAGCTATATAAACTGCCGATTGTGCAAAACTGGGTGTATTTTAATCACAATATTTTTGTGTTACTAAATAAATAGAGTATCTCGTAACAGTCAAACCTTATTTTCGAGACTTCCAACACTTCCAGGTTAAAGAACTAAAAAAACGTGATGGATTGGTAGTCACCATTGTGAAGCTGCAATTAAGACTTCCACTAATTATTTCAGTAATCACTTAGACCCTTACGTTGATTCTCTTAACGAAGAGAGCTTTATTAAAGCAATGCTAATATTTTTTAGAATTCTGTATGTACATACTGAATATACCTACGTACCTATTAAATATAGGTTGCGTCTAAAAATGTTGTCCTGAATTCTATTTTGACATATTATTTATCAAGTATCATCATATATTTATCAAGTTGATATTTCATAATTTGGTGTCTAATTTTTTTATCTCATCTATTTTTTTTGTGAAAGTACTCAATATGTGTTATATAGTTGTAAATCGATCTTGTGAAATAACAATTTCGTTTATTTTCTGATTAAAAACTTTCCAAATTTTCCAAATATATTATTATCTATATATTTGGGTATAAGAAAAATTACAAGTTTGATGTATGTTTTAGGTAGGTATTTTTTATTTAACTGCCGTTGAACATATCAGTAAAGTATGCATTGAAATAACATCATAATACATTAATAAATATCAAACTGCAAAATGCAAAATATTTCAGAAAATGCTTGAAAAAAATTGTTTTTATTAATAAAAATCAGACTAGATATTTTAAAAAATTGTTGCCCATTTATTTTTTGTAATCGTAATTTATGTTTAGATTATTTATCCATGTCATGATATTATTATTTTCGTTTTTTATTTATTTATTGGTGATGTTAATTTAATGTTTAGTTGAACTGTATTTAAATAAAACGTAAAATCTCCAAACGTATTTTTTGATAAAAATTATTCCATTGAGTATTTTGAAAAATAAGGTTTTTAATCGGAAAAAAAACGCTCTTAGTTCACAAAATCGATTTATAATCATAACTACAAACCAATCTTGACAATTTCCCTTTAAAGAAATCAAAAAAGTTTACAAAAATTTATTAAACTGTGCAGAGCTTAAAAGAGCAATTATTGGAAAATACTGAATTGTGTCACAATTAATAAAATAATTAAATTAATAAAAGCAATTTTCCTTAGTATCATTTATTATTTTCTTATTTAGTATATTATTCACATTCTTTTTATTCATTTCCTTAGTATCACTATAGTTTCCGAAATTTTCATTGTCATTTTTCTGATTTTAATAATATCTACATGAGTCGGACTATCTTTTTTCAAATTCGATATTTTTGATTTTAAAACAACGTTTTTCTGAAAACAATTTTAAGTTTAAAAATAAATTTTCCAAACAGTGCATACATTTTATGGAACTAAGTAGGTATATTTTTTGCAGTATGTTGTAAGCGTAGTTTGTACTATTGTATTTATAGCTCCATTTGAAAATAAACTAATTTTTAAATCTTTACAAATCCCTTTTCTTTACGGTTCACGCTTTCTAATTATTTTCCTTTTCATACTAGTACCTACCTAAAGAAAAAACCAGTAGAACTCATATGAAAACTGACTACTTCTTACAGAAATGCACAACTAAAGTACCTGAAGACATACTTATTTTCTTTTGGTTTTATCATGTATTGTACTGATTTGTTTATGTTTAGATGTTCTAGCGAATAAAAAAATTCAATCCGTAAGATGTTCACTTCATAAAGAAGTTGTCATTTACTGGCATTAATATTTTGTAACAAACGTTAACCCTACTTACCTATAAGTTGGCTATAAGTGATGACGTTTCTTCATAATTACTATACCTTTGTAATGATAAAGCAAAACTAGTGTTTTGCTGAAAAAATTTTTGAGACGTCGGAACGCTTAGCGTCTTCAAGATATATCTTTTAGTTGCCTTAATTTTAAGTGAAGGTAAGGAAAAGTGGTTTATCTTATCAAAAATTAATTTCTCTCTACCGTTTCTGAGAAAAACTCACTTGCTTTGATAAATAGGTCACCCTGTAGGTATATCATATTAATACATAATAACAAAAGATGAGTTAGTCAAAATTTGTCTGTTAAATATATTTTAAACATATTATGGCCTACACTCATTATATGTACGTATATCATTCCACAACATTCATTCTTCATTTTTACATCACATTTTTCACTTCCTTTGATAAATAAATCACCCGGTACATCATAATACATAATAATAAAAGATAATTTAGTTAAAATTTGTCTTTTAAACATATTTTTAGTGAAGATATTATTGCAGATTATGTTCTACAGTCCTATCTATAATAGGTATAGGTTCTTTTCTGCAACACAATTTTTAGGCATTAAAAATTTAGAAGGTTTTTAGGCACTATTGCCTAAAAAAATGTTTACGCACTACTAAAGAAAATATGAGAATATTTGTTTTTTTTTTTTTTATTTAAAAGATTCGGTTGTAAAAAATATTGTATGCAATTCGAGTGCAAAGGTCGCTTTTTCCCTCCTGTAATTGTTAGGTATGAGTGACAGAATCCACAAAATCGTCAAAAAAGGGTCACTTTACGCACTTATTGTATGAATAACTATTTCATCGTATTATTTTAACCAGAAAATATCGACTCGCACGCCAATGCCTGCAGCATACACTTGCCAAAATGAGCCAGGCAGACGGGCCCAAGTTCATGAAATCGCGTCTGGCCATGACAGTATCATGGCCAACTGCCAGACGAAAATATTCGACCAGTTGAAAAGTGAAGACGTGTTTTGTGTTTCGTTGTTTTATTTTGGGCGACTCTCGCTTTCGTTCGGTTATTGGCACAAACTCCTGACCGAGAGCCATTTTGCCACGCTCGCACACATCCATCGCCGGCAATTTCGTGCACCTGCCGTCTGGAAAAAAGACGTTTAATATCCGTAATCATACGTTTCGACTAGGAGTTAGAGATTCTAATTTTTAATAGGGCACCGAGTAAAACATGTTGCGTGCTTTCTAACGAAATAGATTAAAAAGAAGGCTCTTCATGTGAATCCGAAGTCCGTTTGATTTTTTTTTTTAATAAATTGTGCGAGGATATAATAGGGGTAGAAAATGCGAATGAGGTGCCAATTATGTAATTGACAACTTCCTTAGTTGTCTAGCGGCGTACAGTATGTCCTCTTCGTTAAAGTGGCCAGACGTCTGTCTCCAAGGTATGTCCGTAAAAATGTCCGTCGTTGAAAATTTGTTACGAGAATGTCCGTCAATCTTTGTCTCCAAGGTTTTTAAATTTTTCTAATGGCAAGAATGCTTAAAGATGCGCTATCAGCCACCTTCGTTGTCCGAAATTTGTCAACCTTCTGTACCTACTTGTCGTGTCCCGTCTAAACCAATATCAGTGTCTAATCTTAAAATTATTTAGTATTACACGGATGAAAGAGGGAAAAGCGTAGTGTCATTGCTCCAAGCACTTATATTAGGTATTTTTCTTTTTTTATATTTTGTTGTTACCAACTCCTTCTGTTTCCATGTTCTGTGTGTCTTTCTTTGATATCTTTGATAGATTAAAAAGGAATCGACTTGATAAATATCGACTACAATTTTTATTAATTATGTTAGTTAAAAAAAACTGGACGTTTTCCACGAAACACTGAACTACTATACCGTTTCTTGAGTGGCATCTTCGAGAGAAGATTAAAACTACGTTCTAACCTACACACTTGCACTATTTATACTTAATTTGTTGCCACGGTTCACTGAACCGTAATATCTGTCTTTACAACTACAAACATTTTCCTCTGAAACTCGCATCATTGCTCGTATTCTATATTAAGTAATCTAAAAGTTAGTTTTTACATAATTCATAAGCTTGAATTTGAAGCGTACTTTGTTTACTATACAGATGTTTGATTTCTAAATACAGCCACCAAATTGATATTGATATTTTTGTTTTTTTTTATCTAGTCCGCGGGTGAATTTAGTTTCATATGGTAACGAAACAAATTTCGAATTGTCAGTATCTCTACGAAAAGTCGTGGAATTTTACAGGATTCTCTTAAATGTATGCGTCCTTATTAACTTATCTATTAAACGGACTGAGTAACCGTTATTCTTAGCTATATTCTTAGTTAATTTTTTCTCATGTTCAAACCTCTCTTTACTGAGGGGGAAATTACGGAAATTAACGGTAAATTAGAAAATGAAAACTAATTGCTTTTGTATCAAATACCGTTAAGATATCGTCCACATACCTGAACTAGACTCTAGGGAAATACTCGAATTTATCTTTTGCTTCTGTCTCAAATTTACTCATAAAAAAGATTTGCAATGAAAGGTGAAAAGGAGTTACCCATTGCCGTTCCCTCGTGTTGTTGAAAGTATTCACCATTATACTGAAAACAATTTTGATTCATACAAATACTAGTAAGCCGAATTTATTCCTTAATAATTGTATCGTTTAAACCATTTAATTCGAGTAATTCCCTGAGGTAGTCCAAAATTTGAGGGATTGAGAAACTTAGAAACAATGAGCATACATCAAACGAGACCAAAATTTCACCTTCTTGCAATTGGATATTTTTGATATTGTTAATGAACTCGCTAAAATTTTTAACTGAAACACTTGTTTGTGCGATAGGCAAATTTTCGAACTCGTTCGTTGATGGTTTCAGTACTCACTCTAGATATTACGTTAGTCAATAATTTTACTAATCCTTTTATTTACTTTATTGAGTGTAGTAATAAAATTACAAAATCCTTTAAAAAATCCTGAATTTAAACATCTTAAAAAACCATTTTAGACGGTTTATTATCTAGCATTTAGATAAGAGGTTTTACTGAAGCTCCTTATACAGTGTGTCCCGAATGATCTTGGAAACCATAAAAGAAAAGAAAACTGTTAAATTGACAAAGTTATAGATAATTTAAAGAGTAACTTAACGCCTCAGAGAATACGCCTCTATTTTTTTTTTTGGTTTAAGAGATTTTGGAAAACCTATAACCTGCATTTTCGCAAATCTGCTAAAGTAAAACAAATTAAAAATAGATAATTAAACTTATGTTATTAGAATGTTACTAGTATTGAAAATCAAAAAATGTAGTTAAATAGGGCAGCTAATATACGTTTAAAATATGTTCTAAAAGGTGACAGCCCAAAGAAAGAATTTTCTCGAAACGTGAAAAAATAGGCTTGAGTTTGGAAGTTTTGAGTCACTTTAATCGAGAAGTATTTCGAAAGTTGAATGCCTCTTATCTTTTTTTTTTTTGGTTTTGAGAGATTTTGGATAACCAAAAATCTGTATTTTCGAAAATCTGCGATAACTCATTTCTTTTTATAATTTTTAAAATATATGATTACATTGTTAAAACAACGTTTTGGAGACATTTCAATTATTTATCCATATTAAGGTTTCGACATTTCGAATTCGGAATCGATCAACATTTTTTTGGCAGTCATATTGCATTTTATATTTCAAAAGTACTCACCTTTCACTTTTTCATTTCAACAATACCAAATACTTATGCAAAAAATAAATTTCTACTAACAAAAAACCATAAAAAGCGTTTGTACGGAAAGTACCGCATCTTGGCAACACCGTAATATAGAATTAAAAAATATGTATATAGCAATACTTGTGAATCACCGGGTTTTCTTCTGATGAAAAAAAATAAGTAGGTATAACAAATTAAAAATAAACAATTAAACCAAGGCTTATTACAATGTTATCTAGTTAAATAGGACTGCCAACACCCTTTTAAAAAAGTGTTCTGAAAGGTGACAACCCAAAGAAAGTATTTTCTCCAAATTTGTAGGAAAATTGCTTGAGCTTAGAAGTTCTGCGCCACTTCAGTCGAAAATCTATGCGAAAGTTGTGATTGAACATCATAAAAATAAAATAATACTAGGGGTAATAAAACATACTATAACTTAAAAATTAATGTTAATACACTACGCTGCACTCTCAAAGGATAGTTACGTACCTATATTGAAATTTGAATATCACAGCTACACAAAAAAAGTCATGATCCTGGATATTGACCTCAGTATCCTTATGTATTTTTCTCGTTGAATTCGAATCCAACCTCAAAAAAGTCAATACACCCTCAAAATTTTGAGATAAGGGGTAAGAAGTGAAAGTTTGACAAAATACGCAATTTTTATTCCAGGAATATAATTCTGGGGGTTTTCGAGGTTGCTAATTTCAAATTTCAGCATGCCAAAAGCAGGAAATGTACCCCAGAGGTGAAAATCGAGTATAACAGGGGTTGAAAGGGGTGCAAAAATGTTTAGAGCAAGCTCACAGCAGCCAAATGGTTGATTGGTGATAATGAAATCAATACAGCCTTTTGACACGACCAGTATCACTATTACAGGTCCTTTGATAACGAAGAAAATGAAAAAAAGAAACAACAAGAAAAAACAACAGCAACAATAACAAGAACAACAACAACTAAAATAACAAAAATAACAACAAAAACTTCAACAACAAAAACAACAACAGTAACAACAACAAGAACAACAACAACAAATACAATATGAACAACATAAAAAACAACAACAACAAAGAAACAAAAATTAACAATGTAACCATCATATTAAAAAAAAACTGACCTCAGCAAAAAGGACTTCGCAATCGGGCAAAATACTATCATAGAAAGTCGGTTAGTTGATCACAGTAAAATACTGCTTCCACCACTTCATATCAAACCTGGCGTAAATAATTATTTTGTCACATAAACATTTTCGCACCCCCTTCAACCCCTGTCATACTCGATTTTCACCTCTGGGGTACATTTCTTCATTTTGGCATGTTGACATTTGAAATCGGCAACCTCGAAAACCCCCAGAAATATATTCCTCGAATAAAAATTGCGTGTTTTGTCAAATTTTTATTTCTTACCACTTACTGACTTTTTTGAGGTTGGATTCAAATTCAGCGTCGAAAAATACATGAGGTTACTAAGATCAATATCCAGGATCATGATTTTTTTGTGTAGCTGTGTAGTATGATAATTAATATTACTCAGCACTTAATTTATAAACAATATTAACAGCATATGTAAGTGGCCTCAGTTAGCGACTCTCTAAGTGAGGGACCACATAAACGAAAAAAAAAAAAACCTACTACGGTTAAAGAGATATGAAAAATACAACAGCTGAATTTTTTGCACAAATTTTCGCAAATTTTCAAAGTCGTAATTCTCAACTAATCACCCGGTAATTTTTAGTGTACTTGTATTTACGCTTGTAATTTTGAATCAGTATAAAAATGAGTAACTCTAATCGAATAACTTCTATGTATGTGGAAACCTAATAAACCTTTTACCCATGTAAAAACAAAGTTTTTGCCTGACGTAATATCCTGAAGTGCAATTTAAAAAAAAATTACAGCCGCAAATTACAATGGTAATATCGTGCAATCTCACGCACCGCGAAAATATCACCTGCCAACACAAGAAGCGGCCGCTTATTTTTTAAAATTACGCGATCATGTTAGGTACCAAGGGTTTAATTTTTATTTTATTACGGATCATTTAAATAATGTTATCCCTGTTACAGATATAAACGAGTTAATCACTCTGCGACAGCAAATTCGACGCCTTGCCTTCAACTAATTGAAGCCGTTTATCTTTTTGTTAGAAATAATTTGCTCGCTAAAGAGGTGTAAAAGTGCTTATTATTAACACCTCGTTTAGTGTACTAGTTTCGTGCGTCTGTAACTAAAAAACAAAATGAGGCGGTAATAAGTGATAATATACACAAATTAGAATGATTATGTTCTTTTTGTGCTCTTCTGTATACCGAGTGCCGCCTCGTAAATGTTCTTTGTTCTCCATCAGCAGATTTTTCAATTATTTCTGAAGATACTTTTACACTCACTCGCACAATTAATAAAAAATATTGATTTCAAGATATTCTCCTTTCAGTTTTGTTAAAGCGATTTAACCTTTTAAGGACGGGGCTTTTTACGTTGAAATTGGACTTTTTTTTTACACGATATTAGTACATAAAATCGAAGAATCTGTCACGTCAAGTGCCTGACAAATTTGGTGGTCGAAATTTCGACCAGTCCCGTCTGAGACGGAAGTCCCATGTTAAAAATTTTATTTGTGGAATTAACAGTGCATTCCTAAGTAATTGGATGCGCTGAATACGAAAAAAGGGAATAATAAATGTCCAGAAGACATATCTGACCTTGAAAATTGCATTTCAAGGTTAAATCTGTTGTTTTCTGTCCGAAATGATATCTGTACGTTTTTGTATGCGTTGGATGCGTTGGAGAAAAATAAGTAGTAACGTTTATTATGAGTCATTTGCAAGAAATATTTAAGTTTTTGCTCTCAGCATGACCCATGATCAACAGCGTGGATGTGGCGAAAATTTGATCCCTTTGGGGTGCTTGATTTTTGTGAGTCCCCTTGCCTCTCACTTTGGGGTGCTTGATTACCGTGAGTATACCAATTTACATGTCGAAATACCGAATAAAAATTCGACCTTGAAATCACTATTTCAAGATCAAATATTCTACCTAAAATTGTTACACTATATTTTCTATATTCAAAACATAATATTATCCCCAAAATCACTCAAAAATATTATGATACTTGAGTGTTCGAAATATCGACCAGTCCCGTCCTTAAAAGGTTAATGATTGAATATTTTTATCAGAAATAAATTGTTTTTGTCTTAGCGTTATCACAGGTTTTTTCCTTGAAAAAAGGATAGAACTGTTATACAAGCTGAGTTAGTTACATATCATACTTAGTGTGTTAACTAACTAAAGTTAATTTGCTTATAACTTGTAATAAATCCTTTGATTTTTGAGTAGCTTGTCATGGAAATGATACATGTACTATTAGAAATGCTAATGTTACTACTAATGCTGACAATTATTAACGTTTTCGTGTTTTGTTGACTTTAATACTTATTTATAATAATTAATACCTATTATTAATTAAAACACATATTCTGTGTATATACATATACAAAAATGTGCCCACATGACATCTATGAAATAGA
Organism: Aromia moschata; assembly: GCA_029963805.1. Lineage (NCBI taxonomy): Eukaryota > Metazoa > Arthropoda > Insecta > Coleoptera > Cerambycidae > Aromia > Aromia moschata. Next base: position 4,467,351 of record JAPWTK010000010.1, read on the forward strand.
TACATGTACTTCTACTAAATAAATAGATAGATATCAGTACATATACATACAAATGAAAAAATAGCATAATTTAGCAAATGTTAAATAATAAATATGTACTAAAAATTTGACAGTCATGCTGTGACTCTCATTGTGTTCCAATCATCTTACAAGTATACTGGACATGAATTGGTGATGATGCCAATAGGGCTGGCGAAACGCGCGCACTGGGTTTATAAAAGAGCTTCGGTGTTAAGCGGAAAAGCGTTGTTCAGTGTACACTTTAAAATAATATAAAAAAATATATCAACATTATTTATATATTTTAAATTTTCCAAGTTGACGAACACAATAAATTAATAATAATTTTTTTTTAAAAAACAATCTTTCATTTAAATGCTCTAAAAAAGAAGAAAATAAACTTTAAATTGAATCAAACCCATCAATTTATTACATTACACCATTTATATGATATAAAAGCTTGTCACGAGATTTACTTGTGTAGATGTATTTACCTATTTTATAAAATCCATACTTTTTTTCTTAGATTTTCTTATGTCAAGATCAAGTTACATAATTATTACATTCTTGTTTATCTACACAAGTAAATCTCGTGCCAAGCTTTTATATCATATAAATTGTGTGATGTAATAAATTGATGGGTTTGATTCAATTTAAAGTTTATTTTCTTCTTTTTAGCGCATTTAAATAAAAGGTTGTTTTTTTTTTTAAATTAATCTATTTTTTTATTTTTTATTTATCGTCGTTTTTTGTAGCTAAATGTTTCTCAACCTGTTAATATTATCCCTAACCTATACCAAGTTATAACTCTTTAAAATTGGTATGGTGGCCATCTTGTTTGCTTAGGGTATAGGCAAACTTTCATTTGATACCCATATCATGGGAGTGCGCAAAAAATAACTAGTCCGCCATCTTGGGCAGTTCGCCATATTGGATTTAAAGTAAATACATTTTATTTTCTTATTTCTTCTCAGCAAACCCTTTCATTTGATACCCATATCATGGTAGTGCACAAAAAATAACTAGTCCGTCATCTTGGGCGGTCCGCCATATTGGATTTAGAGTAAATTCATTTTATTTTCTTATTTTTTCTCAGCAAATCCTTTCATTTGATACCCATATACGGGAGTGCGCAAAAAAAGAACTATTCCGCCATCTTATACCGTTCGCCATTTTGAATTTTGAATGACATAACTTAGCTAACTATGCATTGTCATCCAAACTAAACGTGTATGCAAAATTTCATCTCAATCGGTTGAGGATAACTACTTTAGAATTCAGTTGCAAGATTTGACCCGAACATACATACAAACAAACAAACAAACAAACAAACAAACATACATTGCAAGTTAAATAAAAGCTTATTATTAAATAAAAGCTTATACAGATCCATACAGAATTTAATTGTACAGGGTTAGTTTTTAAATTTTGACAATTTATTGCGAGTTTATTATTGAAATGACAGAATAGTTCTTCAGACAAAAGATAGAGTTTTGCATACATTTTTATAACACAATAAAATCCAGAAAATGTAAAGGGTATTTTTCGAACACCCCGTACATATTTTTGGCGGGAAAAAAAGTTCTGGTTATTATATTATTTTTGGCTCAATTATTTTTATAAGGATAATTCGATTTTGAAACTTTTTCTCTAGATATTTTTTCGAGAAACGTGTCGTTTTCCCTTAAAAAAAAAAAGTTAAAAGAGGTCACCTTATTGTTCACCCCGAGACAAACACTTTAAAAGTTTACATAGTAGGCGTCTGTCACTTGCAGTGGCATTTATGCTGTGGCTTATTTGATAGCGGCCTTATCCCCGTACGGTGACATTATCAGAGAATAAAAATGAATAATTTTCATTTCACTCACCGTCAATATGCAGATATGCATTTTATTTATGGGTTTTGTAGCGGTAATGCAAGAGCAGCTCAACGAATGTACGTTGAAAGATATCCCGAAAGACGCAGACCGTCGCGTCGGTTCGAATGTTTATACAGGTTCACGCACTACTTTGTGAAACTGGAAGTGTTGTGCCTCATTATGTTGGCAGTGGCAAAATTTCAGCACGAAATCTTGAACTTGATGATCAAGTATTGAGAGCTGTTGAACAGAATCCCAGAAAAAAAATCTAGAAATTAGAATATGTAATAATATACAGGGTGTTCCATTTAAATGGTTTCTGATCTGCAATTGTTTTTTCTCATATCGTTTTATAAAAATATATACAAAACTCTGAAGAATACAGTACTCTGAAGATTTATTTTCTAATTTCAATAATAAACTCGCAATAACTTATAAAATTATAAAAACTAACCCTGTACAGCAAAATGTAAAGTAAAATATGGGGCAGTGTATTAAAATGGAGTCTGGATGGTTTGATGTTACCTTAAATGGTAGTACCAGATCATTATTGGAAAGCTTTAGGCTTCTACTAATACCTGTACAATACCAATATCGATACTATATTTTCTAAAATGCCCGCTAATATGTTCTAAAATGCTAGGGTAGCTTCAAATGTTATGGTGTTAATAAATAAAATTTTACAAAACTCGAAATAATTCCGAAATGGCAAAATATAGGTAGAGGAACCTAACCTAACAAAATGTATAGATCAAATGATGTATTTTTTAAAGGTGTAAAAAATGCTCATTTCAAAAATGGCATAATCAACTATGGTTTCCATTTAAAAAAAAAATGTAGCTTTGATCACTAATTCAAAACCGTCAATTTCAGCAAAAAAAAAATAGTGACGCCACTGAAATCTACATGAAGAAATCTATGAGAAATCATTGAAACAATACAATATTATTCTAATTGTAGCCGCTACAGTTGTAGCCGCTACTGCTATAACTCAACAACTAGAAACGGTATTAAAAATCTCGGCCTTGTGAATTTTCCCTAAAAAAAGTAGACTGGATTCGCGATAACATGATCCTGATCTCCTGTAATAACCAAGATACCTTAGAAAACCATCGAAAATAAAACACACTGTGCCGTTTTAGAGAGCCATAGCTTGCTTAACGATGTCGTTGACAATCGCTCAAAACGGGTCACAGTAAAATAAAGCCGAATCCGCGGAAAATCCTTACATTCGAGCGATTTCTTGTATTATTTTTATATGGAAGGTATCGCACCGGGGGCGGTCTTCCGCCACCCCCCGCGCCCCGCCCCACGCCGCCTTCGCCGGCGTGTTGGTTGTTGTCGGCACCGTTGCACTTATTGATTTTTTACTAGTTTATTTTAGGAGTTCCAGGCTTAAAACTAAAATACCCTCACTTCATCTGCACGCTAGAGCTGTCGATACGCGGGCTGCGCCTTTTTTATTATTGACACAATTTGACGGAGGTGGCCGTTCTCACGGCCTCCCGGGAATATTGAATTTTAGTTGCATGAAAATTTCGTCTTGTGAATTATTTATGGTACCCTGTCTAATAGAAGCAGAGTATCGATCGGTGGTTTTCCTTTTTTTTACAGCTCAACCGTTCCCAATTTTCGACGAGACTTCTCACATAACACAACCGAAGTTTGAGCTGCTGCAGTTTTAGGTAACTGTTCTCTACGATGGTAGACTGTCGGAGAACTTGCATTAATACCTACAGGGTGTTCAGTGCAGAATGGGACATACTTCAGGAATAACCGTAAACCAATTTAAAGTAATGTAGGTCATCTTCCGTAGTACCATTATGCTTCCTTAATATTAGGATACCAGACTTTTGTTCGACAAACGTCTGGTTACCAGAATCGTCGAAATATGTATACATTCTAAAAGAATACTAAAAATTCATTTATTTCTAAAAGTTCTAGTGTGAGAAAAAAATGTTGTACAATGTTGGCGTTTTGGAAAGATAGCAGAATAATAATAACCAAAAAAAAGTCATCAAAGTTCACAGGGTAAAAAAAGACGTATTTTTATTCTTAAATTTGCCTTATTTTATCTTAAATTTATAACCTTATTTAATTGTCAATTCTTTTTCATTATGTGACGCCCATTATTTATTTTGCAATAATTGTGATAACCACTTGTCACAATCCTGGAGTGGGTACTGGAACCTTCAGCGTAGAAACAAAAAACTGGATGTTTTCCACGAAACACCAAACTGCTATACTCTTCTCGACGCGCATTTTGCCAACTAAATTGACATCTTCTGGAGAAGATTAAAACTAAATTCTAACCTACAAACTTGCACTATTTTGAATTCTAACCTACAAACTTGCACTATTACAACTTAGATATATTCTCACCCTTTTCAACATAGTATATTGAAAAAGGTGGTGACTACCAAAGTTTCGCTTTGGGCTTCGATATAACCGTTATTTATATATCTCTCGTTCATAGCCACATTTGATTATATTCTTTGGATGGCCCTGTATAAAGTACAAAAGTTTATGTTTTTATGTAATTGACATTACACTTTGCGAGAAGTTCGAACACATGTATTTTTTTGCATAAATAGCAATCGTCAGAGGTCATTCGGTGTAAACGTCTGCGGTAAAAGTATATACAGTAAGCGGCACCCTAAAGTGTACATAGCCGAATGAAGGGCAATTGATCATTTAACTTCTTTGTTCAGTAGATGTAAACATGAGGTGAGAACCAATCGCAATCCAATCGCTAGCGCAGGCGTATGGAAGGCATCCGGTTTGTCGGTAGGGCTGTTTGAGTTAAAATTTGAAATACCATTTTATATTTTATTCTGGTCTAGTGTCTGATTAGAAAAGTGCGTATCATCAATCAATATTGTCATTTGCCAATGATTTTACGTATATGTGTAAGCTAAAACACATACGCCAGCACATCTCCTTCGAACAACTATTCGCATACTAATATAAAATATAAATTAACCAAACGACAAGCACGACAACAAACAACTATCGTCTAGCGTCTAGCAGGTCACGGGTGATCCTGGCCAATGAGAAATACTTATGTAACGCGGTGAAGGCGGCAAACTTGAAGTCAGTAAGTCACAAAACTTTGATATGAAAGGTTTAAAGCAATCACCTTACTAACTTAGCTTGATTATTTTTTGATATTAAAATTTAGTTTTTAAGGAAATACAGACAAAATTTGTCTTATTATCTAATGAAAATTGATTACAGGATTTACAGTTTTATTTTATTTCTCAGCAGTAAAATTGTCTAGAAGCATGCGCGTTTTTCTTTTTCGGTTTGATTGGTGGGATCGCCCGTGACCTGGTGCTGGCTAGACGCTAGTAATAAATTCGCCTAACTATGACATAAAAATGTATCATTTAATATGTATTTAATATCCACCTATGTACGCATTAGGCTGCCGCTTACTGTATATACGTACGACTATATAGATGTGTATAAAAATAGTATGTCGTTTTTCACCTGGAATGGAAGCATCAGTTGGCATATTTACTTGTAAAATATGATTAAATCTCTGGAATTCATAATGCCAGACCATGGTTAATTTTACAACATTAGGGGCCGGTACTTTTACTTCCGGTTAAGGCCGGATTAACTAACCAGACGATAAAATCTGTGAAAATCTGTACAGACATTACACATTAGACTGTACACATTTTCACAGTTTTAACGTCTGGTTACTTGATCCTGCTTTAACCGGGAGTAAAAGTATAGGCCCTAGGTCTATAACTGGGACACGAACAAATAAATCACAAAATGTTTATTGAATACTAGCACGTACTTCAACCACATATAAGAAGTTACTGAGATACTGAGGTTTGTACCCCTACAAGAAAGTGAAAGTATCGCCTGATTATGGGCCTTGGAAAATACTCCCTTTGTGCCATTTTTACTGCCAATGTTACTGTTTAAACACTGTTAAAAAAACTAGTCGTTTTCCACGAAACGCAAAACTACTAAGGTACCGTCGGGTAATAAGGCCGGGTTAACGAAGAATATTTGTTTATAACTAAGTGTTTTATCATTTATAGAGTTTACATACAAAAATAGCTTATTGCATTTGTATTATTTATGAAAAGTAAAATATAAAAACTGTAACAAAAAACATTAACTCTAACAAAAAAAAAATGAAAGAACTTGTCTTCCGGCCTTATTACCAAACTCGGCAGGTTATAAGGCCGACAGTAAATACTGAAGGCAGGTAATAAGGCCGAAAAGAAATAATAACTTATGGACTACAATCTGGGCAGATAAAATCTTCTGTGTCCTCATTGGTGAGGCCCACACATTCTTCATGCACCCAAGTGCCACATGAGGAACAAGATCGCATATCTGCAACATAATCGCTTTCACAAACTGAACACATCCATGTTTCGCTATCTGCAGCGTTGCTGGCGCTCGGCAATAATTGAATGCTTTTTTTCGTTTTGTTTCTTTAATAGGCTGCATATTGGGAGTAATTAAAACATCAGCAAAAGAGTTGTGGTGGGCTTCTATCTGAACCAGGCGGACCAGCGGAATCTCATCATCTGGGTCCCATTGAACATCTATGTTATTTTCATCTGTACCTTCATTATTGGGGTCTCGGTTTTCATCTTGATGGCGATGGGTTGGTAAACTGGGAGCAAATGCATGTTCTAGTATTGCATTTTTATCAAAGGGATAGATACCAGCTGCTCTAAACCCATTACATATGTTGCTGATACTCATACATTTACCCCAAACAGGAGTAAAAATATCTGAAAACCTTTCCTTATTTAATCTCCTATCGGGATGTTGATCCCAGTAATCCAGTAATTCCTGGTCCCAGTGTGACTCAAACGAGCGAAAAACGGATTTATCCATCGGTTGGAGTTCGTGTGTTGTGTTGCTAGGCAAACACAAAAGCTCAATTCCTAACAATTCTGCTTTGTCTGCGATGGTTACATCAAGATGACTCGACGCTCCATCAAAAATTAAAACCGTTGGAGCAGGAGACATGAAATTGGCAAAATGGTCTAGCCATTTTAAAAATATTTCCGTTGTCATACTGCCCTTTGGTGTCATGTGCACTACTGAACCTGCTGGAAGTCCATCTGAATACATCGGCTTTAATCGCTGTCCTTTAAACAATATCATCGGGGGTATTACGTGACCGAACGCATTAGCACATGCAACAACGGTTACATTTTCACCGTGTTCGGATCCTACTAAATGCACTCGTCTAGTACCTTTTTCGGCTAACACCCGTTGTTGATGGTGGAGCATTAACCTGCAACCCTTTTCGTCCATGTTGTATATTTTCTCTGGTCGATGTTTTAGGCCAGTCCTCTCAAGTAGATTATTAAGTTTATCGAAATAATCATCGACAATAAAATGATTCAATTTTTGAGCACGCGCTGGGTTTAGTTGCTGTGCTTTTCGTTGTGAAATATTGGGGTGCCGTTTTAGATATGCTCGATACCATTCTTTGCCAGCCAATTGTTTTTTCTTTATTAAATTTGTGAGGTACACCAAGTCTTTCACAAAATTTATAAACACTACGACGCAGCACCTTGGACGTAAGCGGAAAACCTCGTCGTGAAAACCGTATTATTTTTTCAGCTAAGTCATTCTCCTGCTGCTCCGTTAAAATCGGTTTCGCACCTATTGCTCGTTTCGTAGAACCGGTTTTTATATGGTTCCTCAATGTTCGCCGGGGAATTCCACAACGTTCAGAAACCGATTCTTGAGAATGACCTTGCTGTATAAGTTGTAGGGCTTCTTCCATCATTTCTTCCGTCCAATTCGCCCTAATGCCACGATTTTTCTTCCCCATCTCTGTAAAATTGTGAAAAATACTATATTACAGGTAATAAGGCCGTGGCCTTATTACCTGCCTAACCAGGTAATAAAGCCACGGCCTTATTTCCTGCCTATTACAGTTAAACTTTTTGAGGTTATGGTTAATCGCCTGGCAACAAATAGATCAAATTGGTGTTTTGTATCTAATGTCTACATAGTAATAAATGATGCACCCAAACACAAACAAAAAAATTAATTGTAATAAGGATAATGGTACTTACTTTATTACACCTTATTTTATAATACAGCGCATAAAATTCAAGAAGTACGTTAACAAGAAGCACGCGTCGAAGACAATTGCCATCGCGTTTGACTGATTGCATAGTTCAGGTCGCTTGATGATTTCCTAAATATAAATGGCGCTAGATGCTCGCAAAGTTAATATGTTTTACATATGTAGCTGTCAGGCCTTATAACCTGTCAGGCCTTATTACCCGACGGTACCTTATACTTTTCTCGACACGCGTTTCGCCAACTAAGTTGGCATCTTCAGGAGAAGACTAAAACTGAATTCTAACTTACATCCTTGCATTATTTATACTTAAGTTTATCAGAGCAGTGGACTGGTGTGTATCGGACCATTCTCCTTATTTATACTACTGTTACATTTAATGATTTCTAAACTTTCGAAAGCATCCAACTGTCTACTGTTTGTTGCATTTCTAAATAATTTTAAATTATTTATGTCTATCGCATGATTGTTGTCAAAAGCATGTTGGGCAACACAAGATTTTTCCGTTCTACCATATTTCAAATGAACCATGTGTTCTTTAAATATAATCAAAATAGATTTTTTTGTTTGTCCAATATACTTTTGATCACAGTCTTTACAATTTATTTCGTATATTCCTGACTTTTCGTGATTGTCGATCTTGTCTTTGGGGTGGCCCAAAAGCATCTGTAGTTTATTTATAGAATTATAAACCAAATGAACGCGGGTGAACTTAGGTTCATATGGTAACGAAACAAAATCCGAATTATCAGTATCTACTAAAACTCGTGGAATTGTACAGGGTTCTCTTAAATATATGCTTCCGTATTAACGTATCTATTAAATGGACTGAGTAACCGTTATTCTTAGCTATATTCTTAATTCACTTTTTCTCATGTTCAAACCTCTATACAGGGTGATTCAGCTAACCCGTTCATTAAAAGTTTATGAACTTCCCAGTGAAATTTATTTTTGAAAATTTGGAATCAGGGTTTAGCGGGGACGGTCTATTCAACTAAAGTACTTATGTTTTTCTGACACTTCCGGTTATACCGGAAGTAGCAATCAACTTCCTTATTTTAAATGGAACACCCAGTATATTAATACATTTTTGAATTTCTCTCCTAATTTTAGGTTGACTTTGTTAACAATTCCCTATACCTATCTTCAGCAGTTTTTGAGATATTTTTAATTTTTTTGAAAAAAATAGGTTTTGTAGTATCCTATTGAAATGCTTGTCACCGATTCAAAACAAAAGTTATAGAAGCAAAATTTGGGCTGCCCTTGGACGGAATATTAAGGTTTCAGGTGGTATGTAATTTGACGTTTTAATATTTACAGGGTGTCTAAAAAATCGCGTTCATTCTAACAAATTTCAACTGCCCAAAAATGAGTTTTCTTAAATGGAACACCATGTATTTTATTGCTCTATGTGATGGAGAATTGAGTGATCTTTCATTCTGTATTAGGATTCCCTATACCTATCTGCTACCGTTTTCTTGCTATCGAGATATTTTTTGTTCGATACTCATAGTTTTCCATTTAATTAAATTACTTCTGACTAGCGGGCCATGAAAATAAAAACATTGTATCATTTATATTAATTCTTTATCATAAACAATGTTACAAACTTATTTAAAAAAAAATCAAGTTCATTTAAAGTGGTATACACTCTAAATAAAATTACCTTAAAAAGAATAAAAGCATATTTTAAACGGTTTGGAACTTACCATAGCCTAAACAATAAAACATATTAAAGATAATAACTAAATATTAACAACAATAACTAAACAACTAAATATAACAATAATAACTAAATATTAGACCTAATTGTTAATATTTAGTTATTATTTTTAATATGTTTTATTGTTTAGGCTATGGTAAGTTCCAAACTGTTTAAAATACGCTTTTATTCATTTTAAGGTAATTTCATTTAGAGAGTGTATACCACTTTAAATGAACTTGATATTTTTTCAATAATTTTGTAACATTGTTTGTGATAAAAAATTAATACAAATGATACATTGTTTTTATTTCCATGGCCCGCTAGTCAGATGTAATTTAATAAAATGGAAAACTATGGTATCGAAGAAAAAATACCTTGATAGCATGAAAACGGTAGCAGATAAGTATAGGGAATCCTAATACAGAATGAAAGATCACTCAATTCTCCATCACATAGAACAATAAAATACAGGGTATTCTATTTAAGAAAACTCACTTTTGAGCAGTTGAAATTTGTCAGAATGAACTCCATTTTTTAGACACCCTGTAAATAATAAAACGTCAAATTACATACCACCTGAAACCTTAATATTCCGTCCAAGGGCAGCCCAAAGTTTGCTACTATAACTTTTGTTTTGAATCGGTGACAAGCATTTCAATAGGATACTACAAAATCTATTTTTTTTCAAAAAAAATTAAAATATCTCAAAAAACTGCTGATGATAGGTATAGGGAATTGTTAACAAAGTCAACCTAAAATTAGGAGAGGAATTAAAAAATGTATTAATATACTGGGTGTTCCATTTAAAATAAGGAAGTTGATAGCTACTTCCGGTATAACCGGAAGGGTCAGAAAAACACAAGTACTTTAGTTGAATAGACCGTCCCCGCTAACCCCTGATTCCAAATTTTCAAAAATAAATTTCAATGGGAAGTTCATAAACTTTTAACGAACGGGTTAGCTGAATCACCCTGTATATATATATATATATATATATATATATATATATATATATATATATATATATATATATATATATATATATATATATATATATATATATAATTCTAACTTATTTTCACTATTTTTAATAACTAATACATCTAAATTTTTAACTTCCGTCTTTCGCCTTTAGTTCAAAGAACGTAGCTTGCCAACTATGAAGTGCAATTTTTCAGTCCGCTAGATAGCGCTGTTCGCGTTTACAAACACTACTGACAGTTCAATTGGGACAACCTTTGTAGTTATCTCGAAATAGCATTCGATTTGCTTTGAGGGAAAACTGAGTTAGTATTTAAACTATTTTGCCTACAAGACATTTTGCTGAAGCAGGTTGAAAAGCAACGCAGTTTGGTGCTAATAAACCATATACGTACATATTATGTACCTAAACATTTTTAGAAAACTTTATGATCATACGTTTGTCAACGTTAAATTCGCGTTTCTTCAAGATTTAAATAAACGGAATGCCATCGTGCACCGTGCAGGTAAGGTATTCATGCAGGTTTCACGTGTGCTCTCTGACATTTCGCAGTTCCGGAGCGTCTAAACCGGGCGACGATTGCGACAAAACGTCGAGCCCCAAACACGGGGAAACTTGGCCGCAGACACAGAATGACATGTGGCCGGTCGCTGTACAGGGTGATCCTCTTATTTCAGGAAGTCGTTTTAGTTTCTCGTACAGACTTACGGGCATCTTACATCTCAGTGCTAGAATTAGTTCATTTTGTTAGTTTACATAGTGTAGGTATTACGAATAGTTTTAGGGAATGTAATTCTACATAGAATCGGGATAGAGCCTGGCATAATATATTCTTTTAGTGTTACAGAAATGTGTTTAAAATAACATCGGTATACTAATGTTTTCCAAAATAGCTATACTACTTTGAATAAAAACTGCACACCCAGTATTAAGCAATGTATTTGAAATGTTTGTTATTTTCTTGTATGTAAGATGTAGCTACATACTTCAATATAATAAAAATGAGTAAAGTCTTAACAACAACAAAATTCGTCGTTATCTTGGTATTTGTTGTGATATTCATATAAAAAAGTGTATGTTTTGAAGTTCTTGCTGAAGATAAATACTTGTCAGTCCTGCTTTTACAATTTTATACTAAATAGTATTCAAGATGTTTAAAATTTGAAAATTATCGTCCATTGTTGGTATGAGGGTACGCCGGATTGTTGGTATGAGGGGGGCCAAATTTTCTCTTAGGGAAATTGGCAACCTTGTAGATCGTAACGTGACAACTGTTTTAAGATATTGGGTCAGGTGGTCTGAAGAAGTTGTTCAGAGTGTCGCAGAGAATCAAGACGTACTAAGAGGACTACAGATCTTGAAGAACGTCATTTGAGAATGTTGGCGGTGAGAGGCAGATTTTCCACAGCACGAGCTCTGGGAAATTCTTGGAGGGAAACTTTAGAACGATGAGTGTAGACTTCTATCGACTTTATTCTTACCGAGAATTTGGGTGCCTACCTCATACTCCAATTCATAGTGCTCGCAGGCTAGAATGGTGTAATGAACTTATGCATTGTATAGAGACATCCAAAAAAAACGTCATCAACTCTGGCTATGAGCGAGAGAGATGGAAATAGCGGTCATGTCTAAGCTTTTCGGTTATGTCAAACATTTGATAAGTGACTGTCACAATTTGTAAAATAAACAATGACTGTCATATGATGTGACAGTCTTGACAAGTAAATAAGGTTATAAATTCGATTAAGAATAGAAATACGTTTTTTTTTCTCGGCCACCTTTGATGACGTTTTTTTTGGATGTCTCTATATAAAGGAATGACATTATGTGATCTTTAGCGACGAGTCCCGATTCTGTTTGTAGGCTCATGATGGATACAGAAGGGTGCGACATTTCCGAGTGAAATGAAGGAATTTACAACTAGCTGTTGAAAGCCATATTACCCTTATACGTGGAGTGGTGGTTTGGGATATAGCATATTTTAGTATATTGGTAGCAGGTTACATTACTTTTCCGTCGGGGCAATAACCAATGTTTTAGAACCTGTTGTCACTGTAACATGTTCTAAAACCCCCGAAGATACGACACTATATCTTGAGGGATTGATTGAACCAATTTTTCAACAAGATAACGGCCTCCCTCACACGGCAAGAGTTACAACACTAGAGTTTTTGGAAGAGTGGCGACAAGCCCATGTTGTGTTTCCATGACCTGCACATTCTCCCGATCTCTCACCGATAGAACATGTCAGGAATATGATTGGTGTCAGACTATGTCATTTACCTCATCCCCTAGGCAGTCTATCTAATCTAATACATCTCAAGGCGACATGATTTTTTTCAAGGCGACATGATTTGATTGAGCGTCCTTCACAGAGTAAATGTGTGATTTTGCATTTCTGACCCAAGATTGGAGGTGGAAAGATAGAAAACGCAGATAAGGCGTATTGTGCCTACAAATGCCACAAATTGTGACTACAAATATTTGAGACGCAGTTACTGTATTTCTGAAACATCAGGGACACAGTTGAACATACTACAAACGCGCGAAATTTAAATTTGGGGTGTATGTGTGATAATGTAACCAAAAACTTACTATATGAGGTGACAGTGTGAATGATCGTGTGAAATCAGAAATTCTTGGGATCATTTTTAGGTACATTTCGAAGAATCTAACAGTAAGCACTGAATAGGAATATAATGCAGTTATAAATAAATTTTGAAATATAAGAAGAAAAGAAGAAAGAACACACTATTTCAGAAGCTAGGATTGGGACACCGTATTTTTATTTTAATTGGTTTTAAAGTACATAACATTTAAAGTCTTCTTCATTTTACTATATAAAATTGAAAATGTGCAGCTGCAATTTTGGACTAATATCCTCTTTAAATGACGAGCGCAGACTCATTTTATATGGCAAAAATGAAAGTTATTTATTTTACAACCACTTAATGGAGTTTGGCAAAATAACTAATTTCCAATTTTGGGCTAACCGTGGACAAACAAAGTGGACCATTAAATCATTCATTATAAACATCTTTTGATATCACTTGGAATGGTTCTCAACTGGAAAACAGATTTCTTATATCTTTTCAGCTGAGAGTTGATAATAAAAGTGAAAATGTGCATTTGCAATTTCGGACTAATGTCCTTTTTAAATGGCGAACGCAGACTCATTATATATGGCAAAAATGAAAGAAAGTTATTTTACAACCACTTAATGGAGGGTGGCAAAATAACAAATTGCCCATTTTGGGCTAACCGTGGACAAACAAACTGAAACATTAAATCATTCCTTATAAATAGCTTTTGGTATCACCTGGAATGGTTCTCAACTGGAAAAACAGATTCCTCATAACTTTTCAGCTGAGAGTTGGTAAAAAATGTATTTACTAGGCAAGCATGAAGCTTGAACAAACTAATACCATAAATTGAATAAAAAAAAATCGTTGGAATTATCACAAACTAAAAACCAACACAAGAATTCCGTGAGATTCTTTTTAATATTCGGCTTCTAATTTTGAGTCGGCAATAATACGATATTTTTATCAAATGTAATATAGATATATAACTAACCTTGACAGTTCACTATAAAAAAAGGATTTCCTCTCGATAAAAGGATCTCCCTGTACGTCACCGAGCATAAGAGTGTCAAGGTCGGGTATAATATGCAACGCGACTGCAACTGCACCAATGCAACAGTGCGCTAGGCCAGCACAGCCATACGCGCGAAAATCGCGCGGTCTCGTTCTCGTTCCGTCGTCATCGTCGCTGTCGTCTTCGTGCTGGGTCGCCAACGTTTTTTTTTTTTATTTTATTTTTCGGCGATCTCACCTCTCGGTGGACTATTGTGGGGATTTTTATCGGTTCCTTTGTTTTGAAAAGGTACGTTGGATTGGTAATTTCGTAGGTACAAATATTAGCCTTAGCCTAGTTTAACAGGCAAAAAATATGAGTTGAAATGTGAATGTACAGGGTGTCCCAGTTTAACGTCTCGCTACCTGTTTTATGGGTTATATTTTGAGATATAAAGAAAATTCGAATTTTGAAGTTATTCAGATTTTCTCATGGAATCTGAATATGATTAAGGCATTATTGTATAATTGGTTGTTAAAAAAATATTCCCAAAACACTAACTTTTGTCGATATTGAAGTCGAATTTTGATATACAGTGGACGCCGCTTATAAGACTCACTTTGGGACCAGCAAAAAGTGAGTCTTATAAGTGGATGAACCTTATAAGCGAAGGGGGAAAAACAAGATTTTAGAATGTATGTAATACACAAACTTTATTTTATCTGTGAATAGACATAATACAAGACAATAGCGTGTTATTTACTTATAAAAAAGGTAACTCTTCAAATACATACGTACATACATAATCAGTTCAAAGTTTAAGAGGGTTTAAAGAATTTTTTTTGTTTTTTTTTGTTTTTTGTTACTTTCCATCATTTCAGTTATGTATTTTTCATAAACTGAGTCTTATATCCGAAGTGATGAGTCTTATAACCGAGTTTTTTTTCAATGTATTCGGATACGTCCGGACTGTTTCTGGCGATTTTGAGTCTTATAAGCGACTGAACCTTATATCCGTGAGTCTTATAAGCGGCGTCAACTGTAGTTTATTATCAAAGAGTATGCAAGAAACAAGAAGTGTTATAAAAGTGGTTGTTCTCACATCCGACTTCCGGTTTTGTCGAAAGTAACTCTAATTCGGTGTACCTATATATATTTTTGGAAACATCTTAAATATTATGTATCTGTTCGTTTTCTCTCGTCTTATATAAAATATTTATACAAAAGTCAGTTATAGACAGTTATATTATTAAAAAAATATATATCCCCACATATTTAAGTATAATGGTAACTAAACAAAACTATATAACTGCAGATTAATGACGCACAGAATAAAAAGAAATGTAAAATGTACATAATTCTTCATAAAGTGTTTTTAAATACATTTTTAATAAATTTTTAGTAAAAATTTAAATAAAAATTTTTTTATTAACGGCTTTTTTGGAAATCTAACTTAGAAGTTAACTTGTACTTTAAAGATGACGAAAAATAACCTACTCGAACGGGGTCACCTGACTTCCTGTACCTGTCAAATTTGACATTTTCTTGGAAATATGTCAAAATGTAAAAGAATTTGGAAACATTACTTTATTTATTTTTTTTAAAAAAGAGAGCGTATTTCAATTGACATTTAGTAATAAATAATTTGTGATGTGGTAAATCTACCGAAATAATGTGTTTTTTTTTCGAAGCTCGAAGTGTTTAACTTTTCTGTATAGTTTTGTAGACATTAAAAAGTTAGAAGCAAAACATAAATGTTCTAATACAGTATGTAGATGTGTAAAATTTGGAAAGAAACAACTTTTCTTTGCAAACATTTTAGAAATACCGCCATTTTGAGCGATTTTGAACAATTTTTGATTGGGCTAGTTCGGACTCCCTCGGTTGCTGGTTGGCGTAATATCTAAACCCTAAATCGTCTGAAACAAACAATTGAAACGGCATTTTACTTTACGTAAATATGGCTATCGTATGACGAACCAAAAAAAAATTAATAACAATAATTGAGGAAATGGCGACTTGTCAAACAGAAATTGTCAATTTTGCCCTTAAAATTTTCCATATTTTTAGTGGTTTAAAAAAATTGGTAGCACTTATAGTTTTTAGTGTTCATCATACGATAAAATAATGTTTGCTCGACATACAGTGAAAATTTCAAGTCAATCGCTTCATTAGTTTTAGAGATATCGTGCCAACCAGTCATGAAAAAAGTTGTTACGATAGAAATGCGTTACAGTTTTTATTAAGTATATACTATTTACAAAGGCATATCAAATACTTACCGTATTTATTTGTTAATCGGCTGTACCAGGACCATACAATACACCTTCCTCCTCTTCTTCTTTTGTTAATGCACTCACTACCTTAGCATTACGATCAGTCTAATCATATGTGTTCATTTGGAGCGCTCTGCCGCGCGCTCCAAATTCTAACTGCCCACCGAGTCGGATTATGACTTATAACTTCGGCAATTTTAAGAATTGTGATTTCAAGTTTGGTACACTTATTATTACGACCTTAAAGTACAAGAATCCGTCGGAAAAGAAAAATTGTTTTTTTTTATCCAACAAACGGGAATCCCCCTTAAATGAGCTCACCACCATTTCCATACGTATTTTAGGGCGCTGAGGAAAATCTGTGGTCAGAATAACCTTAATAGTTCTTGCCTTAGGAATTTAATAGTTAAATTTCTAAATTCCTAAATTACATAAAATTACTAACTAATCGGCTAATTCTGACCTCATATTCAGTTTCAGCACCTCAAATTACGTATTTAAGCACGTATACAATTTACGTACGTAAGTAGATCAGCTTATGTAACCTTTAAAGGTGTTTTTTCAGGTTCAAGTCAAAATTCCGAACTGATCGGCCAATTCTGACCTCAGATTCGGTCTCAGCAACTCAAAACACACATGGAAATGGTTTTAAGCTCATTTAAGCTTTTTATTCACTTTTCTGAGATTTTTTCGGGCATTTTTGTGGTATTTTGATCACGAAAATACATCTTTGAGGTGTTTTTTGAGGTTAGGAAATATTCAAAAGCCAATCGGACAAAACGACTTTTATTTTGTTTTGTATAATGTGTATTTTTTTTAAATGTTATTAACGGGAAGAGTTCGTTGACATTATCTTTAGTTTCCAGCTTTATCGATCGTTGTACAAATTAATCGAATAAATATTAAATCTAACAGAACTGTCTAAGTTTCCTTGATCATGTCAAATGGTGACTAGGATTAATTTGAGTACAGACAAATAGATGACGTACAAATGGAGAAATACAAGTATATTTTGTGGGAAAGCGGATGTATTCTTACTTAATTTTGCGGATGATTAGATGGTCGTTAATGTTATTATGCGGACGAAATTATAATGAGACGTACATAAAGTACTTGTGGCAAATAAGACCTGGAGAGTAACAAGGCCCACATTCACTAATTCGCGCTAAAATTTTCGGATTAACTCGGTACTATACACGGTGGAGACTTTAACTGGAATATATTCGCTAGCGGGGTGGTGAATGATTTTTCAAAAAATTCCCGGGACACGTCAACTTTTAAATGTATTTACCTACATTTTGCAAGTAATGTGAAAAAATATAGCCCTTCAGGGGTGACTGAAACCACCCTCGACATGATTCTTTCAAATGCAACCCTATGGCTTGTGACCCCTCATTGTAAAGCTGGTGGAAAGAGGAATCCAACGCACTGATCAAATTTTAATTTTTAGTATGTTTGTAGGGTTGCATATAATTAAAACGTAATTTTAAAGTTTAATTTATTTTTAACGCAACAATTTCGTACTCAAAATGTGTGTTGTTTAGTTTTGGAATGTTAACCTTACTTTTCATATGTCCCCACAAAAAATTCCAAGCAATTTTTTGCCACAACTGATATTTGTTATTTTTTGCTAGTGTTTTTACACGGCCGCAAAGAGTAATTTAGTTTGTATGCTGTATTCAGTTTGAAACGAAGTGTTATTTCAAATTGGTGAAAATGTCTTATTTAACTGAATCAATAAAATCCAAATTTTGATGATGATTGGATATGGTGGTAGGGCGCGAACTCAATGAGAAGTTGTTCGCTAGTTTCGAGAAACGCATCCTGACTTGCCACCACTAAATCAAGGTACCATTAGTATAATTGAGGCACAATATCGAGAGATGGGTCATGTCAGGAAAGTACCGAGTAAGAGGCAGGCTGTTGTTGATAACGACACGAAGTTGAATTTGTTACTTGCTCTAGAAGAAAATCCAATCACTCCAGCCCGTCAACTGGCCCGTGATAGTAATCTTAATCACAAAACAGTTTTAAAAAATACTTAAATATGAGAAAAAACGCCCATATAAAATGCAAGCTGTTCAAGAGCTATTTGAAGATGATCCAGATCGACGAGTGGAATTTTGCGATTTATTGATGACTTGTATTGATCAAAACCAGTTATCTTTAGAGTGGATAGTTTTCTATGACGAGGCTACTTTTACATTAAATGGGCACGTAAATCGCCAAAATTGTCGTTACTGGGCTGAAGAGTTACTTCATACTCAGCGCCCACAGAAAACTAATATATGGGACGGAATAATACAAGATAGAATTGTAGGACCATTTTTCTTTGATGACACTCTTAATGGAGCAAGATACTTGCGTTTACTCCAGCACGAACTAATGCCAGTGCTATGACATTTATTTCCAAACCCCTTAAACCCTAACAGCAAGATGGGGCCCCACCACACTATGCTGCCATTGTTCGTCAGTATCTGGACAGAATTTTTCCCGGTAGGTGGATTGGGAGGCGAGGTAATATTGAGTGGCCAGCAAGATCTCCAGATCTTACACCACTGGATTTCTTTTTGTGGGGACATCTTAAAAGTAGGGTTTACATTCAGAAACCCATCAACATAGCAGATCTGCAGGAAAGGATAAGAGAGGAAATCGGAAAAATAACACCGCAAATGTTGCATAATGTAAAGGACGAAACCTACCACAGACTGGGATGCTGCCAACAAGTGAATGGTGCACATTTTGAACAATTGTTACGTTGAAAATAAATTTAATTTTTAAATTGTTTTAATTGTATGCAACCCTACAAACATATTAAAAATTAAAATTTGATCAGTGCGTTGGATTCCGCTTTCCACCAGCTTTACAATGAGGGGTCACAAGCCATAGGGTTGCATTTGAAAAAAATCATGTCGAGGGTGGTTTCAGCCACCCCTGAAGGGCTATATTTTTCATATTACTTGCAAAATGTAGGTAAATACATTTAAAAGTTGACGTGTCTCGGGAGTTTTTTTAAAAATCATTCACCACCCCGCTAGCGAATATATTCCAGTTAAAGTCTCCACCGTGTATAAAACTAATTGATACAAACACAATTATAAAACAGGAGCTCCTCTTACGCCGCCATCTAGTGAATTGTGACCGGTTTATCGTTGAGAATCGTATTGTGTCCCCGTATTATAATATTCACTGACAAAATAATCTAAATAATTTTAATCTGTTTTAATCTATTGTGTGACTGAATTTTGATATCACGTGGTTTTTCTTTCGTATGATATTTATTTATTTCATAATATGAGGTACATAAATTTCATTTCATAGTACCTATATCATAGCTACATAAACTGATGATTTTACAATTAGGTTGAAAAGGTAATAAGTAATAAGGACCAATGAATTGGGGTAAGGGACTTATTATACTACCTATTAATTTGAAGGACTTTTTTTTTAATCGGTTATGCATTTTCTTATTTACAGAACAATTAAAAAGTGTTTACGAAAGGTGCCATTAACACAGAGAGCTCCTTTGCTCTGGCCTTATTTTCTGAGGGATGTTTAATAAGACCCATATGTCTATGTACAGAGTTAGTTTCCATAATAGAGTTTATTACTGAAATTAGAAGAACTATATCTGAAAAACTATTTTCTAATTTCAATAATAAACTCGCAATAACTTGTCAAATTATAAAAACTAACCCTCTACCGACATATAAATATTTTTTAATTTTACTTGAAAAATTCAGATTTTGTTTATGTTATATTTACTTTGTACTTTTAAAAATTGGTTCAACTGATCGTTTTTTATAGAAAGCGAATGTAGTTTATGGGTCATATTAAACTACCATATTTTTATCAGGCCCAAAAAAAGGATTTTTAAAAAACCTTTTTGGGTCAATGATTTATTTTCAAACTAATCCAGTCTTGTACTTTTTAAACAATCAAATAAAACTTTATGCCAAACATGATTTAATTCCCTTATACATATAATAAATTACGGGGTTTATTGAATTTTCTCTTTAGGTGGGCCTTATTTGCCGCAGATGCCTAATGGATAGAGAAATGTATAGAGATTTTTTGTCTAGATCCAATTGTTTGCGAGTTATACAAAATTATAAAATGGAATTTTTACTTCTTTGACTTTTTTTAGTATTATATAAATCTGAGCACGTCACACTCAGCTATTAAATGAGTAACTTTTCCGACTCCTTATATCTTATAGTTTAGAAGTTACCAAGGCAATCCACGAAAATGTGGATATCCTGTATATGTACTTTCATTGATAAAAATATTAAAATCGAATATCTTAAAAAAATCTGTTTCAGTGTTAAATATGTCGTCAGTTTAAAGGTAAAACTCCTTAGTAACACCAAATCAATTACAATAAAACTGAAATCGTCTAATAAGAGACGAAATAGTTGCAATAATATGGGTCATAAGCTAGTTAATAAGTAATATGACATCTTCGGAACTTCTTGAAATAACAGTTTCGTTTTTGTCTTTAGAAAATCGTAGGAGTTTATCCCTAAATCTGAAGATAATGTGAAATATGGTAAAATGGTGTAAGAACTGAATTTCCTTTGGTAAATCTCAGACTTGGTAACTCCTCACGGGAAGCCTTTGGTCTTTTTCTTTTTCAAATAAGACTTAGTTTTTTGCATTTTCTGGTACTCTTCATATTTTTATTTCTTCTGTTGTTTTGTAGGTTTGTTTTATAACTAGCACATATACTTTTCATTTTCATTTTATTTTGGAAACAACCCACTATTCTGCATATTTACGATTTTATAAAAATTTTAATAGGTTTAAACAACTACTATTACTAGAAAATTAAGTTTTTTTCGAAATTTTGTTTATTTGGTACCTAAGCCCAATGCAGCCAATGAATTTGTGTTTAATGGCAACTCACAATCAGTGGCGGCTGGTGATAAAGGGCACAGGGGCACGTGCCCAGCCCAAATTTCAATAGAAAATATTCATTTTGTGTTAATTTACTATAAATTACTGTTACAATAATATCAATTAATTGTATACGACAAACTATTCATATTCTAATTATTATTCTTTATACTACAAATAATGATTTTTATCACATTTTATATGACATACTATCGATCGAGCACCGAGCCACCGTAGTCTGAAATCCTCGCATTTCGCGCGCGTGGGCTAGGGCACACAGTTTGCCAGCCCTCGTTTTTAATCGGGCTTTTTCGGCGACTGGTAAAATTTGGAGACGATTGCACCAGACAGACGTCGTTAAATCGTTAGAAAATCAACGGGTCACACTTGTTGAGTGACCTTTTTTTAGTGATTGTTTATTTTCTTCGCTGAGAAGTGTGTTTTTACTGTTTTTGATTGTGAAACGTTTCAAAATGAATTCGGTGGACTTTTTATTGACTAATAAAAATATTACATACGAGATCCGAACGGAAATTAAACGGTTAGGAAGGCCGATACCCGATTTGATTATTTCCAAAATAGACGTAGGAAAATCGCGAAATTATTCACGAAATTTTAATAGTAGTGTCTACGACAGATTTAAGTGGTTATGTGGGTGTCCTAAAAGAAACAAACAAAGAAAAGGGGTGAGTGATTTAAAACATTTAAATGAACGAGCTAAGAAACATGCTAGCTACAATGAAAAACATTTACATAACATCTTAGATTTTAGTCTGTTGGGAAAGGTAGACATAAGGCAACAGCTTGATAGTGCTTATCGTGAAAATATAAGACGTCACAATGAAAATGTGAATAAAAACAGACATATTTTAAACCAAATAATTAATTGTATTAAATTTTGTGAAACAAATCCGGGACTTTAATGAAAAGGCGATTAACATTTTTGTGAACAATAAGGACAGGCGAGCTGATTTTCTTTACAAATAACGGTAAGATACCTATATCAAATTTTTTTCACATGTTGCCACCTATTATTTTAATATATTTAAGCCCTCAATATTCGTGACTAAATATTATTTCAAAAAGCTACCAAATCCCAAAAATTATTCTTGTGAAAGTCTATATTTTTGTATAAAATAATTTTTCAATGAAATTCTAAAGTGTCAGTAAAACACATGACTGGAAATTTTAAAAAGTTTCGCCTGCAGTACCATTAGTAGGTAATGAGTAATCCTACTGACACACCCTGTGGCCACCCATGTAACACACCCACGAGCCGCCACTGCTCACAATATAAAATAATAGTTATCATAAATACTGATTTACCTGCACCAGATGAATCGTATTTAAAGTTCAAAGTATCCGCTTAATTACCGTTATTGCTGATACACAGTTCTGATCTGTACTTAAAATAATTCCTTATATTCAAATCTCTAAACACATCACCACTGATTGTCTTCATACCAATAATTCGAGCTCTTAAATCATTCTCCTTATTTGGCCGTTCCTTACTGTACATGGTCTTTAAGGTTTCCCCATAAAAATGTCAAAGGTCAAATCTAATGGCCAGCCCAATTACCTGATTTCACCCTTCTGTAGCCTCCTTAGAGAATACATTTTACAAAAAATCTTTACTCAAGGTTTTGGTCGTCATCTCACTTGATCCACAAATTCTCCAAATTTCACCACCTATTATGAGAACACATTGTATAAACAAGATTTACGATTGAAAGTCGCACATAATCAGCACAACCCGTAAATTTATTAACGAACATAAAACATTCCTTTGACGAATTTAATTACTAGCCATCAATGATCGATCCTTAGTTGGTACCTAACCTACCTTACGTGTGGATATACAAAAGTGCGTTCTCCCTCTGGCAGTTCCCTTCGAAACTCATTAGAATTTTTAATAACCGTAATACGGAGAGTGTACGCGCGCACGCTATGTTTTTTATTTCAGCAGGAGTGATCCAAGTTCGTTTCTATTAATTAAATATGATTTACCGAGGTTTTGTTTAGAGCCGCGGAAGGCCAGAATGTAACGGAAAAGCATCAAACATGCAGCTATGGGAATGAATGATGATGAGAAAAGTTAATTATAAGAACGAGCGGCTGAAAATAATAGGCAGAAAAGGAAACGCGACTTCCTCGGAAAGCGGTAGGCCCCTTAGGTGTTTCTATGATTTTTATCGAAAAAAAAAACAAATGGTCTTGTGAATTACGGATAGAATTTTTGAGTGGAATAGATAAAACAACCAAGTGACAAAATGTTAGCTTTGGGATAATTCAAGAAAACTGATTTTAGAGTTTAGAGAGTATTAGGGAAATTTATTTAAATCATTTTCTGTTCTAAATGAGATATGTTAAATACAATTTTATTGCATATTATAAATTCTTACACAACTTGTACATTGAAAAGTGGAATGGATAAGCCGGCTAGGTTCCAAAAAATAAATAGGTATGTTGAGTTTTTGCCATAAATGTGTTTCGTATATCAATGCGGACGTAGGTACTCTAAAATGAGCTGAGCTAACCTGTAAATTAACAATTACAGGCCGACAAATTTTACACCCAAGAACCAGGTTATACTTTTCCAAAGGTTTTTGTGCGCTGAATCCGAATCCGACCTCAGATTTGCTCCATCATGTCAGGTTTTCGAGTAATCCTCACCTAAAAGTGCAAAAAACACTATTTCTGGCTATTTTTTTAGGTTATATTACTCAATGAATAAAATGTCTTCAAAAATACACTTATCTAGATCCAGAGAAATTGACATTTTAACGTAGATACTACATAGTTTCACGCTTTCATTACATCTTCATTTGCTAGCCGAAGAGTTACAGCTATGATGTATCCACCTTAAAAGTTATTGAGCGTCGCTGAATCCAAATTTTGCTTCAGATTTCATGATCCAAGATTCCAAATCTTGCTTCATTTCCAAAGTCATGATGGTGGATCCAATATGGCGACTGACATATACAAAAACTCAAAATTTTTGTAAATAAGAAATCGTACCATATTCGACGTAAAATTGCAAATAGAAACTATTCCTAATAATTTTTCGATTGGTTGCATGACTTTCGAGTAAAAAATTCCTCAACTTTTCAGGTTACAAAATTTGACTGTTTGCTTCTAACTCATCAAACCGAAGCATACTACCAAATGTACATATCTGGTTCATACATTTTTTACACGGTGTTTTGTAGTCGTTGATTCTGAATCCGAAGTCAGAACCCTAAAATTCAAAATGGCAACTCACCACATTCGTTATATACTATTCATCTGCTCAAACGATATTTTCATTTACAATCTCACAAAACATGTCACCGATACATGTGTATTTAATGAGTCATATTTCTCAGAAAACCAAAACCAATGACAATAAAGTTTAATTGACGAGGGATAACCAGTAGAAGATATAAACTGTTTATATGTATGTACTTCTCTCACT
Organism: Aromia moschata; assembly: GCA_029963805.1. NCBI lineage: Eukaryota > Metazoa > Arthropoda > Insecta > Coleoptera > Cerambycidae > Aromia > Aromia moschata. The sequence continues at coordinate 4,492,184 of JAPWTK010000010.1, forward strand.
TAATCGACTAAACTATTTGTACATACACTTTTTTCTGAAGGTTTTACAACTGAACTCTAACACAACACATTTATATACCTACTGTAATCAATTTGGTAAGCAATTCTTATACTGCCTCTTCAGCAAATTATTATACATTGAGAGGCAAGAGTTTGGAATAAAATTCGTAATTTCATTATGCCCATTTTTGACAAAAAAAAACCGAGATAGGTCGATTTTAATTTTGTCTTCTGATTCTTTTACATATATTTTCAAAAATTACTTGATATTTGTAACCCTAAAAATCAACTTTGTGATCTTTATGTTTATAAGTTGTAGTAACATTTAGGACTTTTTTGGCCATTGACCTTATGACCTACTTATATACATTATATGGCCACAAACAGGGTGGAATTAATGCGACAAAGTAGCATACATATTTTATTATATGAAATCCAAAAAAAAAAAAAAATGTTTTATACAAATAACAAAAGTGATAACAAAAACATTAATTTTAGGTGTGGAATATACTTAATGAATGTTGAAGAGGAGTGAAAAAATAGACGCAGCAGGCAAGTAAAATACAAGGGATGTTTTTGGGATAGATAAGAACATGGGGATTACAAATGGTCAAATTCATATTTCTTAAAAAAAAAATACCCTGCATTAGAAATTGATATCTCTTGCATGCGTGACGTAGGCCTAAGAATAAAATTTTTATTTGGAGCTCCTTGTACTTTGGAGCACCTTGCATATAACCTTTATGTCTTATGGTTTTTCTGGCCTATGTTACCTTCTTGACCAGTGTAACCTTTATGACCTGTATTAACTTTATGACCAGTATAACCTTAATGACCTATGTAACCTTTATATCCATTATGGTCCATATGAAAATTAATATGGACGTAAAAATTTTGACAGTAGGGGCTTATTTGAACTATTCTACCTCAAAAACTAAAAAACGACATGTCTCATGAATGTCTCTCTTATTCACACGCAACCATACTCCCTTTATTCTAAATAACTATGTAATAACTATTTAAAAAAATGTGCCACTGACGAAACCAAAACGTTCGTTTATATATTTACTACATTTTTTTTTGTTAAACGTTCTTTACTGTTAAATAAACAATTCCAGTCCAACTGCAGTATTTTTGACAGGTTTTCTCATGATTTCTTTTAGTCTAATGTCGAATTAAAGACCGTTTGACCGGATTAAATACTGGCCACAGGTTAAATAGCCATAAACAACATTGTATAAAGCTCGAAATATGTATAATATAATAAATCTATTATGTTGATATAACAAATAGGTAATGATCAGGGTTAATTACGGTTAACCTTGAACTCGTCGCTCGTAAAACTTTTGCTAACGGTTTGCACCGATGAAAATTCGCAACGGCCTTATATGAGTCCACAAAAGCCTATAGCCATAAGCATAAATATTTGGGATGCCTGCGTTTTTATGTCATCGAAATAATGGTGAGATGACGCTTTAACTTAGTACGTACCTGCTATTTCTTATTTACAAAAGTAACGCTGATGTAAACATAATAATTTTAAACGCATTCATTTGGAAATGAGGTGTAAAAACTAATTATATCCGAGAATTAATTTTATGTAAATATAAAGGATGGATATATTTCAGATTTTGTCTGAAGAAATGACAATGACATTATTTAAAAAAAAACACACAAAAAATGAATGTTTCTCATGCTAAACAACGAAGAAGTTTTGACGTTTATTTACACTTGTAACGTATAGAACCACACACCATAAATACCCCTCCCCCCCCTAAAGGGTCTCACCGGGTTTCCATATGCAATCTGCATTGGTGTCTTTGTTGACATTGGTGCCTTTATTATATTGCTAGATGTTGAAAATAATTTTTGGCAAATTATCAAACCCCTAACTTTATTCGTTTTTGGAAAATGGGGGTTGAAACCCCTAACCTCAAAATTATTTTTCTATGAAACTATGATAGATATTTGAATGAGACCAAAGCGACATGAAAGCTCCTAATTAGCTTTACATTATATATTTTTTTTATGATTTTCCAAATAATTATAAGGCTGCAAAAAAATATGGAAAAAAAATAGGGGTGGTTTTTAGTGGCTATTTCTTGAGGTACGCCGACCAAAACAAACACGTATAATCAGTACGTATCCAACTATAATACGTAACAATTACATAGATGTGTGATGGGTGGAACATATTAAAAAAAAATCTATGTAATCGGGTACATGGTATATTGTAGCAAATCCAATAAAAGTAATTAAATTAAAATAAAAACAGCATTTTTCATAAAATATTAATATAATTTAATCTTCGTCACTATTTTCATCTATACTTGTAGTAATATTTGTAACATCAAATATAGAGACATCCAAAAAAAACGTCATCAACTCTGGCTATGAACGAGAGTGATAGAAATAGCGGTCATGTCTAAGCTTTTCGGTTATGTCAAACTTTGTACAAGTGACTGTCACAATTTGTAAAAAAAACAATAGCTTTCATATGATGTGACAGTTTTGACAAGTAAATAAGGTTATAAATTCGACTAAGAATAGAAATACGTCTTTTTTTTTCTTGGCCAACTTTGATGACGTTTTTTTTTGAATGTCTATATATGTGTTAATATTACACGTACAGCGGACTTGATGATTTTCGATTCGTAACAGCCATGACAAATAATAAATTATTGATGCTACATGTGAGCAACAACCTAAAGTTCTATTTCCATTAGCACAATCACAGGTGTATCTCTTTATGCCCTAATAGTTGTTCATATTTGGTTCGTATTCAATAAAACATTGATATATCTTGCTATTGATGTGTCGAGAACGAACTTTCATCCCTATTATATTATCATTTTCTTTTAAGTACTCAATATTAATATTGAGTACTATCATTTGAGTATTATATTGAGTACTTAAAAGAAAATGATGATATAATAAGGATGAAAGTTCGTTCTCGACACATCAATAGCAAGACATATCAATGTTTTATTGAATACGAACCAAATATGAACAACTATAAGGGCATAAAGATATACACCTGTGATTGTGCTAATGGAAATAGGACTATAGGTTGTTGCTCACATGTAGCATCAATAATATAATTTATTATTTGTCACATGGCCGTTACGAGTCGAAAATCATCAAGCCCGCGGAAATATTAACACATACATATATTTGATGTTACAAATATTACTACAACTATCGAAGAAAATAGTGACGAAGATTAAATTATTTCAATATTTTTATATAGAAAAATAAAGGATATTAATATATTATGAAAAATGCTGTTTTTTATTTTAATTTAAGTGACTTTTTATTGGATTAGCTACAATATAATACTTATGTACCCGCTTACATAGATATTTTTTTTGAATATGAATATATCCACCCATCACACATTTATGTAATTGTTACGTATTATAGTTGGATACGTACTGATTATACGTGTTTGTTTTGGTCGGTGTACCTCAAGAAATAGCCACTAAAAACCACCCCTATTTTTTCAATATTCTTTTTGCAGCCTTATAATTATTAGGGAAATTATAAAAAAAAAGTAATGTAAAGCTAATTAGAGCTTTCATGTCGCTTTGGTTTCATTCAAATATCTGTCATAGTTTCATAGAAAAATAATTTTACAGTTAGGGAGTTTCAACCCCCATTTTCCAAAAACGAATGAAGTTAGGGGTTTGATAATTGGCCAGAAATTATTTTCAACAGCTAGCAATATAACAAAGGCACCAATGTCAACAAAGACGCCAGTAGAGATTTCATATGGAAACCCGGTGAGAGAGACCCTTTGGTTATATCTGGACCAATTTCGAAAATTAAAAAAAAACATAAATAATATAATCGTTTTTTATTTTTCACATCATCACAAAAACTGTGTTATAGTCAAAACGTTATTTTTAAACATTATTATATTATAAAACGAATTAATTACAAGGGTATACTTAAATGTCACTGTCACTGGAAAATCGAAATCCTCATGTTTTTTTTCTGGGATATAAGGTTTCACATAACTCATATAGTTCATATCTTCTATAGTTTTGTTGATATTGCCAAAAATATTCAGTTTGCAAACTGATCGCAAAAAGTTAAGTAGGGATTGAAAATAATACGATAGCATGCAAGTATTAATGTCATAGATGGATAAAAAAAGAACCTACGAGGTGTGTAAATTAAGTAATGAGACTGGCAACGTAGCGCCCGATCTAGCAACACTGCGGAGACGGGACTTGAAAGGGCGGTAGGTTAACATGTAATGCACCTTCATTACAAGTTTTTTCATTTGTTCAGTCATTTGTTTCAGTCAGAGTCATTTGTTTGTTCTTTGTGACTGTTTTCTGGAACATGGAGCTGAAAATTTGAATCAGTAAGCAGGGAGTTTTCAGGAATGTTCTAAAACCCACTTATTCTACTCATAAATAATGACAAATCTCTGTAACTTCGGGAAATACCGTAAGTGAACACTACCTTCAGTATTTTAAATGTTATTTTTTGTTTGACTTCAATTTAATCCCGCGTTAATAACCATTATATATATAACATGTATATAGTATAACATGAGGTAGATTACAGCATTTCTATAAAACCCCTGGTACAATACTTTACACACCATATTGTTTCTATAGTTTTTTCAAAACGTTCAATAAGCCACTCATCGTGGAGCACCCTGTATGATATGATATTATATTGTGACATTTGTAAAAGTGACAGCTGACATTTATTAAGTTTTATAGTTTACATACTTAGTTTATTTAGTTTATACACACTAGCTATTAGTAAAGAATTGTATGGAATGACATATTGAATATTCTGGATGTCAAAAGAATTTTCTAGAAATGTAGAAACTATAAATACTGGTGTTGTGACTAGGATAGAGTTAGTTATGTTTTGAATGTTACATGGTTAAGACCCACGAGTTGTAAAGTGTTAATAAAAGTGTTTAGAAGTGAAGAAGTAAATTATTTAGAGAGAAATACGTAACATTTTGGTGACAGCGGTGGGATAATAGAAGAATTCGAAGAAAAAAAAAAGTTATATGGTGAATACGAGATCTACAAAATACAACGAAGAAACGACGACAATGGATGTAAGTGAAATATTAAAATTCTTGCAACAAGGACGACAAGAGGACCGTGAAGAGGCAGAAAGGCGAGAGGAAAAGCGGCGACAGGAGGACGAACGGCGGCGACAGGAGGACGAACGACGACGACAAGAGGACCGTGAGGAGGCGGAGAGGCGTCATCAGGAAATTTGTGAGTCCCAACAAGTAATAAACACCAGGTTGAATGCATTTTCTGGGAGGATTGATGGCGTGGAACAGCAGATTGACCAGGTAGGCATTAAAGTTAATCGAATTGAGAAGGTGGTTGAAGAGAATAAAGAAGAAATCGAGAGAAAATTAGAAGACACCAGACGGCAAGTGCAAAAAGAAATACTGGAGAAGATAAATGGGCTGGAGCACCAACTACATCGTACTTCAATAGCCGATTCAGGAGATTATTCGACCTCACCAGGTATTCCATTACAACATTCAAGCCTTATGCATACTGAAAGGTCAGTATACAAAATGCTTAAGCCTCCTACGTACGATGGACAGTCATCATGGTCCATGTATCGCAGACAGTTTGAGGCTGCCGCAAAGGCCAACGGATGGACTCCACAAGAAATGGCTACTTCGCTAGTCATATCTCTCAGAGGTCAGGCTTTAGAAATTTTACAGAGCATCCCGGAAGAGCAGCAAAACGATTACGACAGGATTGTAGGAGCATTAGAAATAAGGTATGGACACAAATATCTCCGTCAAGTTTACCAGTCCCAAATCAAGAGTAGACAACAAAGAACCAATGAGTCCCTTCAAGAGTACGAAGCTGACATTGAACGCCTCATCCATTTGGCTTACCCTCAGGCACCGAAGGAATTTTTAGAACAAATTGGCATCCAGACTTTTATTGACGGACTACTAGATTCAGAAATGCCAACTTACAGTTAAATCCAAAGAAATGTTCCCTATTTCAAAAACAAGTAGAATTCCTGGGACACATAGTTTCCGCCGAAGGAATTCAAACTGACCCCAGGAAGATTTCTGCGATCAAAGAGTGGCCCCAACCAAGAGACAAACATCAAGTAAGGAGTTTTCTTGGACTGTGTACCTACTACAGGAAATTCGTAAAGGACTTCGGAAAAATTGCCAAGCCACTACATCGGCTCACTGAAAATAATGTTACCTTCGATTGGACTCCAGACTGCCAGCAAGCTTTCACAGAACTGAAGAAGCGCCTAACTACAGCACCAATTTTGGCATACCCTAAACAAGATGGAATGTTTATTTTGGATTGTGATGCCTCTCAACACGGAATTGGATCAGTCTTATCCCAGGTTCAAGACAAAGAAGAAAAGGTAATCGCCTATTTCAGCAAGACACTAGGCAAGGCTGAAAGAAATTACTGTGTTACGAGGAAAGAATTACTGGCCATCATCAAATCGCTGGAGCATTTTCATAGTTACCTTTATGGAAGACACTTTTTAATTAGGACAGATCATAACGCTCTGCAGTGGATTATGAATTTTAAGAACCCGGAAGGACAAGTTGCTAGATGGATGGAGAGACTACAGCAGTATAACTTCAAAATAATGCACCGGAGTGGAAAAACCCATGGTAATGCAGACACATTATCGAGAAGACCGTGTTTAGAACAGAAATGTCGCTACAGTCAGAAGATCGAGACTAAAGAATCCTCATATGAGACCGGCAATGAACTGTTAATGGCAACAACAATACAGGGTGAAGATGAATGGTCCTCGGAGGAATTAAAGAAGAGCCAGAAGAAAGACAGTGACCTCAAATTAATCCGGAACTGGGTAAAAAATGGAGTTCGACCAACTTGGCAGGAAGTTTCCAGATATGGTACGACTATAAAGGGATACTGGGCTGAATGGAGTTCCCTTTGTCTTCGCGATGGCCTACTGCATCGGAAGTGGGAGAGCCCCGATGGAGTATCCGCAGTCTACCAGTTGGTCTTGCCTAAAGCAAGAATCCACCAAGTGCTAGAAGAGCTTCACAGCAGCCCATCCGGAGGACATTTTGGAGTAACCAGGACTTTGGCTCGAGTAAGGGACCGATTTTATTGGGTAAACTGTCGCCGAGACGTCGAAGAGTGGTGCAAGAAATGTGATCTATGCTCTGCCAAAAAGGGACCAAAAACAAGAAGCCGTGGTAAAATGGTGCAGTACTTATCCGGAGCACCATTCGAGAGAGTAGCAGTGGACATTCTTGGACCATTACCTGTAACCGACCGTGGAAACAAGTACTTGATGGTGGTAATGGATTATTTCTCAAAATGGCCCGAAGCAGTACCTCTCCCCAATCAAGAAGCAGAGACTGTAGCCGAAGCGTTCATCGAGAATGTCATAGCTAGGCATGGAGTACCCCTCGAGCTGCATTCCGATCAAGGAAGAAACTTCGAATCAGAGCTGTGGCAAGAAGTAATGAAAATAATGGGCATCAAGAAAACCCGAACTACTGCGCTTCATCCCCAGTCGAATGGCATGGTTGAACGCCATAACAGGACCATATGCCACTACCTGTCTAAATTCGTGTCTGAAAATCAAAGGGACTGGGACAAATTGGTGCCTCTGTTCTTGCTGTCGTATCGAAGTTCCCAGCATGAGTCGACTAACTACACTCCGTCTATGCTGACCTCTGGAAGAGAAATGAAACTGCCCACTGACCTCATACTTGGCCGTCCCCTAGAAGAAAATCAGGAACGATCTCTGCCCGAATTTGTGAAAGACTTGCGAGAGAGATTGGACCGGATCCATCGATTTGCCAGCGAGAAGCTGAAAATGCACAGCGACAAAATGAAACAGCGTCTCGACACTACATCAACAGAGACTGCATTTGAGCCTGGTGATGCAGTATGGTTGTACGCCCCAAAAAGGATGAAAGGGAGAAGTCCAAAACTCCAGAAGAATTGGGAAGGCCCATACACCATCATAAAAAAATCAACGACCTGGTCTACCGCATCCAGCTTTCTCCAAGAAGCAAGCCAAAGGTGGTCCATCTGGAGAGACTCGCAAGATATACAGGACATGATCCACCCGATTGGTTTGTCGTCGAGGATCCACCGCCTAGGACTGAAGACAGTGTTATTCGGGACGAATAACCTTAAAGAGGGGAACAATGTGACATTTGTAAAAGTGACAGCTGACATTTATTAAGTTTTATAGTTTACATACTTAGTTTATTTAGTTTATACACACTAGCTATTAGTAAAGAATTGTATGGAATGACATATTGAATATTCTGGATGTCAAAAGAATTTTCTAGAAATGTAGAAACTATAAATACTGGTGTTGTGACTAGGATAGAGTTAGTTATGTTTTGAATGTTACATGGTTAAGACCCACGAGTTGTAAAGTGTTAATAAAAGTGTTTAGAAGTGAAGAAGTAAATTATTTAGAGAGAAATACGTAACAATATTCTATAATTATATTATATACTGTTTCATTATACATTTAAATTGTACTTTGTTAATTACTGCTGATAAGTCAATTTTAATAATACCTAATATTTGTATTAATATAATTATTATACATAGGTATGTTTCACGATACATTTCATTTGATGCGGACTTATTTCATGTTTACACAATGAAAATAGTATCTGTTAACAAAAACATATTTAAGTAATATTTTTCTAATAGACACTATAACCAAAATCGCCAATAGGTACCTACTTTTAAAGAGGTACAAACTATATTTATGTTTTATAGGTTTATCTAGCAAATGTTTTCAATCCAAATAGGCTGTTTTAAACGTACAGTCTTGGTTGCTCTAGCTAATGAAGAACATAAATTATTTAACGGTCATTTTCGAATAATTTAACATTTCTGTAAAAGGAATCAAGCATCGGCCTTGATTTAAACTAAGTATTAGTAAGTATAATGCGAGAGAAAAATTAGAAACTATAAAATTTTCAAATGCCAAACAATCTGTGAATCACTGCTACATGCAGTCTTAATGCAATTTTGCAATTAAATTCAAGGTTACGAATTTTCTATGACCGCAATTGCTTCACTTCAACACGAAATTGGCAAGAGGAACTGTGTTGTATCTAATTTTTGCATTATTTATTTGAATAAACAAGATAATTTGCCTAATAGATACCGGTAAACGGTTACAAAATTTATGCTCGGATGGTAAATTTCTCCTTTGCTTTGAGGTATCATTAGTCTAATAATTTTAGCTTCGCGTTTGGATCAGTTATTCGGGTTAAGTATTTAGGAAGCAAGTGTACACAGTGTGTCTCGAAATTGTAGTAGAAAGGCATGTTCATTAAATAAATTTTAAATACAGATTTTTAATTGAATCTCACTTGCTTTGTATCTAGTATTGTAATGAAAAAACTATGAGTGATAAAGCACAATTTACAAAACTTCATTTTTATCACACCTGTACATATAATAATAGTTATTATTACAATAATACTATATATATATTTATACATATGTAGATACCTGTATAATCCACTATTTCTGCTGTGCCTATATCTATCATTTTAACTAACTTTTTGTAAAAACGCTGAGCAATAACAACCTTGTGATACCAAACTTGTCTACTGCTAATGAGATTGATATGTATGAGATTAATATACTGGGTTAGAAAAAAAACTGGACGTTTTTCACGAAACACCGAACTACTATACTTTTCTCGACGCGCGTTTCGCCAACTAAATTGGCAACTTAGATTAAAACGGAGAAAATTGAAACTAAATTCTAACCTATACACTTGCACTATTTATACTAAATTTGTTGTCACGGTTCACTGAACCGTAAGATCTGTCTTTGTCAATCAGAGCAAACAGTGGACTGGTGGGTAACGGACCATTGTCCTTATTCATACTACTTAATGATTTCTAAACTTTTAAAAGCATCTAACTGTCTACTGTTTGTTACATTTCTAATTAATTTTAAATTATTTATGTCTATCCTAAGGTTGTTGTCAAAGGTGTGTTGGGCAATACAATATTTTTCCATTCTGCCATATTTCAAATGACCCATGTGTTCTTTAAATCTAGTCAAAATAGATCTTTTTTGTTTGCCCAATATACTTTTGATCACAGTCTTTACAACTTATTTCGTATATTCCTGACTTTTCGTTATTGTCGATTTTGTCTGGGGTTGCCCAAAGGCGTCTATAGTTTATTTTTAGACTTATGAACCAAATTGATATTAATATTTTTAAAAATGTGTCTGTATTATCTAGTCCGCGGGTGAATTTAGGTTCATATTTATCATCAGGCAAATATCAATCATTCAGGTAACGAAACACATTGTATATGGTTCTCTTAAATTTATAGTGGGTTAGAAATAGTTTTAATCTTCTGAAGATGCCAACCTCAAACAACAAAAAAGGCGAAACGCGTGTCGAGAAAAGTATAGTAGTTCGGTATTTCGTGGAAAACGGCCAGTTTTTTGTTTCTACGCCGAAGGTTCCAGTACCCACTCCAGGATATAGGGTTAGTACAAAGTCCTGGTACGATCAAGAAACTTAGAAAGTATATGTATACATCCACATATAAAATAACGAATTCAATTATGGATTTTTATTTTTTTTAGACGTGTGTTACAGGAAATAATTCCAACTTATTTTTTTTGTAATCGGACACCCAGTAGGTTTTTACATTTCCCGATTCAAAATGACAAACTACCTTCATAAATATCATGTTCATTTTAATTGATAAGAGTGTAACACAAAAAAAAGAAATCTTAAAAAAACTATAGAAAACGTAAAATAAATATTTCTTCGAAAACAAAAATATTTGACTGTGATCTGTTAGATTGACATAAATATGGTGACATAAATAGGGTGCACTATCTTTTTAGTTTCGTTTCTTGATTTCAGAATTTTAAAATGGCAGTAAAACTTTCAGAATCTAAGCGAATTGACATCTTGATGATGCGTAGATATGATGATCGTCAAAGTTCTGTTGAAGAAGTTCGAACTTTGTTTAAGACCCACCGCACACGACAGACAGTCGGTCAGCGACTATTTTGTTGGAAGACACCGCAAACCGACCGACAGTAGGTGAGAAATCGGAGATAACTCGCACAGGTACAGATAGTCGGTGGCGCGTTTAGATAGACCATGGACGGGGCAATGTATGTGCAAAGATTAATGTACTTTGCAATATTACTAAAACGTAGAACAAGAAGAAATAGTATTTTTTTTACGATGTTTTATTTACCCGCTTACTAGTCAAAGTTTATTGAAATGAAAGTTTCATATTAGACTGTGTCAAAAACACTTTTTTTATTTTTTTTTTCGATTAAATGTGTCTCTAAAGTTAGTTCGATATAAAAAAATCTCCCAAAAAATTGAGTTCAATATCTCAAAAATTGAGCTGGCGCATTGGGGGTCCCCTTTCCCATTTAAAATACATAGGGATTTTTATTTCTTTTTTATTTTTGAAATAACATGAAAAACATTTTTTTTTTTCAAATTTTGGTTCTTATCGTCTTATAGGAAATTTAATTCTCTACAAAATTGCTCTTATGTGTTTTTTTTCTAAACTCAACAGAAACGAGTTTACAGAGCGCAGAATAGGAGAAAAAAAATCAATTAATTTATTACAGAAAAATATTTTTTATTTTGATTTATCAAATAATTAACTATATTTATTCATTAATTAACAATTCTCAAAATTAATATTATTTTAAAACAACAAAACAAACCTTAACCATAAAACAGAAATTAATTGACAATTATTTGATTTATGAATTTATTTGTTTACTGTTGAGTCAACAAATGTTAATTAATGTTAAGTAAACAAATAAAATTAATTTCTGTTTTATTGTTATTATTGTTATTATAGTATTGGTTTGTTTTGTTGTTGTTTTAAAAAACATTAATTTTGAGAATCGAGAATATAATGAGTTAATTATTTGATAAATAAAAATAAAAAATATTTTTCTGTAATAAATTAATTGATTTTTTTCTAATATTCTGCGCTCTGTAACTTCGTTTCTGTTGAGATTAGAAAAAAAAACATAAGAGCAATTTTGTAGAGAATTAAATTTCCTATGGGATGGTAAGAACCAAAATTTGAAAAAAAATATATTTTCATGTAGTTATTTCAAAAATAAGAAAAAAAATCCCTTGTATTTTAAATGGGAAAGGGACCCCCCAATGCGCCAGCTCAATTTTTAAGATATTGAGCTCAATTTTTGGGAGAATTGTTTTTTTTATATCGAACTAACTAGGTACACATTTAATCGAAAAAAAAAAGTTTTTTTGACACAGTCTATTTCATATACTATTTGATGATCTTATATCCAGCACCAGATTGTGACTATGTGGCACGCTACTGACCACGCATCGTATTTGTTCCATTTGTTACCGACTCGTCACAGACAATCGATTCGGTGCCAAAAATGGAACAGGTTCCAACTTTCTAATCGGGCCGTCTTTTTAGTCTGTCGTCTGGGGTGTCTCATTGAAACGTATACGTTGCAATCATACAGACAAAATTGTAGGTAACCGATAGTTGGTCGTCGGCGGTGGGCCTAATACTGTTTCTCTAGATTGCCAAATGGCTAAAAATACGGTATGTCGGACAATTCAAAAATACGAGCGTTTTCATCAATTAAAAGATTTAAGAAGTGGACGTCCAAGAATAGCAACCCATAAAGACACCTGTCTGAATCTTTTATTAACGGTTCAATTGTATTTAACAATCAATAACTCATAATTCAAATTAATTTGATATCATGTATATTAAAAAAAAATATTTTCAGTAGTACAGTCGTTCGGTATATAATATATACACTGTCGGCCTGTTTTCTACCATTTTAAGAGTCTAACGCTGCTTGTTTGGTTTCCTTTATTTTCAACAATTTTAATTGGAGTAATTCTCGGAAATTTCTTAACTACAGAAACAAACGACTATGACTATTGTTACAAATTCTTCTGCGAATTCTACGATCCTTGTGATATTCCACAAATGATTATCTTTTGCGGAAACTTTTGATTGAATTTGAGCAGAATAAGATAACAGCGATGATTCCGTCGTCATTTAACACTATATATGTAGGTAGCAAGCGCGAGGAAATGTGTTAATCATTCTTATATCGTCATGAAACATACACTCAGTGACAAATAATAAATATCTTTTGAAGGTGTAGATTAATAATTCTTTATTACTTTTATTTTTATTAAAACAGAGATTCAGACATCTTAGGAAGAAAAATCTAATTGGAAATTATTATATTCTCTAATATAAGGCTTCTAGCAGTGTACATAATAATATTTATTGCATGACCTTCTATTTTCTTTGAGTGTTTTTGTGTAAGAATCTGTAAAAGATAACACAAAGGGAGAAAATTACAAGAAAACAGCACAATAATCAAACATTGTATGTCTTCATTATTTAGCCAAGCGATACTTAAGTAATCAATAGTACAAATAGAATATACAATAAATAAATTAAAAAGTAGATGTATATATACAAAGAATCATTTGCCCATAACACACTGTTAAGCTGGTACATGACTTTGGGTGAAATGGCGTAAGTATTAGGAACATAATTGGGAATATTTTGAACATGCTTCCTGACACCTAGATGGCCTAGATGGCCAACGCACTGTGGCCAATCATTCTTGTTTTTGTTGCATATCCTGTTCGTTGCAATATTCTTCAAAAGTTTTTAAAAAATATCGAAAATAAAAAAAAACTCTCAGTTTTGAAGTATCTTTCAAAGAACATAGTAACATTCTCTAATTTTGATTACATGGAGGACTAATTCTTCTGTTTTTGTTTCTAATTTGTTGGGGGTTATCATTTGGTGATCATCCATATGTCGGGTTTATTTTTTTATACGTTTTAGACTTTTAGATTTATCGTTTGGAGAAATGAGAATTGTTAATTCTCATTTCAAAAATTGGTGTTCCAATTTTTGCTTTCTAGTTTTCTAGTTGCAGAACGAGGCCCTTTGGTATAGGAGAAATAATATTTAACATCGTGATAGGTGTGATATCAGTATGTAGTTTTTTCCTCGAAAAAATCCTCATCTTTAATAACCATGGTGCTTAAATGACTGTATTTGATTTGGCATGTGTGCCATCTATCCCATATTTAGTTGCACCATCTCATCTAAAGTGTTCGGGTGAGATGGCATATTTATTTAGAGTTAGCATCAGTAAACAATGTTTGTTTTACTTTAAAGTTATTGTTATAAGCTTGTACGATGAGAAACTGTTGAGAGAAATCTGGGGTGCACAAAACTATGAAGCTTCATACATACATGCGTATTACACCACCGTGTTACCTTAGCCACCATGTCACCTCTCATTAAAATAAGTTCGGAAATGTTTTACCAAGTGTTAAATTTATTATGTTTAAGTTGATTTCAAATCAACTTGATTCATTCATATATGTACATATGTACAGTTGTACTTTCTCAATTCAACTTGTTCAGTTTTCAGTTCCCTTTTTTCTCATGTCAACATTACAACAACTTTAATCCGCATAAGATTAAAGTTACAAATGTCCTATTACATTTGAGATATTTTCAATTTTCCTGAGTTTTTTTAAGGATTTTCTTAAAATTTGCCACCAAATTAGCCTCGAATATAAACAGCAAACTTGAAAATTGTAGTTTGCTTTTTTTACTATAAACACTTTAAGACTAAGTTGCGTGCTCAAAAAGTGCGTAAGGTATCCAGACAATGATCGAAATGCCGATAAGTTCTTACTCTAACAAATATAGTATTCATTCTATCTGTTCACAATGTTTTGATTTTTAGAATATAAGAATAATTTTTTATTTATTTACAGCTTTGTGCATAAAAAATAGCACCGACTGTATTTTACATTAAAAACATGAAATATAAAAGGCAAGCCTTAGTTGCATCTGTTTAGCTTTTTATTACAAAAGAGTAATGATATAACAAAACTTATATATAACATATTGTTCCAAATAAACTAAAAATAAATGTAGCACATTCAGTTAACTTATAATATCTCAAGTTTTACTGTGCAAAAAAAATAGCACCGCTCGTAAAACATAAAAATTACTGTACAAGGAATCAAATAAAATTAAAAAGTTAAACTGTAACATATTAATACTTTGTTGTATACCCTTTGTTTTTCAAAACAGCAGGACAACGCCGTGGCATAGAGTCAACCAGCGCTTGACAACGCTGTAATGGAATAGCCTCCCACGCTGATTGGACAGCATACCATAATTCTGCTGTATTCTTCGGTTTTGCTTTAAAAACAGCTTTTTTAACATCTGCCCAAAGATTTTTAATTGGGTTCAGGTCTGGTGACTGAGCGGGCCATTCCATAACCTGAACTCGATTTTGTGCAAAAAAGCCTTTTGCTAGTCTGCTGATATGTTTTGGATCATTGTCCTGCTGTAAGACCCATCTGAGCGGCATATTCCAGTCCACATAGGGCAACATTACTTCTCTCATTCTATCAACGTAGACTAATGCGGTTATTGTAGGCTTGATCCAACATATTGGCCCAGTACCATGATACGAGAAAGAACCCCACACATTAATTTTTGCTCCGCCAATTTTAACGTTCTTAACTGTATACTGGGGTTTAAGTTTATCTCTTGTTGGTCTGCGGACAAATGTTCTACAGCCTGGAGTCCTAAATAACTCAATTTTCGACTCATCGGTCCAGAGGATATTTGTCCATTGTGCGAGAGGCCAGTTTAAATGTTCCCGAGCGAATTTGATTATGTCACGAAGATGTTTCTTCTTGATTAACGGTACTTTCCTAGGAGTTCTGGACATCCAGTTTTTTCTCTATGAGCCTTCTTCTTATTGTAGATGTGTCAACATTGAGATTTAATTCCTTTTTAATTTGAGTTGACGTTATAAAAGGATTTTTTTTTAGTTTTAGGATGCTTCTTTCATCAGTTGAAGTTTTTTCTTTCGGCCTCTTTTTTCTTCTTTTTTCTCTAAATTTCTTGGCATTACTGATCATTTTATTAGAACATCCGACCACCTCCCTAATAAATTTGTATGTTTTCCCTTTAGCCAATAATTTGCTTATGAACAAACGTTCTTCTTTCGTGCAATGTTTTCCACGACCCATTTAATATTTAAATTAAATTATGATTCAATTAAGATATTAACTATAGGCTTATATTATTTTACCTTTGACTTCATTGTTCTATGCTGAAAGATGTTTAGATGTTACGGCGTCGAACTGCTATCATAGACTGAATTGGTGCTATTATTTTACACAGGTCAACGCATCGACGCCCATCTCTGGTTATGAGTCACCAAGCACAGAATATTCCGGAATTATGTAAATACGTCTTCCGACGTTGCCGCTTGTTTACGTATGCACTTTAATTAGCAATTATTTCTGATCGGACCGAATTTATCGTCAGAGTCCGATTATTCTCTTGTCGTCGTTACCATCGTCTCGCCTTTTTAATGAACAAACTCCGTGCCACCCTAAATTTCTTTGAATTATTCGACGGCGCGTGTATTTTTAGCGGGGCTCTAGACAAACACCCTCAAAATCTACCCCAGTAGGTACGCAGGAGCGTAGGCGTATTGTATTTTTTAAGGACAAGAAAATTTTAGTTCAAAACTTGAGCGTTCGTTGGTTGATCATTATCGCTTACGCGGCATTAGAAAGGTCAAAGGTCACGTTTTACTTTTTGTTTCAATAGGGTACTAAGAAAGTAGACATTTTCTTTAGATTTGTTTAATACACGCCGCTCAATTTGGTAATACTACTCGTACTACGTTCATTGTGCGTATTTCGCGGGCAAAGCTATTCTTAGTGTCCTGTATGTACAAGTATATGACGGGTAGCGACAAATATATAGATATGTTGTCACAAATTAATTTATTACCTGCAAACGCATCAGCCACTGGTACGTTTACAGGTGCGTAATGGAACGGTAAATAAATTGTACAAAGAAGAATTAAATAGGTACATGAGAATAAAAGTATGCACAGGAAATATTAACAGAAGAAGTATCGACGTGAAAAAGTTGGTTTTGGTTGTAGTCGCAATGAAGATGTCGAAGGAAAGTTGAAATGTTTCGAAGTTCGAAGTTCGAAGCACAAAAGGATCAAGTACTCATATGAACTTGCAATTTACTTAGGATAGAAGCAAGGAGCAACAATTTTTTTATATTATACGAAGTGTTACGAAAATAACAGTCCTTTCTACATATACAATACATTTAGATTTATACATTAAGCCTTGTGACATTATTATGTCACAAGGCTTAATTATTATTTGTTAATAATTAATTATTATTTGTCAAGTTTTGAGCCATCTAATTTAGTTTTCATTTTCATTCTACTCTTAATATAAGTTATACCAAACTGCGTTAAAATCAGAAACTAGTGACAACAAAGATCAGTAAACTAGTGAATAGGTGCAATTAATGTTATTGGATAACATTATTCTGGCTTCTCTGACGTAATGTTTTAATTCCCATGCTATTTGATTCACTCACTTTTAGGATTTGTTAAGATGAAGTGAAGCTGTCGGTGTACATAAAGTATGTGTACATCAGACATCGGCCAGTTATGAAAAAGGACAAATAGAAGTGAGACGGCAGATAAGATCCACATACGTATGGAAGGTAGTGAGGGAATATGACCGGCCCTCTCATCACCTACGCTAGCAATAGTGTAGAATTTGTCCTTCTTCACAACCGGTCGATATCTGATGTACACTAGACTGTGTCAAAAAAACTTGTTTATTTTCTTTCGATTAAATGTGTCTCTAAAGTTAGTTCGATATAAAAAAAACAATTTTCCCAAAAATTGAGCTCAATATCTCAAAAATTGATCTGGCGCATTGGGGGGGGGGGGGGGGGGGGGTCCCCTTTCCCATTTAACATACATGGGAAAAAATTTTTTGTCTTATTTTTGAAATAACTACATAAAAAACTTTTTTTCAAATTTCGGTTCTTATCATCGCATAGGATATTTAATTCTCTACAAAATTGCTCCTGTTTTTTTTTTTCTAAACTCAACAGAAACGCAGAATATGAGAACAAAAATCAATTAATTTTTTACAGAAAAATATTTTTGATTTTAATTTATCAAATAATAAACTCGCTATATTTATTCATTAATTAACGATTCTCAAAATTAATATTATTTTAAAACAACAAAACAAACCTCAACAATAAAATAGAAATTAATTTTATTAGTTTACTGTTTTTGTAGAGAGTGTATTTTGTAGAGAATTAAATTTCCTATAAGACGGTAAGAACAAAAGTTTGAAAAAAAAATGTTTTTCATGTAGTTATTTCAAAAATAAAAAAAAAATAAAAAATCCCATGTATTTTAAATGGGGAACGGACCCCCAAATGCGCAAGCTCGAGTTTTGAGATATTGAGCTCAATTTTTGAGAGAATTTTTTTTATATCGAACTAACTTTACACATTTAATCGAAAAAAAAATAAAAAAAGTTTTTTTTGACACAGTCTAATGTACACATAGTGTATAGTCTGTGTATAAACCAAGTAGACAATTGGTTTTTAAAGTATCAAGGTTATTCTAAAATCCTTAAAATATCAGGCTCTTAATGAACTACTCTTTTCTAGGTTGTGTATTAAAATCTAATGGAAAGAGCTTTGATTCCAGAACAATAATGTTACATAGCATTGCGTCTTAATACGTTTAATTTACATATTTTTGAATAAAACATCAAATTTGAGAAGGCTCTCTTGTAATTTAATTCTAATGTATCAAGTCCATCAATATTGATGAATTTGTTAAAATCTTGATGACTTATAACATATTTACATACTTATACGAAATAGGCAGACTATTTTTCATATTGCAATCCATTATTACTCTTAAGCAAACATATATACAGTGTAAGAAATGAAAGAATGGAAGAAATGTTACAATTATGATATAGAACTCGCGATATAGCTTAACATAACTAAATGAATCAGGATACCTACAAGAAGTCAGAAAAAAGCACAAAGATCATTCTGAAATACACAGTCAAATTTTATATTTATGCACACCTATGTACTTTAGAGAAAACAGAAAATGAAGAAAACAATCTGCGATCCACTTCCATTTTCTTCGATAAATACATTGTTACAAGTTTGCTAAATGTGAATATAGACACTATTGAATATGGAGGTCAACAAACATATTACAATAACTCATAATATAATCGATATAATCGACGTGACAAAGTACTAGATAGAATCTACTCGGTTTTATGTTTACAATAATATTAATATTTAACATTATTGTGAGCATTAAATTGTTAAATATACAATACCTACTATTATACTACTTTGGTATTTAATAATGGAAGGATGTATAACTTCTGGTTTTGAACTTGTTTGATTACAAGTAGATGTCTTGAAATTTTATACATAAATAAAAATAATACTTTCTTCGTTTTCTTAAGGTTTACCTCATTAGAATATGCGTTTACGTATTTAACATTTGAAGAGAACCGTCTGAAACATTGAATACTTATACAAATACTGCCCATATTTGATTAATTCTAGTTTTTAAATGCGTTTTGATCTCAAACTAGTAAGTTGTAATTTTAATTACATTGGTTCAAATAAGTTAATGCCTATGATGTGGTGCCATAATAATAAAAAAAAAATGGTAATGTGTTATTTTTTCCTTTCCTTTGGTCGTTTTCCAAAACCCAATTCTGACGAGACGAATCTAGTGCGTCACTTAATACCTTTTTCCATAAATCTAGACTATTACTAATAACTTAATGGAGAAACAACGCACAAGAAAGAAGGTACTCGACGATCCGATCAGCGTTTGCTTTTGTGATCAAATACTCGGTTTGCAGAAGGATGACAGTAAAACAGAAGATGAGTTAATGTAGACAAAAGCAGGGCGGTATTTGACTTTTCCGTCTACCCAAATAAGCGTTCGTCAATTATATCTTTTCTCCTTGTGTTTTTAATACACGTAATTAACTAAAACTTTTTTGTGTCGAGTATAATTTTTAACTCGACGTCTGTTTTCCTATATTTTAAATATTTACATGAAAATATTGCGGCACATATAGGGTAGTAACCAAATTCAGACTACATTTACATAATACACATCTTCAACATCTTAGCCACATTTTAATTGACACCTATAATAAACTTTTTTGAGGTATTGGGTATTACTGCGAATAGTGCGAATATTCTATTTTTATGGTTGTTGCTACCAAAGGATCTCTATACTTTTGATTATTATTCGATAAACGCAGTGGAAACAGACAGTAGTAGGCTATTTCTATTCCAAATTCTTTTGTCGATTGCTTCGATTCCACATGCCCTACTTTCTTCTGACCAAGGTATTATTAATTAATTAAGCTTCGTTTTAAAAACATCATTTCTTAAATAACCCATAGAAGAAAAAATCCATCTTGGTTAAATCTAGCGATGTAGCTGGCCATTCCAAAAAGCTTCTTCCATAAACATTCTTCCACTTCTTTTTGGAAAAACCGCATCTAGACTTTCAACAAATTTTTGTCAGGATGACACTTTGACAATATTTTAAACATTTTCCGCAAATATATCGGCAATTTTCAAACCCTGATCAGGAACTATTCAAAATGACGACGTTAAGTGTCGATTTCTTGAAAAGGCTTTAAAAGTATTATCCAAAAATGACATGATAAAAACATTCCTTTAAAAAATGCGTATATGGTCATGTCATAACTAACAAACTGGTGATGTCACAGAATGTAAAATAGATCAAGTTAGGCACCACTGAAATCATTAGTTATTCTGTTTTAGCATTTATGTGAAATATTTACTTACAGTTTTGGAATTATTGACATTTGGTTCAAAGATATGGGCAAAATTTTCAAAATCTCAGATATTGTTAAAGTTGAAGATATTAAGTGTTATTAAGTGTAAGATATAAAGTTTATTGGAAATTATCTTTAGAAGGACTATCTAAAAATGACATAAAAAGATATACCGTCCCAATCAAAAACAACTGCGTATAACGTTATAACTCACAAACTAGTGACATTGTCGGCACATAAAATAAATCAAATTAGGCACTACTAAAATCATCAGTTCATCTGGCGTCAGTTTTGGAATTACTAAATTTATTCCAGAAGTAGTTCGCACACTGTTTATGCATGTTAATAACACCGGCACACACAAAAAAAAATCTGACCCGATGTCCTTTCCTTCGGTCAACAAATCCTTTTCAGCAGTTAAAAATACACCGGAAATGATATATCTGGAGTAAACGGTACAAAAAAATAGGCTTTGGTATTTTCTTGGGCAATTTTGAAACAAAATTGGGGTTTTGTGGAAAACTGATGGGTCATGGAGCAAAACGAACATCGGATTCATATTCAGCGCATCATAATACATAAGAATTGACATGTCAGACCTTCGGGTTCAGATTTTTTTTCTGTGGTGGTGTAATTAATGATAAATTCTTGTATCGGTAGAAAAAAATCAAGTAAATTCTTGTATCGGTAGAATCGGTATAAAAACCGATTCTATAACGTTTAAAGTTCTTTAAATTTTGTTAAAATACGTTTTCCTCAAAATAGATTAAGTTTTTCTTATAATAGTGTTATACACACTTCAACTTGTTAACACACGGCAAAGAAAACAATACATCATTCAAACTCGAGCTCTTTCTCCTCAGAATTATATCCGATACGTCTAAGCTCTTTAGACCCCAACCCTTCCACCCCGTACGCCCCTGCACCCACGAAATTAAACAGCAGACTCCTAAATGTCTGCCAACATAATAAAGAACACTGGGGTCGATGGCGTTTTCCAAATATTTACACTGTCGGCTAAAATATTGTTTTTTTTAGGACACGCGTTCAATTTAGAAATTGATATCGATTCGGGTTTTCTGGGCTTGGTGCGTCTCAGGTGAAAAACAAAAGTTCATCGGTGGTCAGTATTTTTTTTTCATTCGTCTGCCCTCGATTATTAAAGTCGCGGCTAGCGACAGAAACCCTCGCGGGGGAATATTTATAAATAAACGCTATTTCGTATGTAGGTCAATCAGAAATCACAATATTGGTATAGTTATTAAACTCAGTTTTAAATGGTACAAAAAAAAAGAGCGGGATTTTTCCTTTGTAAAAAGAGCAGCACCGACCTCGGCAGCGTGGCGTCCATCGGCGCGTGTAACTTACTTTTCAAGGCAGTACATTCCTTACCCTATTTTAAAAATCGTTGTTTAAAAATATTTTTAAATTAAACCTTTTCATTTCTGGCATGTAATTTCTGGCATGCAGGCAGAGTCGTGTCTGCCCTACCGTAATTAACAGTATCATGCGTATCAAACCACATCTTGTCAAGATATACCATATGTGAACTGAATTATATGCTCAAAATGTGAAGAGAGCCGGTCGTTAAGTGATTTAGATGCAGACTTTACCGTGACGTTACACAAATCAAAGCAAACTGCCCACATTCCAGTCTTTCGGTTCCTCGGTGGCTCGGTTCTCATTGAAAAAGGGAGGGTACAAAGTCGCCAAAAAATGCGAATTACCTTTTATTTCTTATTCTATCCTTCAGTTAGGTCTTACTTCATTCCCTTGTTTTTGGTTGGCTACTGTTTTATTTTACACAGGTTTCTGTCGAATTTCTAGAATACAGCGTGATTCCAATATTATTACACGATTATTACACGGACGCTAATAAAACTTATGTTACTTATTAGGTCTTACTTCATTCCCTTGTTTTTGGTTGGCTACTGTTTTATTTTACATAGGTTTCTGTCGAATTTCTAGAATACAGCGTGATTCCAATATTATTACACGATTATTACACGGACGCTAATAAAACTTATGTTACAGTTTCCAATTATCGATAACTATGATCAGAGTATTCTACCAATTTATTCGAAATCATTTCTAAAATAGGTATTTTCCTGATAAAAATTAGAAACTATTCTTCGAATATATTTTGAGGCATCGTCAATTTTTCTATATATATATATATATATATATATATATATATATATATATATATATATATATATATATATATATATATATTTTCTTTTAACAGAGTTCGACTGAAGGGCTTGGTGTACCTTTACTAATCACAAAATTAATAGTAGAAATCGGAATCTTGGTTAATTCAATTTTTGTTCTAATATCTCTACTAGTCATTTGACTATTTGCTCTTTCTAAGCATTTATCACTATTTAAAAAAAAGACACCGGTTTTGCACGTATACATCTTGGTTCTTAAACACCTAACCCAATTCAACTGACCGTTACATTGTCCTCAACATTTTCATTATTTATGTTTTTATAATTAGTTTAATTTAAAAAAAAAATAATGGCGTAATATTTGTTTCGTTAAAATTGTATTGGGGCTTTGGCGATAACAATGCCACTGATTAAATAAAAAAACTCTTTAGGTCCAAAAGTGTAATTCAGAATTTGTTTCAAAGCGCTTTGGAGATTTTTAGTAGAAACCGAAAAAATAAAAACTAGCACCCTGTATATCGAAAATCAAACATTTCAGGACATAATATATTTGTATGATAACTAAACCATTATAACTAAATAAATACATCGTAAATAAAACAACTAAATTATGAGTACCTAATCTACAAAAAATTCTATTCAGCTATTAAATACAAACAAATATAACTAATGCACAAGTAACCTGTAAAAATCCAACATTTGAAATACACCCTTTGTGTAAAAAGTTTTGTGTAAAAAGCAAAATCCTGGAGTGGGTATTGGAACCTTCGGCGTAGAAACAAAAAATTGGACGTTTTCCACGAAACACCGAACTACTACACTTTTCTCGACGCGAGTTTCGCCAACCAAATTGGCATCTTCAGGAGATTAAAAAAAATTTTAATCTTAAGTATAGTAGTTCGGTGTTTCGTGGAAAACGTCCAGTTTTTTTTTAAAGCAAAAAGTTTGTGAATTTAGACAAGTCAACGTTTTGACGATAAATCGTAAACTGACTTTTAAGAAAAAGCCAAGTAGATACCAGTTTTTTATATTTTTTGTAATATTCGATTGAAACTTTGCATATCCCCTTAAAATTCTGAGAATATTCTATAATATCTGTGGGGAATTTAGCGACCTTCTTCTCTATTAGTTTTTTTTTTTTTTTTTTTTTTGTTTTTTTTTTGTTTGGACCTAATCCAACCAAACAAAAAAAAAATTCTATGATTTTGAATATTTAAACTTTACTAAAGTAACTTTTTTTGTGATATTTTGTTAATTAATTTCTTTTTTGGGACCTCCGTTTTTGACCTCGTTAGCTCTTTTGATTTTCCTGGTATACTAAAGACCATGTGACAAATATAGGTATCTAACAATTGCTATCTAAGTTGTTGAATATGCTCAAGCAATAAATTAAACAAATATTTTAATAAGTATAATAGCACAAAATTACGTCCACTTGTAAGCTTTTTACCGGTTGCTGTACCTAAGTAATGCTTTGACTACAATTTTTGTTTGGACTAACTCTTATTGGCATTTTTTTCTATCCATATCTGCAATCTTTCACAAGAACGAACGTGCACGCAATATAAAGTTGATTGGTTGACTAAGTGCATCGCAGTTTTAATAAAATTTTACGTTCCGTTGTGAAGGACGCATTTCTTCATTTTATAGCGTAATAAGTATGAGGAACTGATCGTAGAGAAGATTAATGTTGGTATCTGGCATTTGACAAGGATGGGCTCATTTTAGACAAAGTAATACAAGGAACTGTTTTGGCTTTGCTTTGTTTTGATGTTAATAGTAATGACGTTAATTAATAAACGATGACAAACATTTAATTAGCCATTATTCTTAGTGTTTTATATTGCACATTTGGTACTTTTTATTGTAAAACAGAGACGTACTTAAATATTTACGTACGTACGTACAAAAAAAACTGCTATAAATATTTTGTGCCAGAACTTTTAGGACATACGTTAATGTCCTAAAAGTTCTGGCACAAAATATTTATAGCAGTTTTTTTTAATGAACATATTTATTGAAACATCAATTATTTATCATAAACTACATCTTAATGCTTAACTAAACTATACTATCAAATTATGTGAAGCGGCCCATACTCCTCTACCAGACGCAACTTTCTTCGGATGTCTCTCATGAGGCCCTAGACGGAATTCAAGTCAATTTCTCTCAATTTTTCAAAAAATTCGACGTCTTAGTTGCTGTTCGTTTTGGGCTTCCCAGCCTCTGTCATAAACTTTCCGCGACAATAAAACCCAAAAAATCCTCTATTGGGCGAGCCTGAGGCAAGTTAGGAGGATTAGCGTTTTTAGGAACAAAAGGTATGTGGTGTTGACGAAGCCAGTTTTGGGTATCTCTAGAGTAATGACACGATGCTAAGTCTGGTGACGATGATATCATCCTCAGCATGATGTTCTTGGACAAACTGGAGCAATTTGGAAAGACAGTTCTCAATATACCCCTGACTGTTCAAAGCTTCGCCTCCCACTCTTCCCACAAAAGGTCGGGATATGCCCCTGTTAGAAATTGCGCACCAGACAAGGATTTTATCGGCAAATTTTGCTTTAGTCTTAAACTTTACATTGTCAGGGCATTCCTCTAGGTTATTTGTATAAAACCCATCATTTCCTTTCATTTCGGAGTTAGCCAAAGTGAAATACTTTTCGTCGTCTAAAATAATGCTCTTGCCATCGGCAAAGTAGATCCGTCTCAGTTGACGGCAGCATCTTGGTAGGTATACGTAGAAGCTGCCCTTGAGTGTATTTGGGACAGTCAACAAAGTAAACAATCTTTTGTTACCAAAGGCGAGTTGATATTATTTCATTATTGTCAAGATTTAAGTTCATGAATTTTGAGCCAAAACTTTTAGGACATACGTTACTGTTTGAACAAAAGTTGAGTCATAAACACGAAGCGTGTGACCCACACCGCGGCGGAAAATGACCCGGCCTTTATACGATACTTCTTGCTTCCCGTGTCCTGGGATGTGCTCAAGGTCATCGGGATACGTATGCCTGCCGATGTTGTTAGACTCTTTCTCTACGTCGAGATATCCATAGTTTTACGATAACGGGTATGATGTGTTCCTGTTCCAAATGCATACTTGTTCCAAATACCTATTTTTCTCAACTGAGACTCATATATTTACTAAATGAGTATGTCTGCACAGAATGAAATCTGTAAAAATACATAAAATAGAGTTGGCCACAACAGACCTACGAATACGTTTGGGTTGTGTAAAATTAGAAAGTAAAATAAATATGATATTAAGATATGTGATAATCATTACATTTCTTACTATATACTGAATTACACAACTTGGAACGTATATTTACAAACATATGTTTTAAGGAATTACATATTCCACGTAGTTTTACATAACCAAACGTAAGTCTATTGTGACCAATGTTATGTTATGTGTATTTACAGATATTTCTTTCTGTGTGTATGTACTAGGGAACCCTTTGTTTTGTATAACTGTAACGACATCACCATCTATTTTTTTTTAGTCCCTGGAATTTTATACCCTGAAATTTTGTCGATGTCGGCTGTATTTCAGTGACGGCATTATAGACTTGTCATCGGTGGCAAATAATACGGGTGCTGTATGGCCCAGTTTTACAATTGGAAATTAAAAGTTTCATTGTGTAATTGCAATTTTATAGTGTATAGTGAGTCAAAGTCATTCACGTTTTGGGCGCAAATTTTATGGGTGAATTATTTTCAGTGGTATTTTTCGTGAAACTGCCGTTACCGCACCTAAGTACAGCTCTGTCATGTAATAAATATATAGTTTGTACCCTAGCAGGTTCTCAAAAGTTGATTTGTGCAACTGTACATCACCAGATAATTCCGTTGCAATAATCCCCTGGGATTGGGAGGATGCCGCAGTCTTCCTGTGACGTAATTACAGACTTTATGGCCTGTGACAAGAATATGAAAGTTGTATGCAATATAACCGACTTTACAGCACGTACTTATCGAGCCCAACAGTCAAAATTATTTCACGGTTCACACATTTTTGGTTTGAAATATAGACAAGAAGAGTAAATAAAATGTGTAAGTACACAGAAATGGTTACATATATGTTTGACTCCTGCACCTTTATCTTTTTATGCAGTAGGTCTATGTACAAAAAAAAAAAACAAATATTTAAGAGGACAAAGTGAAATAGAATCGACTTGAATTTTATCGTGGAGTGTATTATTCAGGAAACTTTTTTAGTAATACTTTTTAGGCATTACATGTTTTCTTGGTGCCCTCAAAATGGTACGAGGCGCGTTTGCTTATATATAAATATTGGCGCTTCGAAGCACAGTTTTACTACTGCAGCGCCATCTACTGACTCATTGCGAAGCAACAGCGTCATTTATTTTGATTCTGAAGTCGTATTGTTGTCCGTAAATGCAAAGAACAATGGCCGCGAAAATCGTTGATCCCGCCAACTGTGAAGTGCGTTCTGCGATTCGTTTCTTATGTGCAAAAGGATCGTCGGCTGCTGAAATTCATCGGAAGTTATGCCTGGTTTACGGACCTACAGTTATGAGTGAAGGAAAGGTTAGACAATGGTGCCGTGATTTTAAAAATGGCCGAACAAATGTCCATGACGAAGAGTGGAGTGGCAGGCCCAGTATCCAGACCGATGAAATCGTTTCACAAGTGGACCAAACACTGCGATCTAATCGTCGATTGACGATTAGTGGCCTGGCTAACAAATTTCCTCCACTTGGACGCACTACTGTTTACAATATTGTCACAGAAAACCTCGCATACCGCAAATTGTGTGCAAGGTGGGTACCAAAAATGCTCACCGACCACCACAAAGAGCAAAGAATGTCTAGTGGACGAAAGTTTTTGGCCCGTTATCAACAAGATGGAGATGATTTGGTTTCTCACATTGTTACTGGGGACGAGACGTGGGTATCCTACGCCAACCCAGAAACAAAACTGCAATCGATGCAGTGGCGACACTCATCTTCACCAAAACCGAAAAAGTTTAAGCAAACTCAGTACACAAGTCGAAAATTGATGGCTACAGTTTTTTGGGACAAAGACGGTGTTCTTTTGGTTGATTTCATGGAACGTGGGACAACAATTACAGCTGACGCGTACTGCGAAACGCTAAAAAAATTGAGACGTGCGATCCAAAACAAACGCCGCGGGAAACTGTCATCTGGCATAATCCTCCTCCACGATAACGCGCGTCCTCACACTGCTGCCAAAACCAATGAGAAAATTCAAGATTTTCGTTGGGAACTTTTTGGCCACCCACCGTACAGTCCTGACCTTGCACCTAGCGACTACTTCCTCTTCTTGCATTTTAAACAGTGGCTCGGTGGACAACGTTTTGAAACCGAAGAGGGACTCAAAAAACGCCGTTGTCAACTGGTTCAACTCTCAGGCGGCAAGCTTCTATGCAGAGGGGTTAAAGAAGCTGGTGCAGCGGTACGAAAAAATGCTTAGAAGTGAACGGCGATTATGTAGAGAAGTAAAGTAAGATTGTACCTAACTAAATATGACAATAAAATTTGTTTCTTATGAGTACATTTTTTTTCTGTGACCAAACGGCCCTTACTTTATGAACGCGCCTCGTATATACGTAATAATATACATATCTATAATTGAACATAAGACAATTTTTGTACATTCGTTAATAATTTTTCCTATATTCTTATCAATTTCCTTTTTGTTCATTTTTTTATATAATCTAGATATACCGTTAACCATAAAGATTAAAATATTGTTCACTTTTGAGAATTCTCATTGAGAATGAGAATACCAAAAAAATGCAAAAACTTTTGAGGCATGCCTAAATATGATTAATAATCTAACCTTATGAAAAGAGGCCTTGGTTCTTTAGGGGATGGTTTATCATATGTGATTGAATGTTTCTTAAAAATATAAGCATCTCCTTAAACTAGGTCACGAATTCTTCTCTTACCGGATCAATGTTCTTATCAATGCGCTCATACGAACACATATTGTATGCCCCTGATTCGATATCTCTGCAACTTGCTGCAGAATTCGAGCTCAGTTTAATAATATTGTGTGTTTACGTCTGGAATACCGAACAGCGTCGTGTCGTATACAGTTCCATAATAAAATCTGCTTCCTAACTCTCTGATTGGTCATTATGAAAACTTGACCATACTGATTTACAATACAGGTAAGGTACTAACGCCAGTGTTCGTCACCTTAAGGTTTAACGTTATAGAAATGCCACCGTATAAAATAAATGTTGTAAGTTAACCTAAAGCCTTACCATGCGTTACACTTTAAATATAGGGACGCTTTAGAGTTGCGTTGCTTTTTTTAATAAATTGGGCTAAAATTTTCAGTATTTGTATTTTATTCAAATATAATCCCGTGTCCCAGTGTTCGTCATATCGAAAATACTGTGAAACCAGTGATCGTCAGCACCTAGCTCCAGAATTCGTCACATTAATACTATAGGGAAAAACGAAAATAATAAATATAACGAACTAAAATTTTATTCAGGGAAAATCTTGTGGGTAATAAGTAAAAGTACCGAAGTAGGTAATAAACAATCAGTACAAACATAACTTTAGTATATAAATATTAAAATCCTTATTTGTTGGTTTGGTCTTTACATGAAGAGCTGTAGAACTGTTTCGTCTTATTCGAAACTTTTGTAAAAGTTTGTTAAAACAGTTGCTTTCATCGTCTAATGCTTCTTTCTCCCAAGACTCCTTTTTTTTCTTGACTGATTTCTCGGCTTTTTGATTTTTGTTCTATTCGCTTTCGTTTTCTTTCTTCCAGCTCAATTTGTTTCTGCGTCTTTTTGTCTTCTTTTTTCTTGTAATATTCCTTCCATCTTTCAGATGTAGCCACAGAAGGTATCTTCTCAACTTTCTTTTTATTTATTGGTGTTATTTGTGGCCAGAATAACAAGTTTTTAAAGGGGGATTCAATACCTTCTTGAATATTTTTCTTTGGTGTCGTTGGTTTAGGCGAAGATGGAGGTGTCATGTGTGCTTTTTCTTTGCCCAAGTTATCAGTGTGTTGTCTTTCTAGCGTGCTGTCAATTTCTTTCTCTATGTGGTTATCATCTGACTTTCCTTCAGGTGCATTCTCTGAGTTATATACCGTGGTATCGCTTTCCTCGTTTTGATTTTCGTTCTCATCTAAACTTCTTATCTCTTTGTTATTTTTATTTTGTTTGGGCATTTCGTCAAGTGCATTCTCCCAGATGTGTGATCCACTTAACTAAGTTTTCCTCTTCCTCTTTTTGAAGTACTGTTGAGGGACCCATCTTTCTAATTATTGGTGTTTTCCCCTTGCATTTGTCCGATAAAGTCATACGCGGCACTTTGTATGGCAGCACCTCTAACGGTCATTTTATGCTTTTTAACAACTTGTATTGCTTTTTGCATTGCATATTCAGGGTACTGATTTCGAGGCATCTTAAAAAAAATTGAAATCTCAGTTAATGTCAGGCCTGAGGACTATTAGTCGTCATAGTTATTTAATGCATCCTGAAGCTTATAATGAAACAAAATTGTACGACGATTACTAGACCTATAATCTTATAGGATAAAAAGAGTAACGTAAACACATTTGAGCTTTATAATACGATTCTATTATGTCGAAAATTGAATAAACTAACACAGGTGTCAAGCAAGTTTTCGTCATGGCTGACGAAAACTGGGCTCGGTACTATTTACGATGCCGGAGTATTCGTCACCCGGTAAATTAAGATGAGGTTAGGTTATAAAAGTTATTTTATGGGATTAATTAATGATTTAATATATTGTAAAGCTACTCTAGAGTTTTTGATATGGTACATTTAATGCTCACTGCTTTTACTCAATTAACAAAATTGTACTTACCTTAAATGAAACACTAAGAATCCGAAGAAAGTCACAGTACCCACCACAACACTGACTTCAACTGTTATTTACTCATATGAGATTTGGCGGGAGTGTACATTTTACCAACCCCTAATAATGAAAAACACCACTAGAAATATTTTAAAATAAAAGTTACTAAGTTTGTTAACCCCAAACCTTAATATTTGCTTTTCAAACAGAATCATGACGAACACTGGACCGGTGACGGTAACTGGGTGTTTTACCTTATGATTATACTTTCAGTGGGTACTAAGGTGGGTTTATATAATACCGCTACTAATGTCAGTCGGTGATAGCAACATTTTGAAAAGAGACATCTTTGTTTTTATGATTACACATGCACACAAAATAAAAAAAGTTTCAAACCCCGAATCCAAACCACTTATTATATACGTATTTTGGGTCGCTGAATCCGTATCCGGAGTTAGTTTTGGTGGGTTGGCTCGTTACCTCTGTCAAAACTCAAAAGAAGAAACGTCAAAATTGCACCATAATCAAGGCAAACAGAATTATCGCATCATTCAAAATTCATTTCACATGTCTTTTTCCCACAAAAGCGACATTTTTGCGATTTTGGCCACTTTTTTTGCATTTCCATGAAAAAAAAATGCTTTCTATGGTGCACAATAATCTTAATTCGGATTTGACGACCAAAAAGAAATGTCTAATGAATTTTGAATGATACGATAATTCTGTTTACCTTCATGATGGTGCAATTTTTGCGTTTTTTTTTGCATCTTCACAGAGATAAAGAACCAACCCACCAAAACTAACCCCGGATTCGGAATCAGTGACCCAAAATACGTTTAGAATAAATGGTTTGGACCCTTGGACCAAGGGTTTGATTTTTCTTATTTTGTGTGCCTGTGTTATTTACCATTGAGTTATATTTCGTGGGGTTTCTAAGAAATACTCTATGATTCGGTATAAATAATCTGAGAGGGTGCAATTTATTTTTATGTGATTTTTCAAAGAAATCATAAAATAACTAAAAACATTCATTTCTGAGCCCAAAGAAGGTAAAAACTAATATTACATACGTACTTACAGGGTGTCCCATTATTAAAGGGATACAGCAAAACTGCAGATTTTTTGAGTAAAATTAATGCGATTTTACCATTTTATTTTCAATTTTCTTAAATATAAATTTAAAAAATATTTTTGCACAACACTTATCTATTAGTTTTTGCTTAAAAAATGATGGCAAATACATGTACGTGAGTAGTCACGTGACTTCTTTAACTGTTAAATTCACATTTTTCTCAAAAAATTGCAAAATATGGCATTATTTTATGGAATTTTAAAAAAATATTAAAGGAAAACGTTGTTTCTTTTTTTGATTTCATACTGTTTTGATACTTTGTGACTATAGTACAAAGAACAATTTTAAAAAAAATGGCTTTTTTGGCCCCTCAAGACAAAAGCATGAAACTAGTATTTTTATATTAATTTTTGGGTGCTGAATACATATCATTTATTTATTTTGCCCAAAAATGACGGGAACACCCTCTAACCAACTTCTGTATGGGGGTGAAAAGGGACAAATGGTTTATTTGTGCAATTTATTATTTGTATACTAGTTTGAATAATAATATTTATTTTTTATTGAAACAACTTTAATCAGACGGCAAGAAAAAAGAGCATTATTCTAAGGCACCTTCTTCATTTAATCCCTTCACCCCCTGGGGGTGAAATTGACTATCGATGACATATAATCCAATTTCTTTAAAAAAAATATTTAGCGGTTATTTTGGCAGTTAAAGTAAGGCATTTTTTTGTGGGGCTGTGTAATAAATTGCACAAACAAACCGTTTATCCGTTTTTCACCCCCATACAGGGGTTGGTTAGAGGGTGTTCCCGTCATTTTTGGGCAAAATGAATAAATGATTCGTATTCAGCACCCAAACATTTTTTTAACATTGTTCTTTAATGTTTTTTTTTTTAATTCTTTTTGTATTAGTTCTTTATGTAAATTTTTGCCCTTAGAGTATGTACGTTTTTATTTAAAAAAAATCAATTTTCTCATCATTTTTACGCAATTACATAACATGATACATAATATGATATATAAGAATAGGCGTTTTCCAGATATGCAATTTAAATGCAAGAATTAAATACCCTCTTCTCAAAAAACACCATATTTCCAAATTGTCTGCTAAAATATTTAAAAAAAGTTATTTGAGAAAATTGAAAAAAAAAATAAAACTATGACACCCCATTTTACTGTTAACTCTTGGACCAAGGTAAGTTTGGTTAATTTGTAATATTTTTACCCAAAAAAAAAAGGCTGAAATTTTTGCTGTGTCATTTTATTAATGGGACAGTTTTCAGTTTCTTTCACTCAAGCTTAAAATCTCAAAGTTCTAGTGCATTTTATGTTTGTTTAGACAACATTCTTGTTTTATTTTTATTTTCACATATATATATACCATACTTCCACTACGCTACGTGTAGAAGGAAAACTGTTGTGGAAAATATATATTAAAATTATATGTGGAAGGGAAACTATTTCATTTCGAGTTAGAAATGCAGGAAACGCAGCGTATTCAACCTGCAACTTGAGGTGTTGCACTTACGTCAAGAGATTATGCCGGATTATAATAATTATGGCTTCTTTAATAATTCAAGGATTCAGAGGTAGAAATTAATATTATTTCGCGATACAAACAAATACGTCAACTTTATGTTGCAAGCAAGTCGTAACCTGACGATAAAATATAATTTAGCTGCGTGTAATTGCTCAGTTACTTCGGAATAATTTGGCGTATAACTCATGTTAATGCGTCCTCAACTGAACATCTGTAAATGTCTTCGCGTATAGATCATAAACAAAAATGACGTACATACTTATTCCATCAATTGAACTGCCAGTGCTAGCGGTTAAAATAGGATTGTTAATCTAACAATCGACAAATATTTTTCGTAAATTTTTATTGTTACTTAAAAAATACGTATTCCAGTGGTTTAAAATATACCTGAGTTAAAAGCAACTACATATGTACCTACATAAATAATGGAATTTATGTTGTACCATGGTACTAATAAATGCTATAATACGAGGTGTGGCTATTAAATCGCGACTAGTTTGAACAAAATTGTGTCTGGTGATACTTTCGCCACCCTAAGTTCGCTGGACAAGCCAGAGGGTCGCTCAGTTTGACTGTAGCAGTCGTTTGAATTACTCTACGCACCAGTGACGCGTCGAAAAAATGTAAAGTGTTCCGCGCCCCGGACGGCCCTCAACGTCAAAAACGGACGAAAACATTGAAAACATTGGTAAATCAATCCGCGAAGATCGTCGTCCAAGCGTCCGAGGGCTTGCTGAAATAACGGAAACGACGAAGAATGTGTTTTTTTTTTGCCAGATTTTGCATGAATCGTTCAACATGCGCAAAGTTTGCGCAAAAATGCTACCAAAACTCCTCACTCCCGAGCAAAAGGAATCAACAATGAACATTTGTGCTGATATTCTAAACAACATTGACACTGATCCATGCTTGTGAGTCACCGTGATTACTTGTGATGGCAAGATTCGAAAGTGTGGAAGCGGTTAACGCAAAAGCGACTTCCAGCACTGTTTTCAACAATGGAAAAGTCGTATGGAGCGGTGTAGAGATCGACAAGGGGAGTGCACTGAAGGCGAAAAAGTAGTTACTGTAAATGGTAACGAATAAAAAGTGTTATGACAGCAGTTCGATTATTTCATAGCCATACCTCGTATATAAGGTGATTGATTGACATGATTCAATAAAAGTATTGGGGCTTGTAGAAATGAAAATTTGGACTTAAGCTAATAGACCTATGGCGGTCTTGATGAAAATATTTTTCAGGATGGGTGCATTTTTCCTAACCTCAAAAAACACATTAAGAATACCCCGAAAAATCTCAAAAAAAATAAATAAAAATTTTAAATGAGCCACAATTTCCATACCTATTTTCGGGCGCTGAGACAGAATCTGAGGTCATAATTGGCCGATCAATTAGAAATTCTTATATACATAACCTCAAAAAACACTAGAAATTCCCGAAAAATCCCAAACAAGTAAATAAAAAGGATAAATGAGTTCATCACCAGAAAATGACCAGAAATAAAAAAAAGCTTTAACCAAAAATCTTCAACCTAATATAACCTAAGGCAAGAGTTTTATACCAAGAACTTTAAACTAAGAATTCTTAACCTAGCATAACCTGAGACAAGAACTTTAATCAAAAACTTAAACCTATTATAAATTAAGACGAGAACTGTTAAGTTCCTAAGGCAAGAACTAGAAGAAGGTTTACATTTTTGGTTTAGAGTTATTGTGTAAAGTCACTGTCTTAGAATATGTTACATAGTTACAAGTGAAGAAGTTAGAATATGTTACAAGTTATTTTACATAGTAAGAAATATTTTCTATTTCATCGTCGATTCGATATTTCGGAACATCGAATTTACTAAAAACAAGGCAATAATTTTACACAAATAATTTTAAACCAAGAACTGTGTACATCTAGCAAAACTTAAGGCAATAACTTTGCACCAAGAACTCCACACGAAACATATTCTAAGACAGGAACTTTACACAAAAAACTCAAGAACTCAAAACCTTAATAGTTCTTACCTTTGGAATTTAACAGTTCTTGTCTTAATTTATAATAAGTTTAAGTCTTTGGTTTAAAGCTCTTGTCTCAAAAATTTTTGGTTTAAGCTTTTAATTTGTTTTGGATTTTTCAGCGTTTTTTAGGTGTTTTTTTAGATTGTGTGGAAATTATTTACTGATCGATTAATTCTGACCTCAGATTCAGTTTCAGCGCCTCAAATGACGTATAGATGATCAGCTCATTTAACTTTTTTATTTACTTGTTTGGGATTTATGGGCATTTTTAAGGTGTTTTTTGAGGTTATGTCAGAATTCCTAACTGATCGGCAAATTTTCACCTCAGATTTGGTCTCAGCGCTCCAAAATACGTATAGAAATGGTGGTCAGGTCAGTTAAGCTTTTTATTTATTTCTTTGAGATGTTTCGATTATTCTTAAGGAATTTAATGACGTTAGGGAAAATGCAACAGCCGATTGGACCAAACGGACATCGGAATCGTGTTCAGCGGGTCAAAGTGCGTGAGAATCCATAGATCTGCCTTCCAGAACTCGACTTTTATTTTTTTGTGTGCCTGATGTGTTTTTTATTATCAGAAGACAACATTATTTAAATGTTGTCTTCTAAGTTCAACAACATACTCATGTTAAATTAAGTTGATGATGGACCCAGAAAATCGAAACGTCGGGCTCGCTCAAGAACCAGAAGAAAATTTTGTAGAAAAGAAGTCGTAACTAGGAAATGTAATTTGTGTCAAGAAATCTTTCAAAAAACGGCGTTTCACTATCTACCAAATTGCCCTACTTTGCCCAATTTAGGGTAACTTTTCCATATGCCTACATATCTTGTGGGACACGCTGTATAATTCTAAATAATTAATGGGAACAGCATTATGGTAACACTGATATTGCCGGTTGAAAAACAGTTTTTTATATAACGCTTATACCAATTTTTATCTACGCCAAATTTCCGTTTGCACTAAGGACAAATCTAACACAGGATGTGCATGTTTTTAGCCGGCGGAAGCAGATTCGGCTGACATTTGGTTAGAGCGTAATATGTAATTTAAAATATAAATGGGTCAGCCATTTTATGGTGTATTCGAATCATTCCTGCGTTATTATTATAATTTTTGTTCGCCGTCGCGCAAAACGCCGGCCGCCGGCTATTCGGCCGGTGCGGTTTTTATTTATTTAACAGTTGTTCTTTTTCCCTTTGTATATATTTTACGCGAATTTTTAAATCATTAAATTAATATTACAACTACCCACTCACTTTGTACTCCGCCGTTTGTTCCGCTAAATTACAAACAATAAAATATTTCCCGGGTGAAATGCGTCAGAAGTGGGATTTTTCTATTTATTTAGGCTCGATTCAATTAATTCCATTATTGCAACTGAATTCATCTGTCATTTGTTCTGTTTAAATTTAATAAAGCCGGTTTTTTAATAATTTTTGTGGCGTACGAGGTTTTTTCCTCTTTCAAATAAACATGCGAATCAGATTGCATTTTACATACCTCTACAATTAATTTGGCTTTATAGAGGTGAATGTTTTTGATCACAAAGAGTTTATTTTATTAAATTATGTTTATTGTATTATATGTATTATGTATAAGTATTTTTAGTATTATATGTACCTACATATTACTTCCATATGCATGTAGTGGAGTGGAAGTATAGTAATTAAGAGAATATCCACTTGAAATTTGAAACACATATGCATCATGACGACATCTACTTGATTAGCTTAAATTTCTACTACTTAGATTTTGAGTTTAATCGATTAACGGGTTGAATTTTTATAGGAAATTCACAAACGATGCAAGATACGCACCTCATATACATGTGTACAACATAAGAGCATCTACAAGAATAGAGACTTTAGTTTAATAGGGTTGGGGCTGAAGGGATTGACGGGTGTAACTTTGAAAGTAGGCTAAATATTGTTTTAATATACATTTTAATGGTATAATTTAGGGGGGTTAGTAGAATTCTGTCTTAATGTGAAATAAAGATGGTCATGCGACATGTAGTTGTACAGGTTTATGAGGTAGAATGATCGAATAAAACATTCTTATATTGAGAGCAACAAAGTTGTGAAATGTTTGTGAATTTAAGGAAATCTTTTATAAAGGATTAGAAATGTGATTTAGCAATAATGAACTTAACAATAGCATTTGAACACTAAATGTTGTTGATATGATAGAGGCAACAAAATCTTCATAGTAAAAAAATAGAGTGGCTTGTCGCCAAAATTTTTATTTATTGGTTGTATTTTGGCGACTTACCGATAACATGTCGACTTGGCGATAACCAAATTGCGAAAAAACACTTGTTATTATTTATTGTCAAAAATTCACAATTTTGGACTTCAATTTTGTTTGTATATTAAAATATTTCAAGCCAGTGACGGCTGGTGATAAAGGGCACAGGGGCACGTGCCCAGCCCAAATTTCAATAGAAAATATTTCTTTTGTGTTAATTTACCATAAATTACTGTTACAATAATATCAATTAATTGTATACGACTCATATACAAAAGTTATTTAATAGCTGAGCCTCGTATATACAAGTATAGGCTTTGGAAAGAGGATTTTCGAGACCTACTTTTGTAATTATAGTATTGAAAATATAATTAACTATTTAAACTACAACTGAAGGCTTGTTTACTGAAATAATTTTTACGTTTTGCAGTTTGTGATGGATAAGGACGTTCGAGTTTTAATTAATTATGCAACACAGATTTACTTATTAAAACATTGAATTTGTTGAATAATAAGAAGAAACGAGAATATTTTAAATGAAACTTCCCAACCCTGTATAATCGGAGAGTCGTTGGCAAAAATAAAAAAAAACTCGCTCCCATTCCTAACATGTAGCGGCCTCTTACCTAAATAAAACTGCGTGTACGCTTTGAAAGAGGAATTTCTAAAATGCGACCCTTAACGGATACGTAGGCAACATACCTATAACATGTACGTATGCATATGTGCCAAAGGGCCCATCTCGCACAGCCACGTAATCGTGCAATTACGCCGTGCAAGTACTCGTGTGTGCGAGTGTGTATGTATGTCATATTTTTTCTGAGGACTGGGGTGAGGGCAGTTTTGACAGCGCTTCGGTGCAATTGTGGAGGGTTTAAGAAGCAGAGAGCCGCTATTGATCGCATTTTTTGATCCCTTTCCGCGTTCCCCTTGCCCCGCCGACCGCCCCCCCCTCGCCCCTCGCGGCCCGCCTCTCCGCTCGCTAAATGCATCCTAACTGTGCACTTCCTAGCGCCCTGCATTTTTACATGCGAAAATTATTCCACGAAAGCAGTAAGGACGGGGTTTTTTTCAGCAGTGCGTCGACTGTTTCGGCTTCCGCCGGTTTTGACGGCGCTCGCCCCTCGATCCGGTACGTCTGGTTGCGTTTTAGGTAACGATTTACTGTGATAAGTACGATTTTAATTAGACGGATTGCGATTGTACTGTCGCCTGACGCAGTTCCTTCGGTTGGGCAGTATCGATTTTAATTTCTGTTAGTTCAATTGATTTTTTATGTCAAAGTGCTAAGTTTGGTATACACAGTGACGAAAAAATAAAACGAAACAAGCTTACAGTGTCAGGTAATTGGGCTGCGACTCACGTGGCAACTTATCGGTATATTCAATTATTGTTTGAATTTAGAAAAGTAATGCTTAAGGGCGACTGCAATATAAACCATTTTTTGTATACAAGATGTATCTAAAATATGTGCCAAAATTAGAGAGCACATGTAGAACAAGTTTAGTGAAATGACGGAGAAAACCACGATAAAGTTTGTTTTGTTAGATTGGTTCCCAAAGGAATTACATCCTGTCAAAAGCATGTGAACAGTATCTGCATAACAGTGTGAAACAATTTTATTGGGGTAAGAGTTGGCGGTAAATTTAACTGAAACTGAACTTTTTGTGTCATTTTTATTACCTATTTCTGACAATACTGTGAAATTTTAGACTATGAGATTTTGCTAAACGCTGCTATTGATAAATTCTACTTTCGTTAAATTCGGGTAAGACATACCGTTTTTGAGTACCTACCTAAAATCGGTTTGAAAATATCCTTACATCAGTCCAAAATGTATTCTAACATATTAACTTTCTGCTATTTTAAATTTTCTTTAATAAAATATTAGGATATAACAAAAGTGTGCGTGAACTTAACAATTATTGATTGTAATTAAAGAATGCAAGAGAAAAACTGCACAGACAAAAAAATTGTTTGAGGTGCCACAGCTATTTGACGGGGTGTTCTTCTTTTTTTGCGATTATATGTCTGACGCACTTCCTTCGATTCGGCAGTATCATTTTTAGTGTTTGTTGGTTGATTGGTTGGTTGGTTTTCATGTACTAAGTTTGGTATACACAGTGACGAAAAAATAAAACGAAACATGGTTATGTGTCAGGTAATTGGGCTGCGACTCTATATAACAGCTTATCGGTATATTCAATTATTATTTGATTTTAGAAAAGTAGTGCCAAAGGGACACTGCAATTTTTTTATATATACAAGGTGTATCTAAAAATGTGTCAACATTAGAGAGCACTTGCAAAACAAGTAAAATGACGAAGAAAACCTGAATAGATTGTTTTGTTAGATTGGTTCCTAAAGGAATTACATCCTGTCAAAAGCATGCGAAAACTTATCTGCATAACAGTAACTAATCATAATTGTTTAGCTAAATTATATAGCTAGTGGTGTGAACAGTGGCGGTTCGTCAGGAGAGGCAGAGGAGGTAGTGCCTCCCCTGTGAAAATTACAAATAAGTTTTTTTTATAAACCTACTATACACTTAATAAAATTAATATTTAATATACTACCTATAATACTTTAATTATCTTTCATTTTTAAATTCATATATCGGGTATAAAATTAATTTATAAAAATAAAAATTTTAATAAGCATATGTCAAAGGAGTTCCTGCACTATTATTTGCAACATATTAGCCTTAACGACACAGCGCCAGTCTAGGGTTCCATATTACTTACGTAAGTCATAATTTGAACGTCTTATTTAATTAATTATACAAAATTATAATGGAGGTAAGCAGTAAGCAAGGCGGGTGTAGCAGTTTGTTTCATAAAAATAACAATACGAGTTGTCATGACACTCAAATAAATATTCGAACCTGCAATGATACTGTTATCATATAAAGTACAAATTTAGTCGCCTGTCTTATGAGGATAAATTATTTGTTAAAGATTTAAGAGCACCACTGCCAGGTCTAAGTAAAACTTTAATTAATCAGGGTAAGCCGGCTAGTAGTTTTGTTAATACGTGCTATGATAAATGCAAATGGCTAAATGGTTCTTTAACTTCAAATAAATTATTGTGTTGGCCCTGTGTATTATTTTCAAATCGTGGAGAAGATGCTTGGACAAAGTCTGGATTTGATAATCTCATAAACCTTTATCTCGTTCAGTTGACACATTCAAGAAGTCAGGTCAAACATATTAGTTGTGTTTGTGAATTACATCTTTTAGGCAAACAAAATATTATGA
The DNA here is from genome assembly GCA_029963805.1 of Aromia moschata. Classification (NCBI taxonomy): domain Eukaryota; kingdom Metazoa; phylum Arthropoda; class Insecta; order Coleoptera; family Cerambycidae; genus Aromia; species Aromia moschata. Next base: position 4,533,127 of record JAPWTK010000010.1, read on the forward strand.
AAGTGATCAATTCAGCCTGTTAAATCTAAATTGACTCAGTCGTGGCAAAAATCCGTATTTAATTTCACTGCATCTTTTAATTGTAAAATAATTTGACGGAAACTTTACTCCTTTCCGATGGTTTTGCTGAGCCAATAAAATATATTAGGTACATTATGTTCGACAAACGTACTTAATATATATGATTGACCAAGTAGAGGTCCTTCTCCGAACTATGCGCCATATTACTAACAATGTTTACCCACACAAATTTAGGAAACAAAATTTTTTACAAAATATGTTTGCCTCCCCAAAAAAAAAGTCACGAACCGCCACTGGATGTGAAACTACAAGAGTTGGGGGTTAATTTAATCTAAACTTTTTTGTGTCATTTTTATTACCGATTTCTGACAACACTGTGAAATGTTAGAGATTTTGCTAAACGCTACATTAGATAAATTCTACAAATTTGTTAAATTTGGGTAGGTCACACCATTATTGCGTACCTAAAATCGGTTTGAAAATATCCTTGTCAGTCCAAAATGTATTTAACAGATTAATATTCAGGTGTTTTAAACTTTCTTTAATAAAATATTAGGATATAACAAAATTGTGCGTGAATTTAACAGTTATTGATTGTAATTAAATAATGCAATATAAAAACTGCAGACAAGAACAATGTTTGAGATCTACAGCTATTTGATGGGGTGTTCGTTTTTTTGCGATTATATGCTTGACGCACTTGTTTGATTCGGCAGTACCGTTTTTAGTGTACTAAAAGTGCTAAGTTTGGTATACACAGTGACAAAAAAAAACAAAAATGCTTACAGTGTTAGGTAATTGGAGTGCAACTCACGTAGCAAATTATTGGTATTCAATCATTATTTAATTACAACACCATTTACGTTAACATATTCTTTCATTATTAATATTTGTATAGAACGAATGATATGACTTTGGAACCTGCTGAATTAGATAACGGATATTTTCAATTTTTGTATCAAAACTTGACGCTTGTCTTACTAAACAAGCCACTTACTCATTTCTTGCATTTAATTAAAAAAAACACAGAGAACAATACACAACACTTATAATGAATTAACTTACTTATTTGCAGAGTTGATCTTCTTTACTTTTGAATGATGAATATTCAGTTTCATGCACCATTGCTGTTTTGATTTAGTTGGAAGTATGTATCCTAGGGTGGCCCAAAAAAATGGAATATTTTTTTTTCGTGTCTCGTGTGAAAATATATTAATTTATCATGTTATAAACGCCCCCTTACAAAATTTAGAGGTCGCTCAAGATTTTTAAAAATTTTCAAAATCGTCAAAAATGAATTTTTTATTTTTTATTTTTTTTCCTCATAATGTTATTATTTTGTATGTTCAAAAAAAGTGTCGATTCTGAAAATTTGAAATCAATATTTTAATTTCTAAGGGTCACTCATAATTTTTTTACTTTTCAAAGTAGTGTACCTAAAATGTTTTCGAGCAATCTCTATATAAATATTGACGAACTAATTATTTTTTTATTGAATTTGACGTACAAAAGAATAGAAATAAAACACGAGACACTTAAAAAATTTATAAAAACTAATCAAATTAAAAAGTTATAAATATTTGCTGCTTACAATGTTGTAGTTAGATATTGCTCGAAAACATTTTAGGTACACTACTTTGAAAAGTAAAAAAAAGATGTCATTTAGAAATTAAAATATTGATTTCAAATTTTCAGAATCGACGTTTTTCAACCTACAAAATAATAACATGAGGAGGAAAAAAAATAAAAAACAAAAAATTTAATTTTTGACGACTTTGGAAATTTTTAAAAATTTTGAGCGACCTGTAAAATTTTTTTTCATGAATATCTTGCGTCCATGGACGCTTTTCCTTAGATTTAACATGATTTCAAATGAAAATCCAAGATGGCGGTTTCCAAAATGGCGTCTCAAACTCGAAATGTCTATATGTAATGCTTTTTGTTTATGTAATATTTTTTTCGTTTTATGCTTTAAGTCAATTCGTCATGGATTCACGTGAAAATTTAAATGAAAAGGTTTTTGGGGTCGCTGATTATGATGTTTTATTTTTTTTTTATTTTTTTATTCCTTTAGGTACTTTTTTTTATTTATTTTATATTTTATAGATAAAAAAAATAACAGAATAAAAAAACAATAAAAAATAAAAAAAAGACCTGTGAAGGTCTATCTCCACGCGGTAAAAGTTGGGCAACGACGATATCAACATCGGCGGCTAAATGACAGAATTTTTCTATCTGACCTCATATTCGTGACCAAACCCGAAAAATCTACCTATATCAAATTTGGTATAAATCGGTTAGTTTTACAAAAATCTCATCCGCCACATTGAGTTCGCCATCTTGAATTGAAGAATTTTCAAATCTGACTTTAGATTAGTAATCAGAGGCCCAAAAAACTCCCTCTACACTAAGTTTAGCGTAAATCGATTAATTTTTGAAAATTTTGTCCGCCATCTTGGATCCGCAATATTTGATTTTCCAAATCTAACCTCAGAATCGTAATCAGTAACCTCAAAAACCTTTTCATTTAAATCACGTCACGTGAATCCATGACGAACTGACTTTTACTTACAAAAAACATCACACATCACATAGAAATTTCGAGTTTGAGACGCCATTTTGGAAACCGCCATCTTGGATTTTCATTTGAAATCATGTTAAATCTAAGGAAAAGCGTCCATGGACGTAAGATATTCATCTTTCTACCACGCTCGATATCGATTTCGATTCTGAAATCTTGATTAATTGAAAAATAATTATTCAATTGGTTTGAATTTTTCTTGAGACCGATTTCTCAAATTTTGTCAATTGAAAAAACTTGCAAAAGTTCGTCTATTTGGGGCTTAAGGGGTTAATAATGTCAGGGGTTGATGGAGTAGAAGGTAGGTAAGTATTTAAAATAAATAAGTAAAAAAAATATTTTTAATATTAATTTTAATAATTACAGTGGATGGAGCTCTAAAAAAAAATCCTATTCTTGCTCGTTCGAGAACTCGAATTAGAAAACGAGACGCTTAAGCTTTCTATTCAAAGGTTACTGAATGTATCCTACAAAGATCCGGGTGTTATACACACTGGGTATATATGTGTGTTTATAAAAATTTATAATCATATTTTTTCGTTTATTGTGCCTATTGCGATTTTTTTTTCAAATAAAATTTTGTTGATTTCTATTTTAATTTGTGTACAAAATTTTCCATTTACACCACATTCGTACATATATTTAAATAAATGCTATTTGCGGTTCTATTATCGTTAGTTTATTACGTTAATCTTTGCTTTTTGGTTGGTCTATATCATTTGCTTACCAAATGTGAGTTAATAAATGAAAACGATAATTGTATATCGCCATATTTCCTGTACAATTGGGTAGATAATTATTAAAAACTGACGGATTATATTATCACAGACAGTGTTAGAAAAAATAATAACCCAACAAACACATATTTACGTTTGCATATAATATACAGTGGTGGCCATAATAATAGCACCTACATCAATTCTTAAATACTTGAATTAATAAGTTTCAAATTTGAGCAAGGATTGCTAAACAATACAAAACTGTGCAAAATGTTTGTTTACATTCGATGTCAAATTTTTGCTGGTCGTAAATATAGCAACATTATGTTATTGCGTTCAAAACTCTTCAGATTGGAATATATATATATAATTGTTTCAAATAAAGTAGCATTTTACTAAGTTTAATAATTGATTTGTTTTCCTGATAATTGACGTTAAGTGTATTAGCCACGAATTATACTATTAGTTTAAGGAGGGATATAAAATAATGAGGGAATAGACAGGGCCACCCGCTTCTCGCTTAATAATTGAATGGTAAGAAAAGAAAGGACGCAGTAAAACTGTATCACAATTTTGATACTGACTGAAAGTTTCTCAGTTAACCGATCTATTATATTGTATATAATCTACAGGACGACTGAGACCCATATCAAGGTATATTATGAACAAATTCTCGGATTATTGAAGAATTACTTATTTCTGTCGTCTTAGATAATCTCCTTCTCGATAAGAAGAAAACTACGTAAAGAAAAATTACCTGGTTGATTGCTGATTCACTAAGGGAATTCTCGGTTAAACAATAGGTAAAAGTTTTCCTACAATTTCCTGTGGAGTATGAGAACTGAACTATCGGTCACTAGCAAGCATTTTCAGTGAAGAGTGCCGTAGCAACACCCAGCCGAGCCTGGATTCCAGACCTTCTAATCGGTCTCTACCTCTACCGTTTACGTACCCTTACATTAAATGAAGTTATGTCGATAGGTTTCAAAAGTTTTATTTCAGACAATATAAAAAATATATAAATTACCTTTTCCATAAATACTGGTACATTTTGGGATTATCTGGTACATATAAGTAGACTAGGGCTACTTTTCTGTAAAAAGCATTGATAAAGCTAATGGGAGATTCCCCGAAGTTCAATATACGATTTCCTCAACTTCACCAGATAATTCCGCTAAAATAGTTCTCTGAGATTGGGAAGATGTCGCGATCTTTCCATGACGTAATCACATACTTGTAACTTTTGACAAGAATGCGGACGTTGTATAGGTATGTGAAGTAACTGACTTTTCAACATGACTTACGGAGCCCATCTGGCAAAATAGGGACAAAAATTATTTCACAGTTGAACAAATTAACATTTTGTTCGAACTCGAATGCGAGTATACTGTGCGTTTACTGAATACAGAGTATATAGTGTGGAACAGCCAAATGGAATAAAACCAGTAGCTCCATTATCATGCATTTTTTTCTAGAAAATTCTGACACACGTCAATTTCTAATTCTAAAATGACATCTTGCGATGTAAAAATGCCATTAAATGCCTAAATTCCACCCCCTTCAGGCTACAACTCCTAAATTTTCAAATTGGAAGTAGGGGCTTGTGATACTTCACTTGAAAGGTCTTTTTATTCTCTATTCAAAACTGCTATGGTTTTAAATTTTATTGCAGAAATTACAAGTTACATTAAAATAAAAAAAACAAATCATTATTAATGCATCAGATGTTCAAAATGCATGCCTCCAGCATCTTGGCAGCATCTTAGACGTGAATAGGAATGTCTTCTAACGTTAGTTAACATTTGCAGGGTAATCGACCTAATCGCAAGTGTTATTCTTCTTCTTAAGTCAGGTAAATCGTCGGGTTTGGTTTTGTAGACCAGTTTTTACATATCCCATAGGAAGAAGTCTAACGGCGTGAGATCAGGTGATCGTGCAGGCCATTCTACAGAACCACGTCTTCCTATCCAGTGATTTGGAAAGATTGTGTGGATATATTGCCGGACATTGACTTCGTAATGTGCTGAAGCACCATCCTGCTGGGACCAAATTGCATTACGTGAAAGTTGTGGGTTTCCTTCAGCTGGATACAAGTTTGCCATCGTCGGTACAACATTATTTTGAAGCAGCGCTAAATAAGTTTCTCCATTCAAATTACCGTCAATGAAGAAGGTACCAATAATATTTTCTCCAATTATTCCTGCCCAAACATTAACTTTCTCAGAGTTTTGCGTGTGTAGTTCCCTCATCCAGTGAGGATTTTCTCTTGACCCGTAACGACAGTGTTGGCGATTAACATGGCCGTGGAGTGGAAATGTAGATTCATTCGAAAATAAATGTTTCCTATTTGTTTTTCCTAACATTTCCTATTTGTAAAATATTGTCATCTATCATTTGCATCATTTGTTTACAAAAGAGAATTCGTCTATCAAAATCGTCTTCTGCGATTTCATTAGTTGGTACCAGTTTAATGGGCGCATCTGATTTTCTGTCAATACGTGGAGAATCGAGGAATGGCTAATATTCAATGCTGAAGCTGTTTGGTGACTCGACGTATGTGGATTTTCTTCAAGCATTACATCCAATTTCTGATCATCACTGAGTTTATTGGGAGGATTTTTTCTTTAGCTGCCGTACATGTCCACGTTACCGAAATTGCTTCTCTATTTTACTTACGGTACCTTGAGATATCGGCGGCAACTACGGATATTTTTCTTGAAATAGGCGAACAACTTCGGCCTGCGTTCGTGTTCTGTCTCCGTAACCAATCATCTGCAGAATCGTTATGCATTTTTGTTAGGTAAACCATATCTGAATTGCAACAAGAAAACTAAAGCAAAAAGTTTAACACTGATAGCTGTTAACTACTGTTACAATGACAAGCACGTTTCTAGGTAATTTCATTAAAGCTGATAATGGCCAACTTCTTAAAATAAGGTTTGATTTTTTGCTCTTTGTTTTTCACAAACCACAAGTTTTTGTCGTTCGATTGTCAAGTTTTTATCTTATAGTAGGGAATGTCGCCAATTACAAACATTTATTTTTTTGTTAGTATTAACATTTCAGAACCTAAAATTGACAAATATTGTTACTTATAAAAGTTTTATTTTAATGTAACGAAAATTCTACACTGGAGAAACTGATCTTTTTTTCTTGTTAATTTCTGCAATAAAAATTAAAACAGCAGCTTTGAATAGAGAATTAAGAGACCTTTCAAATGAAGTATCACAAACCCCTACTTCCAATTTGAAAATTTAGAGGTTGTGGCTGTTACCTGAAGGGGGTTGAATTTAGGAATGACATTTTTACGGCGCAAGATGTCATTTTAGAAATAGAAATTGACGTGTCTCAGGATTTTCTAAAAAAGATGCATAATAATGGAGCTACTGAATTTATTCATTTGGCTGTTCCACACTGTACATTCTAACCACAGACTGGACTGGTACAATTGCGCGTCGTAAAAAAATTTTAATACCGGCAGTTAACGGGCCTCCTAAATAAGCGGGCCTTGGAATCCGCGGAATCACTGTTGCTACGGCACTGTGTGGAGGATATCTTTTATGATATAGACGGTCAATTGAGGGAAATATGGATCGGTTTTTATATCGGGATATATTGGTGAATGTCATGCGACAACATACTGATGAAAACGCGTCAATCTCAGCACGGCAATAACCCAAAGCATTCGTTGTTACTATTAAGACAATGTTATGAAGTAGTCGTCATCCCTTGACGTAAACCCAACAGAAAATAATTAGGCATATGTCAACAAAACGTGCAGAAGCCATAATTAGAAAATTTAAAACTGGATTAGTTAAAGAGCATAGATAACTAACGGAGGCATTATTTCTAACTTATTAAATGTCAAGATGAATACAGGATTTGTATAAAAAGTATTGGGAAAAGTTTCGGAAAAATAGATTTATTTCAGATGTTTCTACAAAACCTTAAAATTCTTTAAACTACATCCTTTGAGCGTCGATACACTTTTGACAGCGGCTTTTCCACGACTCGAAGGCTCCTTGGTGGGAGGATTCCGGAAGGTCCTTAAGAGTGCTCGTGCAAGCTTCTTTGACGGCACTTAAGGTCCAATGGTGGTGTCCTTTGAGGGAGGATTTCACTTTTGGGATTAGAGAAAAGTCTGCTGGTGCCAGGTCGGGACTGTACGGGGTTGGGGCATCGTCACGACGTCGTTTTGCGTCAATTAATCTGCCACCTTGGAGCAGGTATGGCTGGGTGCATTGTCGTGATGCAATTTCCAGTGTCCAATCGTGACCTTCCCCTTCGGTCTTCTTACTACTTCTAAGTAACAAACACCATTCATTGTCTGCCCCTTAGGTACAAATTCGTAGTGGACCACCCCCTTGGCATCGAAGAAAATGAGGAAATGGCTTTCACTCTGGATTTGCTCATTCGAGCCGAACGATGAGCATTGACGCTTTGTTTCCGGGTCATATTCAAAAAACCAACTTTCGTCTCCCGTGATTACGTTCTCCAAAAAGCCAGGTCCTTTTTCAACGCGTTGCAGAAGGTCTTCGCAAGCAGACGCTCGCCTCCGCTTTTGGTGGTCCGTCAAGACCTTCGTGATTTTGGCGCAGATCTTCCGCATCTTCAGTAATAATGGTATGCACTGTCATCTTATTAGCACTTCACGCACACGTTGCACGTTGTCGTCGGTTCTTGACGTCGATAGCCGTCCAGCGTGGGGCTCGTTCGGCCACCCTCTCTCGGCCATTTTTGAAGAGTTTGGTCCGCTTAAAAACTGCAGTTTGTGACATGTCTTCATCCTTGAATATTTGGCGAATCATGCGCAACGTCTCCGTACCCGACTTCCCCAGTTCGACACAAAATTTGATGGCGCACCGCTATTCAATCGTTCGCTGCATTTTGAGCTTGCACCGAGTCACTCGACAGGGGTCCACTAAAAACTTGAACAAACCTGAAAAAACGCAACGACTGACGCTTGGCGCGTTTTGAAGGTCAGAACCCTCCCCCCACCCCACTAAGCCCGCTCACGAGCCGAGTCACGTCAGGAAAAAATTGTTCCCGATACTTTTTATTCAAACCCTGTAGAGCCAAATTAGCACCGGGGTTATTGAAGCTAAAGGACACTATTTTAAATATTAATGACACACAATAGTTTTAACAAAAAATATTAATAAATCAAGCTTAAGTTAATGTTGCTATATTTTTGTCCTGATTTGTATAATTTTTCATTTGCTTTTGTGACCTAATAATGACCTTCCACATGATTTAACACGTTTCTTTTCTTGCAGTTACTAAGGGTGCTATAGTATATATCTATTGTTTGACATAGAGTGCGGGCCTGAAGTCCGTCCCCCCCCTATTATTTTTTTAACTAATTGTCGGATTCACTTGAAACTTGGTGTGGTTACAGAAGGCATAAAATACTATCTCATGGAGTAACTTTTAGACAATTTACCCTTAAAACAGGGGTGGGGGTGCAAAGGGGGAAAAATCTTAAATTGGAAGGGGTGGCATGCAGCACCTCATTTGAAATTTCCCTAACAATACTCACCGTTTATAAGAAAGTTAAAATTAAAGATAACTCACCTTTTGTAGCGAAATTCCCACTTGCTTATTAGTGCAGCAGTTGTTCGAAATGTTCGCCTTGTACTTCCTGACAATTGTAGAGTCGATGTTTAAAACTTGAAAAAAATTTACCAAAAAATTGTATTCAGTCCGCAAGTAACACAAATAGTCCAAGGACGTTTAAAATATATTCCAAGCGGTCAGCGGTAGTAGTGGCCACAATTTAATGAATTATGGTTTAGAATTTGGTTTAGGTTTTTACACCTCACCTCTTTGGTTTCTTTTATAAGGCTACTATAAACTCATTAATTAATAAGGTTCCTGGACTATTTGTGTTACTTGCGGACTGAATACAATTTTTTGGTAAGTTTTTTCAAGTTTTAAACGTCGACTCTACATTTGTCAGGAGGTACCAGGCCGACATTTCGAACAACTGCTGCATTAATAATAAAGCAGAAGTGGAAATTTCGCTACAAAAGGTGAGTAATCTTTAATTTTAACTTTCTTGTAAACGGTGAGTATTGTTAGGGAAAATAACACTTCGAAGTACAAAAATCCCTTTCAAATGAAGTGCCGCATGCCACCCCTTCCAATTTAAGATCTTTCCCCCTTTGCACCCCACCCCTGTTTTAAGGGTAAATTGTCTAAGAGTTACTCCATGAGATAGTATTTTATGCCTTATGTAACCACACCAAGTTTCAAGTGAATCCGACAATTAGTTCAAAAAAATAATAGAGGGGGGACGGACTTTTGGCCCGCACTGTATGTATAATACAATACCACCAGAATATTTTTGCTCGCGAACACCAAACGTAGTACGACGTACTACGACCATATCCCAGAGATATAAGAGATGCCCACAAACAAACAATAACAAACTGTACTCAAAGCGTTCACGGGCAGCTACAAAAGAAATGGGCACAATTTCAGGTTTTGTCTCCTGCAGACAAGGCCAAAGTTACTGTTACTACACGGTACGTTCGTTATAATATAAATATATATGTATGTATATGAAATTGTAATACATACATTAAGCATTTTATTAGCACCTAGATTAGTACCTACATCATTTGCACAACATATGTTGCGTAAAAATATAAATGTGAGAATATGCTAAAAAAAGTATATATCAAATTTCAATAAAAAATCAAGTAAATAACAATAATAAATAAGTGACCATTCTTCAGAATGTCTTTTACTCTGTCAGTAATTACATAACTGCTACCAGTGAGAACATTCGGAGGGTAATAGAAGAAATAATAATTATAGTCCCATCGATAATAATTATTCTGACAACCGGTTGTTTTAACAACCGTTTGTTTTGACAACCGGACTGGTAATCGTTGTTTTAATATGTTGCGTAAAATTTCACATTTTTATTACGCTGAGGAACCCAATGAAACATTTTAACCCTCTGCCGGAAACATGCTGCTAGACGAAAATTTCGGAACCATCGCACAGTGGGGCAGACTGGCTAGTTAGGAGTGCAAAATTATGTCCGTTCATATTGATAGATAATTTTGTATTACATACATGAGTTGTATATGTATTTAAATAAGTATAAAGAAGGGTATTAAAATTACCGAGATAGTTTCAGTTAGAAAAAAAAAGGAAATTTAGACAAAATTTGCATCTCCTTTAGATTTATTTTATATTTACATTTATTTACATTATTTTTATATTTCATTCTGTTCAAAAGAAACGGAATTAAATTACAAGATATATATGTAAATGTATGAAAAAAACGCGATTTGCTCCCAAAAAAATCATCAATTTCAACAATTTTCTGCATCTTACGTAGACTCTGTTTTGAAATGAATGTTTTCATTTCTTCTTCAACGTCATCACCTTCGAAAATCGATATTGTTCTGTTTCCGACAGTTTTTTTAGTACACATGAATGTGGAAATTAATGGATCCAATGTGAATAGTAAATTGTGAAACAAATTTTCGGCCACTATTTTTAATTTATCGCTCATGAAATAAATATTTTAAAATTTCAGAAAAATATATCTTGAATATTATATTTTTATATGTTATGTGGATACAGTTATCACAAATTGAATTACGCTTTTAAACGTTAGATAGGAAGCGAAAAAGTCATGCCATATTTTGACGTTATGCTCAACCTAACACTTGCCTTGCTTTAAAATAATCAATTTCAAAAGTAAAAATGTTGGTTTCGTTTCCTTTGGACATTTATACTGACATTAAAAATAATAGCAAATATTTATCTATATTTCATTTTTCGACTTTTGCACTCCTAGATTAGCATTTTGCCCCACTGTGCATCGGTCTCTGAGACCAAACCTTAAAAAAATGAAAATAAATAACTTTCGTCGTACTAGTAACAATTTTTGGCTGGACATGCTTGTTGTCGGTTTTTATATGTCAAATGTATGGAACTTAATAGAAAATGTATCTTATTTGTATAATCTCATTTATTTCGAACTAAAAAGACAGAGGTTATAGTAACTCTTAATAAGTTATTTATAGTAATTTAGTTATAGTAATTCTTAAAGTAGCACAAAAATACATCGAGTATAAGTACTTACTTTTAACAGATCCAAAAACTTTTGGAATACATATTTCTCATAAAAAATTGAATTTATGAGTCTTCTTCAAAGTAGTCGGGACAAAATGATCCACGTAAGACACTTGGCACGGGACAAATGTAGTACTTGGTTTTGCGATATTTCTTTGAACGGAATATTTCTAATATTTCTACGACATCGTCAACAAATATTTCGGCCATAAGACGTTAAAGCTTTTTTCTCCGTCGTAGCTCAACAGTGTAACAGACAGACAAATGTATATGCATTATGGAGAAACATTATATACAAATACTTGAAGATATGAGTCAGATATATGTAAGCGTAAAAAACCATTCCTCTTACAGAAATTATTTTTATCCGTGTACCATAAAGCAATAAGCACAGTTTTCGTAACTCACAGTCATATAAAAAAAATAGATTTAAACACTCCATTTCCGTTTGCTTTTACAGTATAAAATGTAAAGCATTTACCTAGATATATTCATCGTGTTAAATAGTTCTAACAGCAATGTCAACTGCGTTCTGGATATATTAAACTCGTATCGAATTAGTATTATCGGGACAAGGTTAAACTTAAAAACATTGCGGCCATTATTAGTTTAATTGAAATTATGCTTCGTGTAAAGAAATCGACTCAATTACAAGTTAATATCGGGTTGTTTCACAATGAGAAGCAACTGTAAATTATAACGTTCAATGATTATGATTTATTTGTACAAAAACGAAATTATTAGTAGGAGTTGCCTAGACTACAATCTACGTAGTGATGTGATGAATGTGCAAAGTTAGACTTCTCAAAGAGTCGCAAGGAAAATTGGATAGTTGATTATTTTTAAAGGGATTCATAAAATGTGGTACTTCATCACCTTTTGTCCGACTGTATGTCGTTGCTACTTCAAAAGAAACGTTTTGAAATAATAGGAGACGTTGCACATTGCATATTATGTATATTTTGAAGTTCGGCTTTATGAGAACTGATTGAAGTCACAGTAGCTTTTGCAAAACCACCGTTTAGCCTTTGAAAATACATATTTTCACTTTTTTCAACAATTAAACAGGTACATTAACAATTTTTATGAATCGTTGGACTTATCTTCTTTTTATTATTATTTAAAGACTAAATATAACTCCGAGTGTAAGTAAAGTTTTTGTCCAAACAAACAGAAAAATAGGAATGTGAGAATACGCTAAATTTTATGTTTAAATCAAATTTCAACAAAAAACAAGTCAATGACAATAATTAATAAGATGAACATTCTTCAGAATGCCTTTTGTACAAATATAAAAATTTATAAGAATTTATTTTTAAGGCGTGTAATATCCCAATAATGACATAACTGCTAGCAGTGAGAATATTCGAAAAGTAAATAATAATAATAAAGAAATAATAATTATAGTCCCATCGATAATTATTTTGACACTGCTAGTAACCGTTTTTGATATATTTGCGTTTCTATATATAAGTTCTCAGTGCAACCAACTTATTTAAATAATGATTGTGAGATATACAATTTTTCATAGGAAAGGTATTTACGAAAATAGAAAATAAAATTATAACTTTGAGACCTCGTATCTTGATTAGGTATTATTCAATTTTGGCAATAAGGCACGTTTGGTAAAATCCTAATAAGTTTACACAAAAATCCGCAGTTTGACCATGTCCCATTACTAGTGGGACATCCTGTATAACTCACGACGATTATAGTGTCTGGTGCTACTTGTACAATTAGTTGGCACAGTATGTATTGTCTATCTGTGATTTGGCTGTGACTAAATATGACTTTTCCAACAAATAAAACATTAAAATAATAATGATATAAAATGAAAAAAAAATTGTTCATAAGCGAATTTTCAGTATTAATCATACTCTATGTACTATCTGCATTTTCAGTGTTGTATGACTAGTGATGTATTATGATGGTATAGAGATCAAACCTCAAGAACTGATGAACAAATCGAATTGATAAATAACGGCGTGTGACAAATTCTGAAAAATAATATAAGTTTAATCATCTGTGTCGCTACAGTTGTTAAGCGTAAAGTCATGCTGAAATCATGAAAGCATGACACTTATGTCGTAAAGGAGCGATATACTCAGTATAAATTATTAATTCTCTTCAAGGATGTATATGTATGGATTCACATTTTCTCTTTTAGATAATTTTTTCTTGAACTCCATCGTTTATTAAACGCAATGCTTTTTTTTAACACATTTTAGGTCAGTTTTAGGTTACTAATTCTATACAATACTTACAAATGAAATGTACTTAATAAGATAAAAAAATTTGCCAAATTACGAATTTTTCTGTTGACATTTTTGTAATTGGCGCATTCGCCATTTATTGAAAATTGCTTTTTTTTTAATCATATACATATGTAAAAGGATGATAAACTTTAAATGAATAATCGCAAAAAATTATAGTTCAATTTTACTTTCAGTCTTATGCATAATAAAACTTCTATAATATTTGTTTATGTCTTATTCTTAATAAAACAGACAAAAACCAAATATATTTTTTAATAGATAGGTTATTTTAAACCATCTAAACAACCAAACCTTTATATTTTACGGTGTTTTCAGATGTTAAATCTAATTCAGTTAAGAAAAGTAAATTGCTTGATCGAGTAATGTAAATATAAAATTAAAATATCAATTAAAACGGCCGTACACTAGTATATTGTTTTAACTTGAATGTTTCTACGGTTAATTTTATTTCACAAAAGCAAAAAAACCATGAACTTTTAAAAACACATAGAAAGCGAAATCCTACCAAGAGGGTTACAAATACTGTAGCACTGAATCCAAGTGCTATTCGAAACATTTACAATAATTGATATTTATGTACAGAAAACTATAGGTATTATTTGTAACCGAATGGTGTTTGTGAGAAATTCTTAATAAATTATTTCAAAAAAAAAACTTCTGCGTGAATTTTTCTGCTAATTTTCCTTCTCATCAAAAAGCATGTTTACTACCAAATTATCCTGCTCTTTTTTACTTGCAGATTTATGCACCAACCAATGTCTTTTAAAATATACAAATTTTCAAAATTAATTCTCTTTTTAATGTTGATGAAATAAGTTATTTAACAATAAATAAACACCAAAATGCATCTATATGCCAGTCAAAATTATTTCTTGATACTGAATAATTTTATAACAATCTGGCATCACTGCGCTTCAAAACTTAAACACGTATTTGATGAAGTGCATAGACTTTTATTTTGAACTAGCGACCCGCCCCGGCTTCGCACGGAAATATAAAAAATGGTTATTGTGGGTTATCCCTAAGAGATAGACATATACCATCGCGGACTTTTTTGTAGACCTTTTTTAAGGTGTACAATATTGTAGTACATTATTTTGATCTATCTCGTAGGGTTCAGCCAGCGTTTGCAATGTAAGCGCAAAAAATGTGTTTATTTACGACATCACATTAGAAACCTCTAAAATTATCAGTGTTTCTCTACTATATTATGCATGTATTTACATATAAACCTTCCTCTTGAATCACTCCATCTATTAAAAAAAACCGCATCAAAATCCGTTGCGTAGTTTTAAAGATTTAAGCATACATAGGTAGTAGATAGATAGATAGATAGGGACAGACAGAGGGAAGCGACTTTGTTTTATACTATGTTATGATTATGATGAAGTATATGTTATTTTGTTTTAGACAAGATTAATTTTTTTAAATCGCTGACGTTTTGACGTTTTAATTACGTCTTTTGTATATCATTGTATTCATAAGATATATGTATAAAATGTACACCTATATCATTGTTATCAAAAGGCATACATATTGTGAAATTTTTTTTATTTAGATATCCTTTAAAAAGACGTTAATAAATCGTCGAAATGGCGGCTTAAAAAAATTAAACTTGTTTTCATTGCAATGTCCTCCACTCCAATAACTATCTGTCAATACATAAATCGAGGACGTTAATATTACTAATGGATGTGGAATAATAACAAATTTAAGTTGTCGCCTTGCATTTCGCTTAGAATTCTGTACATTATCATGCATATGAGCCTAATACGCAATTGAGGAGCTTGCGTTCAAAACCGGCTATATCCATATTTGGCCGAAAATTATTTTTTGTACTATCTCATAACTGCTCATAGAGCTCTATCGATTCCCGCAATCATTTTAATCCAAAACCAACTGTTTCTGTATTAAAATTCCACTTAAAAGTGATGTTTTGAAGCATAACCGGCTATATCCCAATTTTGAAGCAAAACTGGCTATATTCAATGATAAGTTTTAAAACGTATGTTATATGTGAAACGATTGGGACATGACTGGCTATACAATATTAAGGATCTAGAAAAAAAAAATACAAAAAAAATTAAAGGAATTTCGGATGCCAAGAGAATTACTATTAAGAAAAAACACATAAAAAACAAACAAAGGCCCAAATAACAGTGTCTTTATACAAATACTACAGAAATAATAAACAGTTTCATGTAGCTCAACTCTAATAAAAAAGGGAAAATACCGTGAATGTATGGAGTTAAAACAAGTCGAATTTAGAAACCGTATACCGGAAAAAAAGAAGTCGAGTCTATCTCATCTAATGAAAGAACATTTCGGAGAGAATTGGGAATCCCGTGTTGACTTTGAATGGTACAAGAAACTTTTGTTTCAAACAGAAGAAGCAGCTGCAGAGGAAAGCGGACCTGGTGCTTCAGAAGATGATGGTATAGGATGTGATTGCCTTCATGAAGAAACCGCATTAAAAATTTAATAAAAACATTAGTTTTTGAATTTTATATGTTCCATAACCTTGGAAGTTAGGATATTTGTTTTGTTTTTTTATTATTATTATTATCATTAATAATGTAATATCAGTTTTAAGTTTTGCTTCGTTTTACATTAGATTTTAAAGCATATTTTGTTTTTTAATTAGCTTTATCCGGGGTTTTCATTTCTTTTAACAAGATTTCGAAGCAAAACCGACTATATCCAAAGCTTTTTTCAAAATTTTGAGGAAACTATAAGGTATAAGTTAATTTATCTTAATCAAGCCAAATCAGTATACTGGATAGAGGAGGTGTGTTTTTGTTTCTTTTGTCTAACTTTAAGGGTCATGAAATGAGAAGTTTTTGCCTTCTCCGTAAAAAAAAAATCAAAAATGGATATAGCCGGTTTTGCACGCAAGCTCCTCAATTATCAATATACCCACGTATAAAGTACGAATTGCAATAATTATTATTGAGCTAATAAATGAATCATATTTCGCCTTAAAACAATAATAAGGTACATAGGTAATCTAATGTTGAAATAATAATAAAAGCGTAGAGAAGGAAGCATTGAAAAAATCAAAGCGTCCTGTAAAACGTACGTGGTAATAAGCGCATACACCGTATAAATAAATGGAAACGCGTCGATTTAAAGAGACCGCTATCGTTTCAACCGCCCCTCGTATACCGCGAGCGCCGAAAGGCCAACAGAGAGAGTGCGGATATTTAAAAAAGAGACCAAATCAAGTTTAAACTAGGAAAATTTAGAATTACGCGACAAAGACGAAATATCCGGCGAGAGCGCGCGAGCGACGAAACCGGCCGAAATGCAAGTAAGAAAAAGACGCAAGTTCGGAAGCGTAGCGCGGGTCATCAGACAAGGACTACTCGAACAAAGACAGTCAATATTTTAACCTATGAAATTAATACGTTAGAAAAGAATACAAATAGACACGAAAACGAGACCGCACGCTCGACGCGAGAGCAAGAGAGAGAGCGAAGGAGGGAGAGAGCACCGGCCCCGGCCTCGTAGTATTTTAAACGACAGACGAAGGCATATACCAATAGCAAACGCAAGACGGAGAGGATAGATAATAGGGATGCACACCGATCTATCGGTCGGGGGAAGGGAAAATGCAAGTGCATGCAAGTGCCGTGTGGCGTCGCACTTGTTGCGTCACAATATGACGTTACTACAGTAGTGATACCGACCACCATTCATGCAACACATTACTGCAAAATTTTAAATCGGTCGAAACGCGCCAACTCCTCACAAATATGTAACAGTCGACAAAGTAAGCCGGTTTCCGATATTAAATCGCAACACACTCACCTCGACTTTTTCGCTTCATAATAATAGTTAACCGAGTTAATTATTTTCTTTTTTTTTCAGATCGAAAAGGAAAAATGGCGAAAAAACACCGATCTTACCCGCTCCTAAGACGACTCCAGTGACGGACGTTTAAGTTCTGGTTCTCTCAGTGTTCCCCGGCTTTGGTTGAAACTTTTAAAATTAAAACTCTGCCCCGTGTTGTCCGTGACGGTGTTCGTTTTATTGCCGTAAACATTGCCGCAGTGACTTGGTCGGAATTGCGACTGGACCTTTTCTTCTCGTGTGCCGGCGCAAATATTAATTAACGAATAAAATTTTGGTGTAATGAATGATTTGAAGCAATGGGTAATAGGAATTTTATGCGGATCAGTGTGACAAACTTGCCGCCCGAAAAAAATGGCGGAGTGCTCGTATGCGCGGTGTGTTCAACAGAGAAGAAACATTAGAAGAGAGCTACAAAGATGGACAAAAAACATGGTTCATATTGTCGGTGAGTAGTTGAATTTTTACGAAAATACACGCCGATCAATATCGGCGTAGGCCAGGCGAGCGGCAACATCCCAAATAAACGGAAAACTCCGTGAACAATCTAACCTGTTGACTGTCCAAATATTACACCTAATAGCTCAGTTTCCCCTAGACATTTAAATAATTGTTTATAGGACGCGAAAATTTTCAAATTGGGGCGAATCTGGGTACGGGCAATGGCTCGAGTTCGTTCGTGGACCTTAGCCTTCGGTGCATTTAATGATTTTTAAGATGCACTTTTTTATATGCGTCGTAGTCGCATTTTTCCGTAACGGCGCCGAATTATTACTTTACTTTTATTTTTTTCGCGAAAATTCGCCATTTCCTTCATTAAAATCGCCCGTTATAGGGAGTATTGATCGTATCCAGCTACGAAAATGCACTTTGGTTTTTTCGTCTCGAAACTGAATGCACTCATCGATAATTATTTCAAGGCTGAATTATTTTTAGATGCAAATCGCATTTTTCAGTGGCCGTGCCATCATATTATTCGATGCAGAATACCGTGCAATAAAATGCGTTCTGTCGTTGCGATGAAAGTTCATGAAAAGCAGAGTTTTTTATTACCTCGTTTCGGTTTTCGCGAAATTGCCAACAAATTGGTTAGGTAATTGTTCACTTATAACAGGTTGCATTGTTTACGAAAGTTGTTTTTGTTAAAAAAAAGAAGTTTAATTTGCAACTTTCCAATTTTCTATAGATATGTATTTCGCATTTATTTAAGTCCTGAAGCATATTAATAAAATGATAGGTCGAATGGATAGTTTGTGCGCAAATTACAGCAAATAATCTCAAATTAACAATTATCTAGCAAAGTAATGTACATGTGAATTATATAGTGTTAAACAAATTACAAACGACTATACCTAACTAGTTTTATAATACGGCTGTAAAAATGTTTCTTTTTCGAATCAGGCGCATAGGTATTCTCTGTTTTTTTCGATAGTCATGTTTTACATCGACTGTTACATTATAAGTAGATACACCACAACGACATTATATAAAATATACTTTAAAATAAACGAACTTTATTTAAAAGTATTTTAACGAAATTAGTTTTTGTATACGTACCTATTGTTTCATAAAAATCTAGTACAATTACTTACTTATCCATTATTTTATGAAAAAGGCGGTGTGATGGTAAAACACTACTACATAGGTATATAATAGTAATTATACTAAATATAAAATAATCTATTTTGATATTTAAATAACAATAAATATACTCGTAATTAAGTAGATACCTACGCGGTTAGATAACTAAAAAAAAATTCTGAAGACGTACCTATACTTACAACCTATTTCTAAGATAAATAACCATTTTATTAGATACCTACGTATTGTACATACATAAATACCTAGTTCTCGAAAATTACTGAAAATCTTGCGTACCTACTTACTTATTATTAAACATAGTAACATCCAATTGTTTCAAGGAAAAAAATATAGCTAATTCTTAAAATAATTCAAACTTAGTAGGTACGTTGGTCCAGTGAATAATCTGCAAGACAAACTAATGAAAAAAATGATTTAATCCTGATTACAACACATTCTTTCGTTCGTTATGTTAAAGTGTCCCTAGGTCTATAAAATTCAAACAAGAAATAATAAAATACCACATGATTATGAAATATTATAGGTAAATCATAATTAAATGTATATTATATCACTTTAATGTCAAATTTTAAGAAATAATGGAGAAAATGCGGTAGCTTTGATTTCTAAATAACATGGGTAATTTATATTGACAACATTAATTTAATAAATAATTAAATAAATCACAACCGATCTATTCAATCCGTTGCTTGTAAATTTATTCAGAGCTGTACCACCATCTTAATTATTCGCTAAAAAGGTTACTAAAGCAATCCTACGTAAAGCGTATAGTAATGAACAATTTTTCAGAAATTGTACCTACATATATACTCCTCTACACAGATACACTAGGTAATATATGTAGGCAGGAAAAAAAGAACATTACAAACAAGAAATCAAGTAGCGATTGAATAGAAATATATTGATTTAGTACACCTGGTGTATTCAAAGACATGTATATAAATTTTAAATTATAAAGTAGTACAGGATGACCCATTAAAAATGGAAACACTATTGTAAAACATTTGTTTATTATCCTACTTCAATGGAACGTTTTTTAAAATATAGAGAATCAAAAACTCTACTTGGGTGTAAAAGATCAAGACGACATTTTAATTTTCAAAGCCTAAATACTACGATATTTTTTTTAGCTAAAAAATTGCCAAATATATTTAGCGTTTTTTTTTATTCAAATTCTGATTACACCAATGGATTCAACAGTCCCTCAAATGGTTTGTACCAATTTTTGCGAAAAAAATTTTTGTTTTAAAAACAGGTGTGACAAAATCATTATTACCGGTGTTACGGTTACCGGTAAGTGTATTTTATTTAAACTAAAAAAGGGCCCATAGAAAAATAAATTATATTTGTTCGAATTATGTTTCGTTTACCTAATCTTCTGTTCAATTCAATAACTGATTTCTAGTTTCTAATCACTGTTTTTTAGATACCTTAAAAAAATCTTCATTAAAACCTTGAATTCTTTTATTGTATTTTCTCAGTTGAAACCACGTTTATGATTTTTCCCAATATTCGAAAAGTCGCTGGATTCAGCAACCCATCAAATGTTTGTAATAATTTTGTGAGTCAATATTTGTTAGAATTCTATAATACAAGATAATGCACAATATAATAATGCCAAGAAATAATAATATCAGCGAAAAAAAGCAAGCCATGAAAAACAAAAGTTTGACATTTTAAATCGGATAATAAATAATTTTTTTTACAACAATGTTTCCATTCTTAATGGGTCACCCTGTGTATGAAATACCTATGTTTCTTTAGTTTATACCTATTATAGTATAGAGTTCTGCAAGTAACTTCCGTCTTATTTGCAATAATAAAATTGTTATCTTTATCATTAAAAACCTCGTCAAATCAAATTAAATGCATTTTAAGAGAAGTTTCAAAATGTTCAGAGAGTTTGTAACTTTAATTGTAGATCCTAGAATATGATTGATTGTGCCTAGTTTGTTGTTCTGCGTTTTTATCACAAAATGTACATATTTATTTTAAAAATATGCCATTCAGTTCAAATAATTATAAAAATAAAAAATCATTGATGAGACCTACAAAACAAAGGTACACTTTCGGTTAATAGTCAAAGAATATGCCTTATATTTTTGATTAGAATTATGTGACATGCCTTACATGGCCGATACCTTCTAGTTTTTTATTTGAAACGTATTAGCAATTAAGCACCTTGAAACACACAAAGCGGAACGTATAAGCTGTTTAATTAAGGCCGGTATTCGTTGTTTTGTTTATAAAAACATTGTTTTCAATTAAGGAAAATTATTTTCTAAGTTTCCCAAATGATATCAAAATAAATAAAAATGAAGTGGCAATACATTTTCTGATGATATTTTCTACAATCGTTTAGTATTTTTCTTTAACTTTTTACACTGAGGTCAACACCAACTAGGTCTGTTTTATAAACTATGTACTTAACAAACGTTTTCTTTAATTTTTGGCAATAGTGCTCATACCTTTTACAATAGACAATAGCTTCGACAATAGCATGTATTTAGACATTATTTAGGGATACCTAATTTGTTTTAATCAATCATATATTTAAAACTACCAAGCAAGAACATATTTTGGTAAAAACTTGTCTAATAATTAAAACTGCCATTCAGATAGGCAACTCGCTTAGTATGTGATGGAGGTTGATTCAATTTACCGAGGACGAGAAGCCGATTGCGCGAGTGATTTGATTTCAGTAGTCCCATGTCATCTGGTGCTGTATTTTCCTCCTCCGATTTTTTCGACATAGATCGTTCGTCGTTTGCTCAGTGTTAAATTATATATTATTTTCAGGGTTGTTTTCATTTGCTTGTAACGAATTATTTTAAAACATTGGATGCAATGATATAGCGGTCCAAAGGATGGAATATCGAATGCTGACAGGATTTGCAATTATTTATCCTTAGATCGTTTGCTCGCCACTGCTCGTACATCTGCAAAATAGAAAGGGGCTGAACTTTTCACCGACCCCCATCTCCCGTCGTTCATTTCACAGTTATTTTTGCCGAAATCGTTTGCTGGTCATTTCTTATACATTATTTTCGTTTCTTTGTGATTATCTATGTAAAAACAGATAGGGGGTTAAAGCATGACGAGCAAACGATTTGAATAAAAAAAATGATGAAATTAAATGACGGGGGATGTCCGTGAAACGTTGAACCCCTTTTTGATTTGTACATACATGATCACGGGCAAACGAAAATAATGTACAGGGTGAGCGAAACTCGACGTCTCAGCTCTATTATAAGAAAAGTAGACAATTGAAAAAATCTGAAAAAGAAGTTCTTAAATGGGATTGAGTAAGGTCCGTTTTAAACCAAATTTGCATATTTTTCCATATTTGGAAACTGAAGTAATGATGTCATCGAATTTTTTTCCCCAGAAGCATACCTATATTTTGGCATATTTAAAAAGAGCTAATTTTTCTGAACAATTTTGTAAAGAAAAAAATTGCTATCTTTTTCCGTTAAAAAATTAAGCAAATTTGTAAAAAAAAAAGTATTATCAAAAATTCTCAATCGTCGCGATTTAAACAAGTAGCCTTTGTAAGCAAATAGCAAAGTCGCATCTGTCAATAATTAAACATTATTAATTAGTACTATTTATTAATTTAACATTACAAAACACATGATATTAATAGCCCTTAAAACCTTTGTTTCACTGATTATAAGCAAGAAATTAACCAAATCAGTAACTTTTGAGTTTATTTTTAACAACAAAGAGTAACTATCCATGGCTTTCCATAAATTACATCATATTCCCGAGTACCTATATTATTTTATACAGTTTGTGTAAAGCTGACATCGGCCAGTTATGAAAAAGGACAAATTCTACACTTCTCGTTCTAACAACAAGCACAGGTGGTGAGAGGGCCGGTCTTATTCCTTCACTACCTTCGATGCGTGTGCGTTTGCTTCTTATCTGTCGTCTCACTTCTGTTTGTCCTTTTTCATAACTGGCCGATGTCGGCTTTACACACACGATATATTTAATGCAATATTTCAAAATCCCGTGGAAGTTTGTATGACATGTTATATCGCTGTAATCAGAAGAACCTGTGGAATTCACCGAATAATTATAGAGGTCCATTAAAAAAATAATGTTACTTAAACAGCTGCTAAATTTTTGTTTCAATTATTTCCCTGACAGCATATTTTGAAATTTAACTCTAAAAATAACGGAGAAAAAGGGGGTGGAATTTCTCATGAACTCGCCAAATACATAATATGTATGGTAGAAACAATAATAATGTGGAAGCTTTATCACATAGTCCATCATTACTACCATACTATGACCTGTACCTAATTAAGATACTATATATTATTTAAGGTCATTTACCTCGAAAAAAATCGCAAATTTCGAAAGTGGGAGGACCAACCTCACGAAGGTAATGTTGTGACCTCTGACTTTTACTAAGTGTAAGCGTGTAGGTCGATAGTCTATACCGATCCATACTTTACCCTTGTAGCTGCGCCACTGACTCGCATAGCTAAATTCCCCGCTAGGTTATTAAACATTATAAATTTATTACAGACACCGCAGATTACAGGAGTAATTTCTTCACAACTACCTAATTAGTAGTTTTTGGCATACAGAACGTCCTGTTTTCGTAGTTACCGCGGCTAATTGCCCGTCTCGCACAAAAAAAAAACAGTGCGCTGCTAGAAGATTATTTACTGGTAAATACAACCTCCTTCCTTGTATCCGCACTTATTTGTAAGAAAGTACCGCGGCGGAAGTTGTCGCAAACTTGCCTGCATGGCTCCGTTTTCCAGCACACGGCGATATCAACACATGAACTAGAACTAATGGTTTAGATGAGTGCGTTTTGAATATACCGTTAAAATGTCGACCGTGCGTTAAAGCGTTTTATAGAGAAATCATAAATGACAAAATTCCCAGATATACCTATAAATGAAATAGCTATTAAGTAGAGTGCGTGTAAAAAAATATTGAAACAGGTGTAATCAAATGACTCAAGCAACATAATAAGTATATATTTTATATATAAAAAAAGTATCCCTGAACTCGCCGATACCTGAATCAAAATCCAATTACGATTTTTGAGACATTTTTAACATTACAAAGGCAGCATAAAATTTAAAATTGTGCCCCCAACCACAAAACAACTAGACCAAGCGCAGTCTAGTGATGAGCAAAAAACCGCTACGTGTGATTTAATAGCTGCTATTATCAAATAGCAATAGTTGCGAAAAAATTACGAATAGCTAGAAAAAATTTAGCATAAAACTTTTTTTGACGTTTATACTTTAGCATGACTTGGTGTACTACAAGTATATGTATTTGTTATCGCTGAACACGAATCCGTTGGCCGCTTTTGTCCAGCATGTCTAGATTTTAAGTAAAGCAAAGAAAAATAACCCAAAAGCTAAATAATCAAAAATCAAGAAAATAAATATTAAAATATAGGTATATTAAAGATAAGTAAATACACAAAAATAGATCTTAACAACGAAATTCTATATTAACACTAGACTAACCTTATCTATAAAACCTAACCCAACCTAACTACTCCACCCAACTACCCCACTCACAATTACTTCAGAATTCAGGTTTATTCTAACCTTAAAATACGAAAAAGGGCCTAGTAGGATGCGTAAGGAAGTTTAAAACAAGGTAATTTTGCTTTAAGGAATAAAGTAGCAATATACTTAAACTCAAGCTTATAAACCTAATACAACCTAACCTAAAAATATCAATGTGAAAATGGCAGTATGAAAAATGAAAATAGCAGTGTGTAATGTGGAAGTAGCAGTATGCAAAAAAAACGAAACAAAATTTCACCTGGATGATCTTATAGTACCTAATTGAAAAAATTACTTTAAAAAAAAAAGATTTTTTTTTTTAATGTAGAGAAAAATTTTACATTTTTAGGTTATTAATTCAGTACATAGACCCTCATATCCTCTTGAACACAAATACCCATAAGGATATGACGGTACATGTACTGTTTCATATTGATGTTTTCTAGGTTAGGTTGTAGTAGGTTTACAAGCTTTATGCCGGTTTGTTTATTTTAAAATACATAACTTTAAGCTTATTGACACTTTATTTCTTAAAGCAAAGTTACCTCGTTTTAAACTTCCTTACGCACCCTACTAGGCCCTTTTTCGTATTTTGAAGGTTAGGATAAACCGCGGTTCTGAAGTAATTGAGGAAAATAAACTGC
Source organism: Aromia moschata (assembly GCA_029963805.1). NCBI lineage: Eukaryota > Metazoa > Arthropoda > Insecta > Coleoptera > Cerambycidae > Aromia > Aromia moschata. The sequence continues at coordinate 4,558,471 of JAPWTK010000010.1, forward strand.
GGAATTGTCTGAAGAAACTAAAACATGAAATATATACAAACTTATTTATTCTTATATCGTTCGATATCTATAACTATTAACTATATAAAATCATATACAGTATGTGTACATCTGTCATCGGCCGGTTGTCAAGAAAGATAAATGTTACACATATCGTTCTAACGACTAGCGCAGGTGGTGATAGGGCTGGTATTATTCCTTCGCTATCTTCGATGCGTATGCGGTTGCTTATTTGTCGTTTCACTTCTGTTTTTTGTTGTTCATTTTCATAACTGGCCGATGTCGGCTATACACATACAATATATTTCTTTGCATAGTGGCAGTTCACAACTCGAAAACGCGATTGCAATAGTTATTTAAAATAGCTGCTTTTAAAAAATCACAATCGCTGATAATAACGTTTGAAATAGCAGAAATAGCAGACTTGCTGATCACTAGATGACCGTATATTCTATATGAGAACAAGTGAATTCAAATTCCGGGGGTGGGACATGTGGAAGGAAACATAAGGCACGCCTACTTAAACAGGGCCGCATTCAGGAAAAAAAAATGCTAAAGCAGATTATGAAAGTTTCAAGAATAATCAGATTTTACATTCAAACAAGTTAGATTAGAAAACAAAATACGTTAGACTTGTCCTTTGTACTTTAACTTAACAATAATTTACAATGTTATCATTATTCAGTAGCGACGTGATATAGACACAATAACTACAATCCTAATTATGGAAATATACGAATCAGAAGACCCGACAGTTGGGAGTATTTATAAATTATATTTTTATATCCTTAAAGAAATGAAAGCTTAATTCGAGACAAGTACACATTCTCTTTTGTTTTTACAGTCTACCACTATGAATTTACCATTAAGTTTTCGCATTATTAAAAAAAAAAATTGGCTAAACAACATGAGATGTTTATCGTGCACATGCTACAAACGACTAAATGAACCTACGAGCCCGGACCACGCTCTGACCTCCTCTTGGCTTCATCGGTCTTTGTTCGTGTTTAAGCTTGTTTATAAGATAAAAATGTGTAGGATTTAATTTTCCCCACGCTTTAATTTTCTTGGTCAGAGAAAACCAAGAACTTATTCCAGGGCCGGGTTTAGACGAAATGAGGAGCGCATATGAAAAAAATTCAGTTTCATGCTTCCCCTGTAGTAGCATTTTAAACAATTTTTTTTATATGCGAGAAGTTTGAATCGTACGGTTTTAGTTGTTGACAAGTCTAGTTGTTTTTGTCGATTAATTTAACCTAGTTCATATCAAGCCATTAGAATTCAACAAGTTTTCAATTACACAAACCTACAAAAAATCTTTTTTTTCTTTTTTTTGAACCCTAATATGTGATTCCGAAGGTTTTTGACATGCTGAACACAAAACCTTGTCCCACTTACCCTATCACGTCACAATTATCAGAAAACCTAACGTAGAACTGCAAAAAAAAGGCTTTTTGGCCTATATTGAGGCCTTCATAGCTCGGCAACGAAATGAGATTGGGTAAAATGGACTCGACCATCGTATTCAGTAAATCAAAACCTACAACAATCAATAGTAAAAATAATAATAGTAAAAAACATTACTATAGATGATGAAAATATTATTTTATTTAAGTGATTTCATAAGAATTTCCAGACTCTATGTTTCGGAAACGTACAAAGAATTCGAAATTAAATAGTCTAATCCAAAGGATTTTGACCTGCTAATGATGCCGTTACTTGTTTTTCTCCATGAAGTTAGAATTATGAGAAAACATGACCTTAAAATTGATATGAAGCAAGTCTTATCACATTTATTGGGTAGTATTAGGTATCACTGCCATTGTCTACAGACAATTAGACGAGGAAAGTTAGCATTCCACCTCCAAAATTTCCGCCGAAGATGGATTTTGACGTAATTAGTCTCGTTGGATCCCTTGTAAAATTTAGAAAAAAATGTTACCTATTTTTGTCATATACAAGTCAGAAACTGCATTACTGCACCAAAAAAATGCATTTTTGGGGTGCAATTTTTCCAGCCAAGAAAAATCATAATTCGAGAATACATTGTCGAAACGGGTTGAATTTGGTTACTCGGGGGTTTTTGGAGTCGCTGATCACGAATATGATGTCAGAAATTGATCCTGATAATAATAATAATAATAATAATAATAATAATAATAATAATAATAATAATAATAATAATAATAATAATAATAATAATAATAATAATAATAATAATAATAATAATAATAATAATAATAATAATAATAATAATAATAATTTATTGGTGTTATACACTTAGTAGTGTTTACACAGGTCAAATTGTACAATTTTATAAATAAAAATAACAAGAATACAAAAATAAAATACAAATAACACAAAGTACAAAATAAAAATATATACAAAAACGAATATCAATACTAGTCAAAATGAATGTTTTAGAATTATCGTAGTTTACTAAAATCCAGATAAACCTGGAAACCAGGAACCCTGGTCACCAGGCCCATCTCCGAGGTTTTCCTTCGAATTCAGCCTAAAACTAAACGAAAATGGTTACTCGGGGGTTTTTGAGGCCCATTTTTTTTAAATACGCGCCTTGAAGCGTATTTTCAAGATATTATAGTCACAATTCCGAGAATTTCGAAGCGAATGGGCCTGGCGACCAGGTTCCTGGTCCTCCAGGTGTAACGGACAACAAAACTAACAACGTATTCATGATCAGCGACCCCAAAATCCCCCGAGTAACCATTTTCGTTTAGTTTTAAGCCGAATTCGAGGGAAAACCTCGGAGATGGGCCTGGTGACCAGGGTTCCTGGTTCCCAGGTATATCAGGGTCAATTTCTGACATCATATTCGTAATCAGCGACTCTAAAAACCCCCAAGTAACCAAATTCAGCCCGTTTCGACAATGTAGATTCAGGTCTAATTCGAGAGAAAACCTGGGGATGGGTCTGGTCCCCAGGTTCATCGAGGTCAATTTTTGACCCGTGATCCACCGATCATATTCATGATCAACGACCCCAAAAACCCCCCAAGTAACCATTTTCGTTTAGTTCCAGGCCGAATTCGAGCGAAAACCTGGGGATGGGCCTGGTCCCCAGGTTCATCGAGGTCAATTTCTGACCCGTGATCCACCGATCATATTCGTGATCAGCGTCCCCAAAAACCCCCGAGTAACCAAATTCAGCCCGTTTCGACAGTGTATTCTCGAATTATGATTTTTTGTTTAATTGACTGGAAAAATTGCACCCCAAAAATGCATTTTTTAGGTGCAGTAATGCAGTTTCTTATTTGTATATGACAAAAATAGGTAACATTTTTTCTAAATTTTACAAGGAATCCAACGAGCCAAATTACGTTAAAATACATCTTACTGCGGAAATTTTGGAGGTTTGGCTCTTTTTTGTGCTAAATTTCCTCGTCTAATCAGAAATGGAAGAAAATGGAGTTGCAAGCTCGTTAAAAATTAGTGAAACATGTTCATTTTTTGAAGTCATAGTCGTTGACAAAATAATGTTGCAGTGATCATATCTGTAGGCATATTTTTAAGTTTAATTTGAATCACCTCATATACATACATATGTATATAAATGACGTATAATAACGGCATACTTAATGACGTAATCCAAAATGTTCTGAATCTTTTAGGGTTTATACTAATCCTAAGTATTTCGTAATAGTTGATAAGTATTTTTCAGTAAACATGTAAGTACTCGCGTAACGTTATTTCCTTATTTTTTACAATAAAGACACATAAATATTTTAATAAAATGACCGATGCAAATCCTAACAAAAACTAACGTGGGTGTGTATACCTAATTATTTTTATTATGCAACGTATACTAAAAGACAACTCACGATCGACATCTCGAATGTATCCTAATGGACAAACAACATGTATCCAAATGGACACGTTTACACCTACGGCAGGTGGCAAACTAAAGAGACACCTATCATTAACGGAATAGCTAGAATATCTTATGGAGAAATTGTATTACGGCGTCCTGGGTTCCCACACGAGACTTCGTTCGGGCCGGCATTCTACGCACAGTCAGTGGCGTGGGTATAAAGGGGCAAGAAATATACGCCTAAAAATACCGTTTATACTTTAATTGTCACAATTGTATAGTGCCGGCTCTGCGTGATAGCATACTTTTCCGGACAAAAGGCATGTTTGTTAGTTCCTAAGCGGGTGAAATAATGCAGTTAGTGGTGTTAGTTACGATTAATGTACCTACAAGTGATCACAAATGATCTACCTATGTATTTCCTGATTACGATTGGAATTTAAAAACTGAAATGTCTTTCTGATATTTTGGAATTTGCGCAAACCTGCAACCTTAGCACTAGCCGCCACTGCTTATTAATATAAAGCACATATAACGTTAAATATAAGGCTGGCAAAACGAAGGATTTCTAATTTCTATTCGAGAGCGATGGCTACGATGCCACATCGCACCGTAAAACTAATCTACCAATTTAGCTCCTCCTTTTAGGCTCCGCCCACTTCAACAAAAAGTTATCGTTAACTCTGTTGAATAATTAATATTACCCGGAATGTTACGTAAACGTTTAAGTTGTTTGTCCATTAGGATACATTCGAGATGTCGATCGTGAGTTGTCTTTTAGTATACGTTGCATAATAAAAATAATTAGGTATACACACCCACGTTAGTTTTTTGTTAGGATTTGCATCGGTCATTTTATTAAAATATTTATGTGTCTTTATTGTAAAAAATAAGGAAATAACGTTACGCGAGTACTTACATGTTTACTGAAAAATACTTATCAACTATTACGAAATACTTAGGATTAGTATAAACCCTAAAAGATTCAGAACATTTTGGATTACGTCATTAAGTATGCCGTTATTATACGTCATTTATATACATATGTATGTATATGAGGTGATTCAAATTAAACTTAAAAATATGCCTACAGATATGATCACTGCAACATTATTTTGTCAACGACTATGACTTCAAAAAATGAACATGTTTCACTAATTTTTAACGAGCTTGCAACTCCATTTTCTTCCATTTCTGATTAGACGAGGAAATTTAGCACAAAAAAGAGCCAAACCTCCAAAATTTCCGCAGTAAGATGTATTTTAACGTAATTTGGCTCGTTGGATTCCTTGTAAAATTTAGAAAAAATGTTACCTATTTTTGTCATATACAAATAAGAAACTGCATTACTGCACCTAAAAAATGCATTTTTGGGGTGCAATTTTTCCAGTCAATTAAACAAAAAAATCATAATTCGAGAATACACTGTCGAAACGGGCTGAATTTGGTTACTCGGGGGTTTTTGGGGACGCTGATCACGAATATGATCGGTGGATCACGGGTCAGAAATTGACCTCGATGAACCTGGGGACCAGGCCCATCCCCAGGTTTTCGCTCGAATTCGGCCTGGAACTAAACGAAAATGGTTACTTGGGGGTTTTTGGGGTCGTTGATCATGAATATGATCGGTGGATCACGGGTCAAAAATTGACCTCGATGAACCTGGGGATGGGTCTGGTCCCCAGGTTCATCGAGGTCAATTTTTGACCCGTGATCCACCGATCATATTCATGATCAACGACCCCAAAAACCCCCCAAGTAACCATTTTCGTTTAGTTCCAGGCCGAATTCGAGCGAAAAACCTGGGGATGGGCCTGGTCCCCAGGTTCATCGAGGTCAATTTCTGACCCGTGATCCACCGATCATATTCGTGATCAGCGTCCCCAAAAACCCCCGAGTAACCAAATTCAGCCCGTTTCGACAGTGTATTCTCGAATTATGATTTTTTTGTTTAATTGACTGGAAAAATTGCACCCCAAAAATGCATTTTTTAGGTGCAGTAATGCAGTTTCTTATTTGTATATGACAAAAATAGGTAACATTTTTTTCTAAATTTTACAAGGAATCCAACGAGCCAAATTACGTTAAAATACATCTTACTGCGGAAATTTTGGAGGTTTGGCTCTTTTTTTGTGCTAAATTTCCTCGTCTAATCAGAAATGGAAGAAAATGGAGTTGCAAGCTCGTTAAAAATTAGTGAAACATGTTCATTTTTTGAAGTCATAGTCGTTGACAAAATAATGTTGCAGTGATCATATCTGTAGGCATATTTTTAAGTTTAATTTGAATCACCTCATATACATACATATGTATATAAATGACGTATAATAACGGCATACTTAATGACGTAATCCAAAATGTTCTGAATCTTTTAGGGTTTATACTAATCCTAAGTATTTCGTAATAGTTGATAAGTATTTTTCAGTAAACATGTAAGTACTCGCGTAACGTTATTTCCTTATTTTTTACAATAAAGACACATAAATATTTTAATAAAATGACCGATGCAAATCCTAACAAAAACTAACGTGGGTGTGTATACCTAATTATTTTTATTATGCAACGTATACTAAAAGACAACTCACGATCGACATCTCGAATGTATCCTAATGGACAAACAACTTAAACGTTTACGTAACATTCCGGGTAATATTAATTATTCAACAGAGTTAACGATAACTTTTTGTTGAAGTGGGCGGAGCCTAAAAGGAGGAGCTAAATTGGTAGATTAGTTTTACGGTGCGATGTGGCATCGTAGCCATCGCTCTCGAATAGAAATTAGAAATCCTTCGTTTTGCCAGCCTTATATTTAACGTTATATGTGCTTTATATTAATAAGCAGTGGCGGCTAGTGCTAAGGTTGCAGGTTTGCGCAAATTCCAAAATATCAGAAAGACATTTCAGTTTTTAAATTCCAATCGTAATCAGGAAATACATAGGTAGATCATTTGTGATCACTTGTAGGTACATTAATCGTAACTAACACCACTAACTGCATTATTTCACCCGCTTAGGAACTAACAAACATGCCTTTTGTCCGGAAAAGTATGCTATCACGCAGAGCCGGCACTATACAATTGTGACAATTAAAGTATAAACGGTATTTTTAGGCGTATATTTCTTGCCCCTTTATACCCACGCCACTGACTGTGCGTAGAATGCCGGCCCGAACGAAGTCTCGTGTGGGAACCCAGGACGCCGTAATACAATTTCTCCATAAGATATTCTAGCTATTCCGTTAATGATAGGTGTCTCTTTAGTTTGCCACCTGCCGTAGGTGTAAACGTGTCGATTGCCGCTTTGAAAAGATTTGTTGTCGTTTTGAAAAGTTTTAGTTCGTGTACTATATTTACAAATTACCTAATTTTGTGTGGATTTCTGCAATAATGGTACATCATTACCATACAGTCGTGAAGAGACTTAAATTAATACAGTTCTACTGCAATCATATATACAGGCCAAATCGCTCTTGTTTAACGAGAAGGAATGCAGAAACACTACTGGTCGTGGCAACGTACGCTCAAGCAAATATGGCAGTCGGTGTTTCTGAATGACACAAGCAATAGGTATGTACATACATTATTAACACATTATTAACACATTATTAACACATTATTAACACATTATTAACACATCTTACACGTCGTCTTCCGTCAATAACAGACGGATTACGAGTCCGGCCCTGCGTTACAGTATACGTTCCGAACCCTAGACATGACATTATTCCCCTGCTTATTATTTGATGGTGAACAGTTACACAGTTCTACAAAAAAAATCCAAAATATGTTTCCTGGGACCTGACCTATCTTACTATATATAATCGACCATGCTGAAACCGAATCCGATGTTCAAATAACCCCATCACGTCAGGTTGAACCTTTTTGAGATTTTTCCTAACCTCAAAAAATAGGCTAAAAATGATAAAGCTCAACATCAAAAAACTTAACGTTATGTGGTTATTTGGACATCGGATTCGGTTTCATCAGATTGGGGTTAGGTCAGGTCCCAGGAAAAGTATTTTCGATTTTTTTTATGGAGCTGTGTTATGGACAAAAATGGGATTGATTGATTTAAATCATTAGGCCAGCCGAATTAAAAAGTATGTGTCAACATACCATATGAAAAATATTATGCAAATGCTTTTTGGAGAACTAAAGCTAGACAAGAACTAAAGCTGGATTTTGTAGTCTAGCTAGACATTGCGTATTGAAGAAACACTGAACTGCACAATAAAAAAGTAAGGCATAATCGCTACATTTTAAATATTATAATTAATTGTGTACCTTTTTGTGGTGGGTTTGAACTTTGCGCTGAGGGGACACGAAATGAAGGGTCTACATATTCCTCTAATTCCGGAATTTTTCGCGGAATAATTGACTAGTGCTGAGTTGAACGTTACTCTAAAAGACCATTTGGAAAAATCAACTATTTTCACAAATACTTAGAAAAAATGAAACAAAATGTAATTTTACAAACATTGTTTAGTATACGCTAACGATAAATTTCTATAGAGAAATGAGAAAAGCACACAATCTGTAAAATGAATTAACAAAAATCGTCGACTTTCTCTTCCATTTTAAGCTTTTTATTATACCTACCTTCGTTATGCGTTGTGAATAACATAATAACAAGAATATTTAAACAGTACCTACATAAGTACAATAAGCCTTAAAATTTTTAACTTTTAGATTCGACCTTGACAAATTAAACATTTTCGTTTGCGCCATATTTGTATTTATTTTCAACCCCCACTTTTTTTAGCACGCTCCGCTACTGTTAATAAAGACGGTTGTCGGTGGAACAAGCATTCAAGTGTTCAGGGAATATTTTGAGGAATTGTACCTATGTACACTGATAAAAGTAATTTAGGTGTCTGTGCGAATGAGGAATAATTTTGTTGATAATTAATATATCTACGGCGAAATATTGGGCTACATTTACATATTCAATTCGTTTCTGTAAACTTTTATTATTTTATTAACTGTAAACTTAAAATTACATTTCTGGAAGTCCCCATTTACATTAATGTTTATCGTTGACGCAAATTTGAAAGTTCGTTGTTCTAAAAGATTCACATGGTGAATTCTAATAACAGATTAATTTCGTTACAATTCTTTATTTAATTTTTGTATGAACAGTCGATGTGAAGTAGGTGATTGTAGGAAACATTAAAATTTGGAACATATGTTATATTGCTTGCAATTATGTCAGGCAGTAATTTGAAGTCTAATTGAAATTAAGTCAAAGTCAAATTGCTAATGTACAGTCTGTTCAACAAGAAAAGCACAACGATAACTGACGAAAATGCCGGTGGGGAAAAACGAGCTACGGTCATTATGGAAGCCCATAAAGTAGCCTAATGCATAATAGAGTGAGTAGTTTGTTTGTTGCTAATGTGAATATAAATCAGCACCGCTTCCTCGAAAAAGTTTGAAGGGCTGTTTTTGTGTTTGGATGTTCTTTCAGTTTTTTGTCTGATGTAAAGCACTAACTCCAAGGAAAACTTATCTTGTCGTACATCAACCATCTAGGCAGATTCTGAATCTCACGCTGAATAAAAAGTAATCGAAAATATGCTTAACGATGTGATGCTTTGAATAATAGGGATTGGAAACCCTATTAAAATAGGTACATATACATATGTATATGTTTATAACACATCGTTTTATAAGAGGATTTCATAAATGTACTTATTTTTAGTGACGCATTGTTTTATATGTATTTATATGCGCGCCTTTCTTGGACAGACTGTTAATGTACCGAGGATTCCCATTGGTTAGTATTTAAATTTCAGGACTGAATGTGTATATATTTTTATACTTTATCACCTAAGTACGTAATATCCAGGAAAAATACTAATCTAAATTTCATTTAGAGTGGGTACTGCATTCTAACTAGTATTAATTAATTATAACATTGTTGTCAATTAATTATATTATACAGTTGTGGTCAAAATAGAAAAATTCACTTAAATATAGTTTACTTCACCATGCCACGGGTTCTTTTAATATTAGTTTATAATTTTATACTTCTAGATGTCTACCATACTTTTATAAGTCTACTGGACTTATCAAATTTAACTGTATACACACAAAGAAAATAGGATGGACAAAATAATAGCACTGGTTAACGAAATAACATTTGGATCTCATGTTTTAGGTAGATAGCTACTCTGCTTGCTACTATAAACAAATACATATGTAATATGTACCATATTTAATACACACATAAAAAGTCCCAAACTGCGATATGTTAAATATGGTACGTACTGATCATTTCTGCTGTATATATCTACACCTACCGATATTTACATTTAAAAAAAATCGTGTCAATTACCACTGGCGCGTTTTTTTTCACTCTTTAGGTACAGCGAATACTATATTTAAAAAATATATAAAACCAATACAACAGCTTTTGCAATATAAATAAATATATTTTACAATAAATAATTATAATGTTACAATCAATATTTATAATTTTACAAATAGCAATAATTTTTTGCAAACATTTGTATCGCAAATACTAACGGAGATAGAGGGACGGTCCATTCTCAGTCAGTCATCCTGTACTTACTCAAAGATAAAATAATTGGTTGTACCAAAATATTCAGAGAAGTTACTGAATCAGCGAAACTGCTGTTGTAGTGAAACAAAAATTCTTTGAGACTTTAGTTATCACAAAAACTATGAGTTTTTGCGATAACATGGACTATCATCAAAATCAACTTTTTAGGTTATATTCAAAGTTGACGTTTGATTTATTTTAAAACGTTATTCGTTATAACGAAGGAAATTGGTGAAGTTATTATTAAGGGACACACGGTATACACAGGATGTTTCTGGTTCATAAACACAAATAATGCGACAGCTGCAAAATACACGAACACGAAACATTTCAAGGTTACGACAATCCAATGGGCGAGAAATAAACTAATACAATGGCGATATGCGATAGTTTCCAAAATGAAAATGTTTGGTTGCATTTTATCGCTGACACACGATAATTTATTTCTTGTTGGATACGTTCCCAGTGCAGGTTGCATTACGTACATACATACATACATATGTACATACTCTGTTACAATACCTAACACAAAAGTCGACACTTTTTTAAACTTGAGTAATGCATGGTTGGGTTTCGTTTATTCAGACCAAAGTTCAGGGAGACGACCTTGCTTTTCTTGGGGTATTTTTTTCACCCGTAAGTTTTAGTCCTTCATTCCCACCGAGTGAAATTTCGGATACGCAACTTGACGCACAATCGAATAAAAAAATTAAGTATTTTCTTTTTTTTCTTTTTCTTTCTTTTCTTCTTGCTGCCGACTATACTGAAACAAAAAAGAATTAATATTTTCGTCAGTATTTTGGTTATATTATATTGATACATTTTATGGTGTCACAATTGTATTTTTTAAATTAAGGGTAAGGATCGTATCAAGACGTTTCATAGTGTTATTTGTCATATTTCTACAGTTATTCGGAATTGTAATAGATAATTTGTCCGATTTTTATACACTTAACATTCAAAGTGATTTCATAAGAAAAAAATCTAGTGGAGTTAGGTCTGGAGAACGGATTGGCCAATCAATTGCTCCACTGCGTCTGGTCCAGCGTTCAGGAAAGGTTTCATTCAAATAATCACGGGTGTTGTTTACATGAAAAATGTGGCGAAGCTTCATCTTGCAACCAAGTACCTATTCTCGATTGAATGACTAGATCTGTTGGGATTTGGAAACAGTGCTACAAGTGCTGGTGCAATGTCGTTCCTCAATTAAATTTAAATAGCCATCGCCATTTAAATTTCCCCTTATGAAAAATGGGCCTATGATGTTGTTTTTAAACTTGTTTCCAACCATACCAACCTTCCCGTTTACTTTTTGAGGATGGACTTATTTTGTCCAATGAAAGTTTTCAGTTAACTAGTACGCAATTGTGCCATACCATTGAGACAAAATGTTGCTTCATCCGAAAATACTATTGATTCACAAAATTAGGCTGTTAGGTATCTTCAAATAAATTCTTTTAATAATTCGCAAAAATATTTTCGGCGATCTGGATCATCTTCATTCAACTCATGACCAATATGCATTTTGGAAGGTTTCAGTTTGGCATATTTTAGAATTTTGTGGGCAGATTTTTGGGAGATCTCATGAATTTGTCCTAGTTCCGTTGAGGACTCTTAATTATTTTCTTGAACCGTTAATACAACATTCAGACTGGTGTCTCCATTTGTTGCTGTTCTTGAACGTCCACTTCATGATAAATCTTTTACTTCACTTTGAATTGTCCGACACACTATACTTTTACCGATTTGGCGATGCGGACAAGCAGTATTAAACAAAGTTCACAAACTTCAACAAAATAATGTTGATCACCATATCCACGCATCATCAAATTGTCAATTCGCTCAGATTCTGAGAGTTTCATCGCCATTTTAAAATTGTGAGATTACAAAACGAAACCAAAAACATAGTGGCACTAATAATTTGTGTCAACCTGAGATCACAGTAAAATCTTTTTGTTTTCAAAGATATCTTGATTATACATCATAAGTACTTTTTTAAGTTTTTGTTTGTGCTACTCTGTCAATACAAATGAACATGTTGATATATGTATATGAGGAAAATTTTTTATGTTGCATCCGAAAACGTAAAAATCTACTGTATACCCATGGCTAGGTATATAGTGGGTTTGTTTTCAAACGGGTTTTAAGTTTCTTTAAAAAATAAGTTTAATTATACTAATAAGACGCGTTGCAATCGAAACTTGAATTGCGTAATTCTTTTATGAAACTTGTATTGAATATAATAAAAAAATAAGTCAATTTGCAATAAAATGTATTTTTCTATCACAAGTTTTCCAAATTTCCTTCAATTATAGACCCAACTTACCTGTTTTATCATGTGCGGTTTACTCAGCAGAAAATGAGAAAACAAGTGAGTTCAGTAAAAAGTCCCAAACTGCAAATAGCTGTTACGTAATTGTAAATATATTCAATTGTGTAATATTTAATGCATATAAACTTGGTTTTTGGTTTATGCTACTGTTTACAATAATTGTATCAATATTGCGGTTACGTAAATTCCAGTATTACAAATAAAAAAAGATAAGACGGTTCTGTGCACGTGGACTGATTTAAAATTTTGGTGGTCAGTTTTAAGTGAACAAAGAAAGTAGTTAGTTCGTAGTTTACTTAGTCATTATTATGGTATTATCGACATATATAACGAACAATGTATTTTGTGGGTATAATACCTGTTATTATTGTCCTTGAATAACGATAAAATTGAAGTGACACAGAGAAGGAACGTAGATAAAATGTAGTTTATTCTTTTGGCAAATATAGTCAGGTAAGCATGCATTAATGTAGAAAAATCTAGCGATGGAATTTGAATTTGAATAACTAAGAATATTTAAAACATAAATGTTTTGGAAATACCTGTCGTAGGATATTCAAAGTAACAACTGACACATGATGTGGTTCTTCCCGACATAATATGCAAAATTACTATCTTTTCACCGATTGGTAATAGAAATGAACCGAAGTAAACGTTAGATTTGTTTTGGCGGCATCAGTCTGTATGTTGGGTATTCGCAGTACATTCAGGGGAATGTACTCGATAAACGATGTACTCGATGACTCGATAAATGATGTACTCGATAAACGATTTCGTAAGTTCTGGAACAAATACGTTCCAGAGATGCTGTGACCAGGTTGCACAACGTTTTACATCAGTGGATGTCGAACGGTCGTTCTCAAAATATAAGCATATATTTTCACCACAGCGAACAAAGCTCTCGGAGGCAACTATAGATGCCAGTAGCGCAGCCAGAAAACATTCTTGGGGGGGGCGAGTCTCCCAGTCAAATTTTATTTTCTTTGTAGTAGCATACACAATATGATATTATTCCGTGAAAACAAAAATCTTGAAAAGTGTGTTTTTATTAAGGTCTATTAAACAATGACAAACGTATAAAAAACAAAAAATTATGCAATTAAGTATGAAGATGCATAAAACGACCATGATTTTTTGTTGGTTGCTGTCTAGCTTGGGGGGGGGGGGGGCTGGCCCCTCGCTATTCCCCCCTAATATTAGTTACTTTATTACATATGTTGTATTATGATTCGTACGCCTATTACGGGGCAGATTTCGGCCAACTCAGTGAGTCATTACTTTTTGTTTAAAAGTCAGGTTTGTAACTTATAGCACACACCGAAGCATGTGCTAAGAAATTGAAAAAAAAAAATGAAATATACGTGACATATTTTCATCTAAAGGTCCTGATTATTTTCTTTTGAAAAGGATTTTTCTAACCACAATTTCTTTAACATAATCGAGAACGATCCAAAAACAAAGATTATTATTTATTGTTTTTCATCAGCAACACATTGTATGTAGTCACTTACATACATATTAGAATAGCTCTCTCTGCTCGTAGAAGCATTTCTGACCTTTCAACCGTCAGAAATGTCGAACCGGTTACGTTTAACTTTTTAATTCATTCCATTTAATACAAAACTGAGGAGGACGGCTACTTCTGATGGTCGGAAACTGTCAAAGTAGCTCTGCTAACAAAGCTAAAACCGTTACTTTTTGTTACATTTAGAATATCTTGCCACATTTTCCCATTGAAGAATTCTTGATCGTTTTAACTAGTTTCTTTCATATGTGTATTTGAACTGAGGCTTATGCATAAAAAATAATAATTGATTTCTTTTATTATATTGGTTCAGACATACGTCTGATAACACTGGGTTATTTATGTGTTTCCGCTATATTTTTTGTGAGAGAAATTAAAACACTAAATTCAGATAGACTTTAACAACTTTTAAATCTGGTTACATGAAAATATGTCAAACATTTCTGTTGAGCTGTTAAACGTTTATGAGGAGGACTGGGTCATCGTTTCTGTCCTTATCATTCTTATGATATTAAAGAAAGACGGTATAGTATAAATACCAAAAGGAAATTGAAATTGAAAAGGAACAACCTTCTTTAAAATACAAGTATATGTAGGTATTATGTTTGCTCTTCCCAATAATAGGTGGCGAAAAAATTATTAATTTGGGTACATTTAATCACTCCCCTTTTAGTTTCATTATTTACTTATTTCAACAAAAAACTATGATTTTTAAACGAACTTAAACAAATTTAAAAAATCGACGAATTATTCACCCATTTTTTTCATAACCACCTTTGCTAATATCTACGAGTAGATACCATGCAATAAATACCTACTTATTTTTGTAATCCTACAAAGCATTGCTCATGCGTCATAAAGTAACACTAGTGGGAATGTTTCAACAGTTGAAACATTGATAGATGTTAGCTTGTATTTTTTTTGTATCTGTTATTATTCAGGAATTCATATATTGAAGTAAGCACCTACAAATACGTATTACAATTCGTATTTAATTTGTCACGCCATCTTTTTAAGATTCTTCATCTGTACTCTGGATGACGCAACCTAAATAACAATCGCGAATTTAATTTGTTTATAAATAATTGATGGAAGAGTTGATATATTGCGATATTCGTGGAATTTGTTATTGGGTAATCATCAAAAAATCCTAACTAATTATCCCGCATTATTCTAATTGGAATGGGCGTAGTTCATGAATAATCTAAATTATTAATAATTATAGCGCAATTTTCCTTACAAATTAGTTCCCAGAAGGTTTTTTTATGTTTTAACGAAAAAAAAGAATGAAAAATGCCACTACGATAATTGGTGTGAATTGCTGTGTGACCACTTTTAATTGACATTCTTTGATTTATTTCATGTTAGTTTGACCATTGAAAAGTGTTCTAATCGTTATATATAGTCACCAATCTATGTATATAGTAATTCTATCGCGAGAATTAATTTTATATTATGTAGACACTCCTCAGTTTATGTACAACTAGTTTTCTAGTTTTGTTTTGGCGTCTTGCTTGGTGTTCCATCTGTCTAGGCAATTCTTTTTTTTTTGCTTTTTCCACATTTTTGAGGATGAAATTTTCTTTCCACATGATCCTGATGATTTCCATGTATCTACCAACTCTATCTCCATATTTAAAATATTGTTTCGTATGTATTTGTAGTATTACTATTCTAGTAGTTACTGACATGCTTTTTTCGAGCAGGTAAGGGGTTTCCATATTTGACAATGTTGCCATTTAACAGTTCTCATTTTTGGTATCTTGATGTAAATGATATTTATAGGGAGTAGATGTGCTGATTCATTATCTGTCTGCTCAAGGTTTTTATTACATGGGGTCTTCAATATTGTAATGATGTCACGTTATGCAATAATATTTAGAAGTGACGGACCCACAGTTTCTTTATATAGTGCAGAGACACCAACTTCAGACTGTATTTTTGTCTTGTGGGCTTTTACAAAGTCTACTTGAATATTCCTCAAACCATCATCCATAATTATATTTCCCGTAAGAGAAGATTATGACTCAATAAAAAACAGAATCTCAACTGGGTAGGTCAAAAGTGGTTCATTTGAACAACTGCCGATAGTACCTACTCTATTTACAAAATCATTTCACAGTTGCACATATCAACTTCAAGTTTGATTTAAGCTCTAATATGTTTTATTACTGATTTCGATAACTAACTTATCAATTATCATATACGATGTGTAAGTGGTCTTATATGCATGTCTTCTAGATCTAGAGTAACGTATCTCAGTGTTGGTTCAATTGGATGGACCCCATATGATTAACTAGAAACTAGACCAAGCCCATATAGACAAACCATGTCTATACCTATACACTGTCTATAGGTATATACTGTCGGGTAATGTGATTCGTACAGTCTGGCAATTTCAGAGTAGGCTTACAGTTTGTTACATATATGTCCTCGATGTTGTTGGTACTGAATAGCGGTAAAATTGTGATTTCTTGTGAAATTAAAGTACCTACATACATAATTTAAAAACTAGCGATATTTTCAGAAAAGTAGCTTCTAATGAACTAAGAAAACGTTACGAGTTGTGCTTAAAGGAAAACGGTGCCCATATTGAACAATTATTAAATAATTAACTTTTAATTTTATTTGTTACTTTATTTACTTATTTGTATATATATAAGATTTCAGTTGGTTATTTGTATGTATATTATTTATTCTTTAGGAATCGAAAAATATCGGTTTATTATAAATTATACAACGTTTCATAATAAAACCTAGATTTAATATATTTTTTGATGTGAATAAAACACATTTACTTATGTATATGTTGGACGAGCAATAGGGTCGGGAAAATGCACTTTTAAATGTTGCAATATTTACTATAGAGGAATTCACTGGTAAATTGGCCATAACTTTTGAAATAATGAAACTATGAAAAACTTGTATACAATAAATGCAAAAATCAAAAACATTTTTACGAAGTCATAGAAACAGGTAAGTATAATACAAAAAAAAAAATGAAGCGTCGAGACGTTTAGCATCATTAAGCTATACTTTTTATTTCCGTCTTAATTTTAGTAAAAACACTTAAATTGAGATAGGTACTCTAAAACTATGAGAAAAGCAAACTTTCATAAAAACTAATTTCTCTTAGCCGCTTCTTAGAAAAACTTACTTCTTATGATAAATCGATCACCCTGTACATACAAGAAATAAACAAAGAAATAATTCACATTAGTATTCTTTTATTGATTTATTTATTCTACTCTTTTTTTCTGTTTCGTTTTTCACTTGAATACGTACTATACATATGTATATCTCAAGACGCTCAGTTCAAGGAAGAAAATCGTTGTAAACAGATACGCAAAAAAACAAAACCGAACAAAAAACCCGTTTGGCACGATAATCACGGTGACGAATAACTTATAATAACCTTGAGGATCGCTTTCCGAGGCTGCTCAATTTTCTTAACAGATTTCGCTTACTCACATTCCGCGCGCTGGCGCTGGTTATTTCCGCGATACACTCGAAAAATGTTTGACATTGAAAATTTTATTTCCATAAAACGCGCACCGCGCTGGATATTCGCAAAGCGCATGACCGCCGCGTTATTTGATACTTGTTTATCACGCTCAAAACGACAACTACAGCAATACGGTGTATTGTGTTTCCTTTGCTCTCCTTCGGCTTTTCGTGGTTGCCAGAAAGGAATACTTACAATAATTAGTGGAGCTCGGAGGTTAATAATAGATTCGTGTTTTACCAGGGGCGGCTCGAGGATACTACTATTAGTGCGTTTCGAAGTGTTAAATATGTCCTACCTATTAATCTTACCTTAATAATCTTACCTATCTATTGTGATTGTTAGCCCAACCATAATCACAAGACACACAGAGTTAAGGCGGAAACACATTTCTCTGATGCAACGCAATGTGTTGTGTTGTCATGCAACGTTGCATGGATCAGACGGTATATTTTACATGTACGAAAATGTACTGCGTGCACATTAGTCTGATGCTATGTGACGTGGTGCAATATGATGTGATGTTACGTTATAAGAACCTCCTCCGACCAGATTTTCGTCGTATAGAATGGCATGGAATCATATAACATAGTCGGCGTTAGACAAGTATGCATGCATCACACACAGCTTGTGAATTTCTATTAAAATGGATGAAATTATTTTAATTGAAAGAGTCAGAAATTATGAATGTTTATATGATATTAGGTCAAAAAATTATAGAAATAAGTCCATGCGACAAGAAGCGTGGGAGGAAATAGCTAGAGGAATGAATACAACAAGTAATATAACTATAATATCTTCATATATCTTCATAATACAATATATTCAAATTCTTCTGACGAGCTTGAATCCATCAAATCAAAATTACAAACACAAAATTTCAGGCACTTGTTCTGTTCACATTTGGGTCAAATTGAGCTACGAACCTTGGGAATGTTGAATTTCATTACGGGAGGGAGATTGGAGGGGGTTAATAAGTTAAATGATGACATTTCCGCTATTTTCAATCGTTTTTGATGATTCTTTTTTTGTTCGATTCAGTTTCCAGACCAGTTGTACACCAAGCCTCGGTTATGCCTAAATTCATGACATGAATGGGGAAGGGGGGGGGGGGTGAATAACCAAAAAATATGATATGGAGACATCCAAAAAAAACGTCATCAAAGTTGGTCGAGAAAAAAAAGACGTATTTCTCACCTTGATCGAATTTATAACCTTATTTACTTGTCAAGACTGTCACATCATATGACAGCCATTGTTTATTTTACAAATTGTGACAGTCACTTGTCAAAAGTTTGACATAACCGAAAAGCTTAGACATGACCGCTATTTCCATCTCTCTCGTTCATAGCCAGAGTTGATGACGTTTTTTTTGGATGTCTATATTTTGGCTATTGCCAACCGATGTAGTGATCTGTACACCACCTAATGGGAAGTCCCTGTAATGCTTGCATTACTTATCAATATGTTTTAGTTAACTCTACTTTTTAAGTTTTTAATACTTATTTTTTAATTTTTTAACTATTTTGGTTTTTTATAATTTCTTCGTATTTTTGTTATAATTTCTTCGTGACTAAGGAATAATAACTAATTTAGTCATGAGTGATTTCCGTGAGTAATGATTAATTTAGTCATTAATCATTGTTGTTATGATTAAATAATAAATTAGTCATTAGTCGCTTTTGTTCATAACTAATGACTAAATTAGTCATTAGTCATCAATCGACTAAAATTTGCCCAACTCTGCCTGCGACTAGCGTGCGGAAGTGATATAGGAATTAGTGCTTTCTCTGTTCGGAGAGATATTTCCACGATCAGCAGTGTTAACCTTAAAACATGTTCAACGAGTACAGGCCCCAAATCCACGTGACTATCAAACATGTCTGTTATTGTGTTGTTTTGTCTGTTGGTTCACATTTTTTAAGATTTTCAAAATTTTGTTTGCTGATAAGACCAGGGTCACGTAAAAATTTGCCTTGTGACGTAACCATTTGTAACGTTGTTAACATTTGCTTTGTTACTTTTGTTGCTTGTTCATTAAATGACTGTAACAGTGGAGTAAGAGCAAAGCGTATCCGGAAACCGTGCATTTGCTGATCCTGTTCGTTAAGACTTTTCTGCATATTTTAGGCCACACTACCAATCCTCAAGGTTTGTGCCACTCTTTTAACACCCTGTATAACTAAAAAAACTATTATTTGCTGCATTGTTGATAACTGCAATGAATCGCAATTATAGCAGGGGAAATTAATTTACCTAATGAAAGTAATGAAGATAGAATATTAATGAAGATGGTGAAATATGGGGCAAATTAAATATTTTATTGAAATAATTAATGTCATCTATCCATGCTACTAAAAACTCAAAGAGAAGTTAATGGGGATAACCGAGAATAAGGCTGGCAAAAACGGAATGAGCAACAGTGTATTATGGTTGAACAACGGCATCAACTGACACGGGTCTACTGCAATTACAAACAATTTTCTTTTAAATACCGTTTACGTTTAGTTTGCTTTCGAATAATTTAATTACACGCGGGACAGCGTATCTACATATAGTAGGTACACCCAGAATAGCATTACCCGCGAAGTGCGCACAACGAACATAGTACGAGGTTGTACGACCATACCTGAGATATATAAGAGATGCCCAAAGACAAACAATAACAGACTGTATTTCTCGAAGCGTTCAGGGCTGCCGCTACAAAAGAAATGAGCACAATTTTAGTTGTGTCAACTGCAGCCAAGGGCGAAGCTACTGTCGGTGCACTGTTGACATCATTTTATTCTGCGGCTTCGCTTTTAACTATGAAACTGGTACGAAAGTGATAGATGTGTTCGAAAACAGTTAAAAACTATAAAAACATATGTTTCCAGCTTCAGGACTTTCTGGCTTACCCCTGTTTAGCAAATATCACGGGAATTATAATTCAATTAATTGGAAACGAGTAAATCCACATTTAAATGAAATGAAATCATGATGAATTACGTGCCGCAACATCAAAAGTTTCAAACTGGCTCGCACGCCGAAACGCCTATTTGCACCACATGCTGCTAATAGCGTTTTACGTTTAAATTGCGGTGGTACAAACATGTTTTAAATATTTTTCCATTGTTCACGGTTAGTACGTCTGGTTATTTTTTATAACGCGCTCGGTGTCGCCACGTTTAGAAATGCGTGTAGGTTGAAACGGAATTAAGTTTAATATCAAAAATGTAACTTTCCTTATTTTTGTATATGAAGCTTGTGTTTGCACAATTTTTGCAATTTTTCTGTATAAATAGGTATATAGTGTTTTCGCTATTCGGTCTTTTTCTAACGTACACCTAGCTAGATACATATTTCAAGGACATATTTTTCTTTTTTTTCTTTTGTTTTTTTTTGTTGAATATGTGTGGAAAATTTTAGTTTCCATCGAGACATATCGTGGTGACCAGTTCAAAAAAAATGTGTTGACGAAAATTGAGGAAAACGCAGAAAGTTCCTTTAACACACCACTCCGCATAACATGCAAATTATGTTATTTACTTTCAACTTGCAATTCCTGGGCAATAAGTGGTAATATCTTTTAATATTATCTTTTAATTAAGGAGATATAAATTATTAAATAATTTAATTATTTACCTTTGAGTATAACAATGACGCTCGCATACACGCTTAAGCGGTTTAATGCACAGAGAGAAATGCCCTTTCAAATATCATTATTATTTAAATATTAGGAATTTGGAAAAATACTTTCGTTCCTACCTAATATTTAGCATGACAAATAAGTACTTACAAAAATTAAAATTAAAATAAAACGTTAAAAATACATTCTACACTAGAATCTCCCCTTAAGTTTCATGTGTCATTAATGCGTCAATTCGGCACGATTTATGTAAATAAAAAACGTAAACTGTGGAAAAAATATAGAAGCAGTAATGCACATACAGACTATCAAATATATAGAGAGTTTTCAAATGAGATAGCAACAACCATACGAAACGCTAAAAAACAGTATGAGCATAATTTAGTAAATAGCAGAGCAACAAGCAATTTTTCAGAAGAAGTTGCTAATCTGTTTGCTTTGGAATTTTTAAAACCGTTCAACAATGAGCATGAGGATAACAGGCCTACTCTCCCAAAAAAATTAAGAAACCCAAACAATCGACACCATTCACATAAATGAACAAAAATTTATAAATGCTATAGACAAAATTATCAATTCATAAGTTCCATTTAGGATAACATAACTTTTGTTAGGTCAGTGGTACATAAAGAACTACACGAGTGATGATGACTACTGATTTAAACAAAATAAACAGGAAGGTAGGCAGACACTCGTAGAAGTAAAGAAAATAAACTTCAAAACGCAATATATTTTTTTCTCATAACGATTTAGAATCCAATAATAGTTCAATATACCTATATTAGTAATTATTTAACATTAAATTTAAATAATTCGCAAACTATGTATGTATTGATATCAATGTCAATAAAGCATTCATATATACATTTTTTAAATCAGGGTCCTTGCAGAAAAGTAAAAATATACAGGGCGTTCCCTTTAAAAATGAATGTTTGTTTCGTTTTGTGATTTGTTGTTCTTCATTTGTTAATTTTGATAAGCTAAAATGTGAGTGAAAATATAATACAGTATCTACAATAATATGTTAAATTCTTTTTATCTTGTTTAATAAATCCTGTAGCTAGATGTCAAAATATAGACGAAAACCCTGTAATCAGTGTAGTTATTACGAAATATTACGATCGCGAAAAATCCTTTCTCTTACTTACTTTGGGAACATGGAAAATTGTTGCAAATAGAAGTGATGACAAGTGAATGCGGAATTTTCGACCAAAATCATCCTAAGCGATGAAGCTCATTTTCACCTTGATGACTTCCGGAAAAATTTTTAGGGGACATATTTGGAAAGATAAAGACTTGCCCTTTCCGATGGTGTTAATTAAATTTGTCTAAAAAATTGTTAAATAGGCAAAAAACAGTATTTTTACAAAAAAAACACGATTTTTTCGACATTTTTTTTTAAATCAATTTTTCAAGGGATTTTGGGTCTGCCATGGACCTGGAACCTCAGTAACCTGTGGAATAAATGTCTAAACTTAAAGGATGCATTGTTTAAATATCGATTTTTCTCCCCTGTGTATCCAAAATTCAACTCAACTGCAAAATTTTTGCAAAAAACTTCAAAGCCTGTTTATACGAAAATGACGCACTTTCTTAAAAAATTGCCAAGAATAAAAAGTTCTTAAAATCACTTAAAGAATACGCTGGAATTTAAGCGATTTTTTTTAATTTCGCACGTCAATTTTTGCAAAATTCAAAAAACCGTTCAAGAAATTCTAAAAAAAATTCCTGCATATTCTTTGGGTGATTTTAAGAACTTTTTATTCTTGATAATTTTTCGTAAAAGTGCAATGTTTTCGAGAAAAACAGCGTTAAAGATCAAATTAATATCGTATTATGAAAAAGTTCGATATATTCGCACATCTATCATTTGCCAACCATGAACTTTATATTTATTGTAATCAAATCTTAGAAATACTGGGCCGTAGTTTTTAAAGAAAATTTATGTTTAAGTTTCGTTTTCATACACACATTTTTATGAGAGGG
Source organism: Aromia moschata (assembly GCA_029963805.1). NCBI lineage: Eukaryota > Metazoa > Arthropoda > Insecta > Coleoptera > Cerambycidae > Aromia > Aromia moschata. The sequence continues at coordinate 4,581,842 of JAPWTK010000010.1, forward strand.
GCAATACATTTCACAGTAAATCTATTGTTTATCTTCAAATGATATAAAACGAAAGAAAAACACGCTAATGAAGGTAAAGTATTGGTTCTATTTTCATGTATTAAAAAACTAGTAGTTGTAACTTTTAAATATTTGTACGACTAGAATAAACTGACTTTTTTCAGTTTGCACTATTCGATTTACACTTCATTATAATATAGCTTATTATAATATTATACTTTGGAATATGTGCAACAAAAATAGTAAAAAAAAATTGACAACGAAAGACTTGTGTAAAGAAGTAAGTAGGCAATATTTATCGCAATCAGAATTAAATAATTTCGAATCTCACAAACACGAATCAAGATCAAGAGCAACATGTAATTATCAGGGATGTTGTCAAAGAACTACCAGATTTTGCACTGATTGCAATAAATATTATTGTTTACAATGTTTTTCAAAATTACATCAAAACTAGAAAAGAATCGATTATAAAATAACGTAAAAAATGAAAAAAAAAACAAAAAAATAAAAAATATAAAACAATAAAAAAAGTAAAAAAAAGAAAAAAAAAGAAAAAAGAAAAGAAAACTATCTATATTTGTCGACCTCCACGTTGGTGATAGTTGGGCAACGTAAATTGTATTTGCGGCTAACAGACGATAGATGTGCGAATATATCGAACTTTTTTCATAATACGATATTAATTTGATCTTTAACGCTGTTTTTCTCGAAAACATTGCACTTTTACGAAAAATTATCAAGAATAAAGAGTTCTTAAAATCCCTCAAAGAATATGCTGGAATTTTTTTAGAATTTTTTGAACGATTGTTTGAATTTTGCAAAAATTGACGTGCAAAATTAAAAAAATCGCTTAAAAATTATGATATAAAAAAATTCCAGCGTATTCTTTAAGTGATTTTAAGAACTTTTTATTCTTGGCAATTTTTTAAAAAAGTGCGTTATTTTCGTATAAACAGGCTTTGAAGTTTTTTGCAAAAATTTTGCGGTTGAGGTGCCATTTTGGATGCACAGGGGAGAAAAATCGATATTTAAGCAATGCATCCTTTAAGTTAGACATTTATTCCACACGTTACTGAGGTTCTAGGTCCATGGCAGACCCAAAATCCCTTGAAAAATTGATTTAAAAAAAAAATGTCGAAAAAAATCGTGTTTTTTTTTGTAAAAATACTGTTTTTTTTGCCTATTTAACAATTTTTTAGACAAATTTAATTGACACCATCGGAAAGGGCAAGTCTTTATCTTTCAAAATATGTCCCCTAAAAATTTTTCTGTCGCGAATAGGAAAAGTTCTGAGGCACCGAAGAGCGATATGCTTCGAGTGGCATTCTGGGCCGAAACGGGTTAAAACAAATTTAAGGGATAACCAGTAGTGAAATTAGTGAATAACAGATTTACTTGCTTTTTTCGTACAATTTCGCTCTAATGCCTTTCCTTAAAATCGCCTGTCGCTGCAAGACCTCATTCTTGTCTCGTTTGATTAATTTTGTGGAACGAGCATGTTATATAAATTGTTTTCTACGCAAATTTTGTCAAAACCACCATTCCTCCTGGTGAGCCAAGATGTCGGCGATAAATATTGCGTAAGGCCCTTAATTAACTTTCGACACATGGAACTGATAGGGTATAAATGATTAAATAGATTGGGCGTGTTTTTCGTTCACGCTGTTCATTTAAGTAAATGAAATAAATTCAATTTTGAGCAAATATGCTTCGCAAAACAGTCGTGAGTAAATTTATTTTGCAGTTACACAACAATCTTGGTCGTTGAATAATTTGAATATGTACCCTATACTTCTACCAGTCCTACCATACAATGTCCAAGAAGGGTTTTCTTCAAACTCCAATTGGTGTGGTTACTTAATGCATTGGAAAGTAAATTTACTTTCTTTTCAGTTTTACTAATTGTACCTTAACACGTTCGCGACGTAGCCTATATTTGACAGCCTCCTGTTGGGCCGTCATTTTATTTTCGCAATTTGGTGGACTTTTTATTTATTTTTTTTGTGCATAGTAAATGCTTCTAGGCAACGTTGAGTGTTTTTCTTACATTTCCCCGCCCCTCTTAAAAATGTACCACCGGTGATGCACGACTGTTCGTAATATTTGTTACTCACAGCCGCATGTACCACCGGTGGTCACGAGGTTGAATGAAAAAAAACAGTGAAGTCATATTATCCTTTGTTTTCTCTATTGCCTAAGCAAATATTACTTTTATTTCATGTAAAACATGTTGTTTAGTTCTTACTGAATTGTTTATTTGGCTTTTATCCTCATCTTCTTTCACGTCATTCTGAGTATAAATATACATAGGTTAATGTTCTTTTCATACATTATGTAAGAAATGCGATGTTTAGTTATTGCTAAAATGTTTATTTTGAATATTCTCTAGAATTGTGCAATAAAGACGTCTATTTTGATATTAATTTATTGTAACTTCAAATCTCCAAAACCCATTCTTCTGTCTGCAAACACGTGCATCACGGGTGGTACACAACCCTTACCAACAGCCGTATGGTAATATAAGCGACTCCCGAACAGCCGTGTTGATTTTATCGTATATATATTCTCAAACGGACGTCTACCACCGGTGGCCACGTACGTCTACAGCGGAAGACCAGCGTGTACCACCGGTGGCGCACGATGTCGCGAACGTGTTTCTTGTTATCCTTCCTTGGAGCAGTACAAATACGTACATTCCCAGATAGTCAAAAGTGGTATGGATTTGCTAATACAAGAGTACCTATTGCTCTTAAATGGATCAAATGACACCAAGATCACGAAGGGAACGAAAGAGTGTTCTTTCTCGCAAAGAAGGGGCTGAGGTTCTATTGATAGGGCCCGAACCCACCTGTGGTTTGGCCTACTGGACATCCAGGAGGGCCATAAAAGACTTATCAAAACTAAAACATACCTATCTCTCACTGGGTGGTTCCCGGTTTGAGGAAATCGCGGATGTTCATTGACGAACCAAACTGTAATAAAACAAAAAATCTAGTAAAACCTGGTAGAAATCTGCTGAAATGAATAGTGGGACTACTCATAGGTCACTGTCCACTCATGCGATATTTCACCTCAATTGGGGTGAAAAATGATTTCGATTGTAGGAGGTGTGTGGCCAAGAAGTCTGCACCATACGATATTTTTTTATCATACACTTTGTTCAAAAACTGTTCTTGTCGCTAATGTCTGCAGCAAGTTCATCTGCAAGCAGAAAAAATTTGTTCTCTTTCAACAGATCTCTATCAACACATTTTTTTATCATACTCGTAACCCCGCTTATTATCACACTTAATTAACACTTTTGATAGCCACAAAATAAAGCTATTTTTTAAAACTTTTTAAAACGAAAAGATTGTTTATATTCGTGTCAGATTAGATGTAAAGATGCAAAAATTAACACGTTTATTATCTTTTTTATATTACTTTTTTACTCTTTTCCACCAGGTATAATGTAAAAACTTTTCGGTAAAAAAAGTCAACTGATCTCGTTGAACACATACCAACCTAGATAGAAATTCATAAAACTGATTTTCTACCCAAATTATTTTATTAATTAAAATACATTTTTCCCTAAAAATTATAAAATAAAGCAATGCTCATGTATTGATAACATATAAATGTACTTCATGAATTCAACTGAAATGCAAAAACAATAAAAAAAAATCGCCATGATATTTTGCAAAAGAAAAAAAGTCATAATATTTGAATGAAACTTCATACCTATGTATGTATCTTAACACGAATTACGTAGGTATATGAAACAAGGTTCAGATTGCTGCAAGGTTCAATGGTGAACAATGTGAACAAATAAGAAAAATTGATTATTTTATGAAAATTGTTAAAAATTACTTTATGCAAAATTGTTACTTACTACACTGAGAAAAATAATTTTCGTTGTGATGGACTTTATCATTCTTTATTTGCCTTTTTGAGGTTTATTTCCTTATTTAATTTTTAAACATCCAAATCATGTAAAAACTAACTACTAAATGTTAATATAATCAATGAGCCAGGAAAACCCTTTTCTGAGAATATTTTCATTGTGTTTTGCATTGAATAATTGCTATTTTTTAGACTCGAGTCATTCACTCGAGTAAAGTACTCGAGTAAAGTACTATGAGCATGAGCTCCGTGTGTCGAAAGACGATTATGTCATTATGCCGGCCCACACTGGTCGATTTGCCGAAAAAGCTGGCCAAAAGTCAAAAAATGTTGGAATTGCTATCAATGGCTGTATTTAAGGGTTTTCAGGGTCGCTGATTACGATTCTGACAGGTATAAGAATTAAAAAGTTCGAAATTACAGATCCAATATGGCGACCATATATGTAAAATTATTGATTTATATACATGCGAAGTATATAATGTTTATTGACGTCGCTGAATTTCGATTCTGATATCAGAATTTATGCATTCGAGATGGCGTATCTAATATGGCAGCTATATTGATGAAAATGTGTGATTTTGATATTATAATGATAAAAAGATGATACACATATTTATTTTTTACATACTACTTCTTCTTATATAATTTTAGTCAGATGAAGAAGTATCGTCTGAAATATCGCAATTATCCATTCTATAAAGTTTACGAAGTGTCTCGCACTCGCAAAACATTCATTCGGCAGCAGAAGTTGAATAGACGGTTTGAGATAATTTAGGTAAGTGTGTCGGATAACCAATCAAACTTTGCATTAATTTGTTCAAAAAATGTTTGCCACAAATTCATATTGGAAATTTTATCAGATTCAAAATCAACGATCCTAATAGCCATGAAAGGCATATACATATTGTGAACAATAAAATTTTCCAGTATTTCGAACAAATTGTTTAAAAAAATTGTTCGCACGAATTAAAATTGCAAATTTAATATCGGATTTGAAATCAGAAACCTAGGAATCCATGAAAAACCTACGCATTATGCATACAATTCAATTTTGCACATATTTATTTAAACAAATTGTAGTAACAAATTAATTTTTAAATATGATGCAAAATTTAAAAAAACACTCAAATTCTTTAATAAACATTATGGTAATTGTTAAAAAGACGGGCTTTTGTCTAAATTGACTTTAAATGGAGGGCTATATAGCAATGACTAACATTTTTTCATAAATAAAGGGATTGTATCAAAAGTTGCAGGTAGTTGCAGCAACCGTTTGAGAATTATATCAGAAGAGGGTTTAAACTAAATTTGTAAAATCTGACGGCATGCATCGGCTTACATTTTTTGTAGGACTAGTTTTCCAAAATCGTTTAGAATAAAAATGAGTTTTTGTAATGTAAACATTGAAGTGATTGTTCACCGACAATGACAGCAATATTTTTATGTTATTATATATAATTACCAAGCACTTACCTTGGCAATGATGCTCCATTCAAATATCCACACAACAGCATTCCTCTATTTTTAATTTACGCGAAAGCAAATGAGATATTTTCTCGCTTACCTGTACATAGGCATTCAGCGTCTAACGTTCTGAACGCAAGTTTCACGATCCAGTAAACAGAAAATATAAACATTCGGCAACAATGGCACGCGTAAAAATATGCGCTAGTGCCAGCTCTACCAATATGTTATAAACACAACATGAAATTCAAACATTCCAAATGTTGACTTTTGACCAGCTTTTTTGGAAAATCGTCCAGTGGCGGCGTAGGCGCCGGTGGCCAGGGCCATAACCGACTCGAGTTTGAACTCGGCGATATAATTAACAGTAACGGTACTCGAGTATATTTTGTGGACTGCTCGAGTTAATTCGATTACTTTTAGGAAACGAGTACTGTGACTGTTGCCCATCACTAGTTCTTGATGTAAATTATTCTTAATTGAAATCCTTGTCTTTAATTGTTGCTCTGAGTATACATATAATATATATTTGTTGCTAAAACTTAAGACGCTGTTTCCAGTACTTAAGGGCATACGAGGTGTGTAAATTAAGTAATGAGAAAATTTTTTAGTCAAATAGAATTACACTTCAGTATTGTCTCCTTCAAAATAACTTCCTCGGGAAGACACACACCGCTGGAGAAGGTCCTTCCTTTCCTCATAGCAATGCTGGAACTCATATATACTGGAATAGCGTTCAGCTGGTCGGTTACAGCCTTCTGAATGTTTTCTATGGTCCCAAAATGACGTGCGTTGAGGTGATTTTTGAATCTCGGGAAGAGAAAAAAAGTCACAAGGCGAATAAGGAGGCTGAGTAGCCACAGGATGTTTTTACTGGCTAAAACTCGTTTACTGAAACGGCTGTATGGCAAGGCGCATTGTCGTGATGCAACATCCAGTTGTTCGGTCTCACACACATGACCCGTTTTCGAAGTTTTTCAAGAACCTCTCTGTAAAAGTGTTGATTTACTGTTTGGCCTAGGGGCACAAATTCCGTGGCTATCAAAAAAAAGCAAATCTTCATGCATTTGATCTTGCTCATTCTTGCTTTTTTGGGTATTGGAGAAGCTCTCAAGAAGTGTGCTATTCCATGCTTTGGCGCTTAGTTTCCGCGACGTACTGAAACACCCAAGTTTCATCACCAGTAGTGACACGTTCCATAAAATGGGGATCAGTTTCAATCGATTCCAAATAGTTAAGACACCTTTCTCTCCTGATGTCCTTTTGTTCCTGCGAAAGGTTTTTTGGAAACATTTTTGTGCAAATTTTTGTCATCCCCAATTCGTTGGTCAAAATCTGATTAACAGTGGTGTGATTCAAATGTAACTCTTTCCCGATCATTCTTGTTGTCAATTGACGATCTGCCGCACAAGATCCCATATTCTATCGACATTTTCATTGGTTCTTACGCACTAGGAAAAGCGATTTACGAAAACAGTCACAAAGAACAAACAAATGACTAACAACTTCAAACTTGTACTGAAGATGCATTACATTTTAACCTACCACCCTTCCAATTCCCGTCTCCGCAATGTTGCTAGGTCGGGTGCTACGTCGCTAACCTCATTACTTAATTTACACACCTCGTATCTATATGTTGCTAAAACGTAAGACATTTTTCATGTTTTCAGTACCTACTTAAGGGCATAAGTGTGGCGCAGAGCCCCCACTAAATGATACATTTCTCGCACTTTATCGAAAACGCGGGTAGAGCCTTTACTTTTAAAGATAATGATGGAAACGTACGCGAGGTGTAGAAAACCCCATTAATAGGCAGAAGCAGGCACTTCTAACGTGTCTATCGTCGAAGTATAAAACAAAGTACGACTTAATCGTCGTACGTTGCGCAAACAAATGCCATGTTTCTGTACGCGCATTAACTATGCAGATAATTGTCCGTAACCTTCCCCAACTAATAAGTCATTGCTAACGGCGTTAACGTAGCAATAGCGCTCGCCTGCGCCGCGCTGCTCAATAATACACCATTTGTTTTATTACTAATTAAATCCGCGGCAGTAACTGCCCGATTACTTAACGACTACCTGCCCGTATTACTGCCGAGTTATTATTCAATCAAAGCCCCGGCTGCGGGAGGACCGACTGCCGACATCTCGGCCGATAAAAGCGAAGATTTCGAACGGCATTAAAATGGTTATATTGTAAACGATAGGAGCGTAACCGTGAGCTATTTTTGAAGAGGGGGCAATGCTGACGCACAAGTTTACCTACAGAGTGCGGCCGGCAGCGACTGCAGCGGGCATGCGCCTTCTGAGAGTTGCACTCACCGGCTCAGAAGAGAGGCACATGCTTGGCGGAGGTCGGCCGCGGCGCGATCCCGTTCCGCCAGCGGTTGGAAAATTCGTTGTTTCAAATGTTTATCATCAGTAGGGTTCCGAACGTGTTCTGTAACGCAGGACCTGGCATGACATATGAGCGAACAAAAAGAAAAGAGGAGTAAAAATATCTATTGTTAGTGTCATTCGGAAAAACCGACTGTCCTCATTGCTTGAGCTTACGTTGCCACGACCAGTAGTCTTTCTGCATTTATTCTCGTTAAACGTGAGCGATTTGGTCTGTACGTATGGTTGTAGAAGGAAAATGATCGTCCCACATCTTGCTGAAGTTAAAGGTGCAAATTCAAAATAGTTCACATGGACAGATGACGACACAACATGCGCATTATTTTCACGAATTTCACACAGTTGTTTGTATTAGGGTAAACCAGGGATAGATGGCGATAAAAAATTCAAACCCATATAATCTATGAACCAAGATATATTAATGTTTACAAAATAACTTATAACACTAAGATAAACGTAAAGAACATATTACTGGGATTAAAAGTATTGATTTCAATGAAACAGTATAAAAATAAAATGATTTTAAATAATAACGTATGCACCGTCTCACCCTACTATGTATGGGTTAGAAGGTGACATGAGTAGGGGTCAGTTGGTGATAGTGGAAAACAAAAAAAAAAAACTTATTTTCTCTTAGTTGCTATACGTGCACATGGTTGACAAATATTTACAAATGTCGTGCAGTCTTCATGTAGCCAACGCTTGCACATTATACATTGGATCCAATCCACAGTTTTCTTGGTTAAAGTATAGAGGCCATCACAACCAACGCAAATTTCGGTTTCGCAAAGATTTTTAAGATTTATAAGTGTTCTATTAAAAAGGATAACCTAAAATAAGTAATTATTTCAAGTTCAGTGTCGATTTTTTTATGTAGATAGTAATGAATCTAAAACGTTACTTACTTCTTCTTCATCGTCTAACCCCAAGCCTTCTTCATCTTCCTCAGAGCTCTCAGAAATCTTCATTTTTTTTTTCATTTTCATTTTATTCTTTGGTTTTTGGTAATCTTTCTTTGGTGTTTTGTTTTGCGTTGCTTTTAGTTTTAATTTTTGGATATCGTCTGGCGTGTTTAAAATGGTTGCAATGTTTCTTGATCTTTTAGTTACTTTTTTCAGAAGTTGGATATCAGGAACCGGTGATATTTGATCAAGAAGTTTTCCTGGGGTTACTTCAGAACAATCTTCTTGATCTATTGGTTGCTGACAAATATTTATACTTGGAGAATGAGTTTCTGTAGGATTCCACGTTGAACATCCAGGTAGTGGTGACCTGCTTTTTTTGAGGTGGGGTAGTATCTGTTTACTCTAGATTAGCTGGGCTTTTAACAGTTCTAGAAGCATTTTCGTGAACTTCATCGGACTGTAAAAACGCATAATCGGGAATAGCTTGGGGATTGAACGGAATAATTCCACAATTGCGAAATCCTGCAACACCGTTTGGCTATGTAGCGGCCTTTCCCCATGCTTCGCTCAACAGACTACCAAAACAAAGCCGATTTATTTTTCTACTGGGGTTCATTCGCGTGTACACATTACAAGCATTGTAATAGGAAGATTTCAGAGACTTAAAAAAATGCTCTATCAAGAGGTAACCAGTGAGTCGTGTGGCTCGGTAAGCATAAAAGTATGATATCATTTATTCGGCAAATACAAGAGTTTGCACCGAACTGCAGTGAGAGCTGTGTCCAACTAGTATTAATAACACCTTGCCTTGAGCTTTTCTGGGCAAAAAGTGACTTTTAAGCCATAGATAAAATATGTCAGTATTAACGTACGTCGACTTTTGCGACATAAAGATTGTGGTTCCATTTGGCATACCATCTCTATATTCTAGTTTCTCATTTTTACCTTTAAAAACGCAGGCTGGGGGCAAGAATACCCCTTCGGCATTAGCGCAAGCGATTACTGACAGTCTCTCCCTTCTCGCCAGATGATATATTTACAACAGATTTTGAACCTTTTGCAGCGACGACACAACCTGGTTTATTGTTAAGTTGTAAACCCGTTTCGTCTACATTATGACAATTTCCAGGCAATAAATCATATTTTATTAGTAAATCTTGTAAAAGCTCAAAGTACTTAGTAACAGCTTCTTTGTTCATATTTGTGGAACGAGACAGTGAGACGCCTGTTGATTTATTTATTTATTTATTTACATCGATTATTTATTTTTTACTATTTTTACAACTGTAGATTCAGAGTAGCTTGAAAAAATCTTACATTCTAAAGAATTTTGAATGCAGACGACACGCGTCTTCTGATTCCACTTCTTCTTTCTCTTTATCGTCATCTTTTTTTATACTTTTTCTTTTTTCTGCTTCATTTTCTGAAACTTCGACTGGTTTTTTAAACTGAGCGGAATCTTTAGTAGTCTTTCATATAGCCGCCTTTTACACGAAACACAAACAAACGATCCACATAAATCACTGAACTTTTGGTCCTGCTTATCTGACAGAAAAAACAACTTATTTTTCACATTATTATGTCTTCCTTTATTGAAAGGATTACAGCACGTTGGAGGTGGTGTCATCGTAAAAACAGACTAATGCGTATGGAATGAAAAAAACAAGTCGACGCGTGTCATGCGATTTTTTCATTTGTTTATGCACGTGTCGTCTTCATTCAAAATTCTTTAGAATGTAAGATTTTTTCAAGCTACTCTGAATCTACAGTTGTAAAAATAGTATAAAATAAATAAATAAATAAATCAACAGGTGAATGATTTAAAAAATGCATAGAACTTTTATAAGATTCTTCAGTAAAAACATAAGCGAACAAATAGGCACGAGCGCTCGGTTAATCGGCGTTGCACTCCGGTCTCGGCCGCAGTCCCGCGTATTTTCATCAACGTTAAAAAATTCATATCTTTTTTCGGATCGAAATATTTTTGCAGGATCAATTAGTGTATATTGTAAGGAATGTAATCGTATTTTTTTTTAACACAAGTAGAACATGGTAATATCGTCAATTGTTTTTTGCAAAATCAATTATTTATTGATAAATTAATTTTTTTCCATGTGTGCGATATGTCTTTTGATTCTGCAACTAATTCTGTACACGCCAATAAATTTTCGTTAATTTTTATCAATTAGTCGCTGAGAAATTAACATTTTAAAAAAAGCGTCTGAAAATTCATTTGTTTATAAATTAAAATTTTTTAAACAAATTTTAGGATAATCTATTTCATATATAAACCTTTCGAAATCTTCAATTAAAAGGATTGAATTCAACCAGTCGATTTTTAGTGGCCCACTTCAGAAAGTTTGACTCAAACTCAAAATTAAGAGATGTCATCGTTCAAGTGTATTTAAGTGTGGATTATACCTACTTGGGATATGTCTAAAATATATAAATTAAATCTTTGCGATTATGTTCCGCTAACAATTCAGTTGCATAAACAAATAATCCATTGTTTCTTCACCTTCGCAACAGTAACAGAATCTAAACCATAAATACAATTCGTGACTAATTTTTCTACGCATTTTTGTATCCAAAACCATTGGGCTATCAGGCAGTGTTAAAATATTTTCTGGTTTCGTAAAGAGAAAATGCCGTGTTATTCCGTGGGTATTTGTGTTTCGTTGCAAAATGTTACGCACCAAAAAAGTAATGGAGCAAATTAAAATGATGAAATGGTATTAGTTGCGCTGGTTGAATTCGCCATTAAAAACCGCCAATTTTGCGATAAGTGTGAAGATTTATTTACATATATATTAGTAAAATCTCATTTTTGTTGCATATGCGCTTTCTGTTAATTTAATTCCTGATTGCTTGTAGGTATGTGAAGAAAAAATGTGATTATTAAGGTACAGTCCAATCAACAAATTATAATATGCATGTCATTACAAATCACGCGTTGTAACCAGACGAATGTATTCGGAATCATGTGCTCATTACGACGGGTAGCATGCCCGTCAAAAATAGTTGAGAGATTCAGTGGTAGAATCTGTTTTATTTTAAGACGACAACATTTGTTGTTTTAGTGGTAATTAAACTTGTTCCGTTGTTACATTATGCCCTTATTATAAATGTGACTGTGAAATATTATAGTTACCTCCACCACTGGCAATATTAAACTACTCAGTGTTGATACTATCAACTGGGTATTCATTTTGCTGTTCGAATGGATAAAATACTTATAGGAAGGAAGAGTATACTCCTGAATTGTAAAAATCATACAAAAAAAATGACCGTTTTCAGTCACTTACAAAGTCTTAACATGGATGAGATCAACATTTTTAATGTTTTTATCGAAAATACTATACTGGATGTTACTTTTTTTCGGATGACCAGGTGATTTCGTTAAAAAATAAAATGAAAACTAAAGAAAAAATTACCCGTATTTCGTTGCCATGTAAGGAGATGCAACATCAGACTAAAAATGACCAATATCTCGAAAACCGTCAGAGTTTTCGCTCGCAAAACTACAAGAGATCAAAAGTGTAGCTAAAACATCACCATTTTATAAATGCTAGTCAAATAAGGTCAGTGGCGTACAATAAAAAAATTCTGTTAATCTGAATAACCCAGGCATCCGAGAAAAGCAACTTCCAGTATAGTGTTTTCGACAAAATCAATATAAATTGTTGCTCCTATTGAGGATAAAGCGTGTGTAAAATATTAAGCGAAAATATCATTCAGTTCAGAAAATATTGTAAAAAAAACTTAAAAAAACTGAAACTTTAACACCCTGTATCTCCTTTATGAAGCTAGATAGACCATATGTTTATAGGAACTTTTTTTCTCAAAATATATAAATAATTCCCTATTCTATCGAATGTTAAAAATTCTACCGAATGTTATCCTGCTACAAAAAAGTGAGTCACCCTGTATATACGGTTAAACTATGCCTTATCTTTTTCTGTTGCTCTTCGCATAATTCAATAGAAGTAATAAACAGGCAATACGAATGCTGTCAAAACTATTTTATTATGTGTCGACAACTAATTCCAGGAAGCGTTTATCGGACTAGGTTAAATAATTTATTAGTAATTTTGAGTAATCTCGTAGATTTATTTCATGTAATAAAATGACAAACACCGTAATAAATACGTGTAACAGAGAGCCACTCCACACACTGCCTACCTTCGCCGTAGTGGAGGAAAATTACAACTCATTAACCGCATTAAATTGCCGCCTTGTGTGGAATAAATTTTAATACGAACAAAAAAAAACATATTCTATATAAGAGCCGCTCGCAACCGCTTCTTTGTTGTGCTCTAATGTCGAGAATGTTTAATTTAATAATAGTCCACAAATGGCTAAAACAGTTACGTAAATAACTAACCGTCAAGAGCAACTGAACACGGCAAAAAAAGGCCAAAGGAGAACCAACACAATTTATCGAAAGAACGAATAACTCCAGAACGGCTAGACCGCAAAACTATTCCGCCAACGGTACTACAAGAAAAAAGCGTACGTCGTTTTTGTGAAAGACAAAGCAAAGTAAGGTAGTTACAATGTTGTAGTTAAGACCAGCTTTGGCCACAACCTAAAAGTACGGAGAAGTTAAATATAAATAGACTGAGAGGCAAAATTCTGGAATGAAATGATAAATTTAGTTATGACAGTTTAGTTGTGACAGTGTTTTTTTAAAGAGCCCAGGTTTTTCGGTGGTTTAAGGCATTCTCAGAAGGAAGAGAGTCGATTGAAGATGAACCACGCAGCGGAAGGCCTTCATCTTCAAGAACCGATGAAAAAAAATATCGATAGAATACGAGATCTTGTGCGTTCAGATCGTCAGTTAACGACAAGAATGATCGTGGAAGAGTTAAATTTGAATCACACCACTGTTCATCAGATTTTGACTAACGAATTGGGGATGAGAAAAATCTGCGCAAAAATAGTTCCAAAACATTTTTCACAGGAACAAAAGGACACCAGGAGAGAAAGGTGTCTTGACTTTTTTGGAATCGATTGAAAATGATCCCCATTTTATGGAACTGGTGATGAGACTTGGGTGTTCGAGTATGACTCGGAAACCAAGCATCAAAGCATGAAATGGCACACTTCAAGCTCTCCAATACCCAAAAAAGCAATAATGAACAAAGATCGAGTCGAAGATCAAATGCATGCGGATTTTCTTTTTTGATAGCCAGGGAATTGTCCACAAAGAGTTTGTACCTTCAGATCAAACAGTAAATCAATACTTTTACAGAGAAGTTCTTGAAAAACTTCGAAAAAGGTTCATGCGTATGAGACCAAACATCAAGAACAACTGGATGTTGCATCACGACAAAGCGTCTTCTCACACAGCTATTTCAGTAAACGAGTTTTTAGCCAGTAAAAACATTCCTGTGGCTCTTCAGCCTCTTTATTCGCCTGGCTTGAGTCCTTGTGATGTTTTTCTCTTCCCGAGATTGAAAAATCATCTCAAGAGACGTCATTTTAGGACCATAGAAAACACTCAAATGGTTGTAACCGACCAGCTGAAGGCTAATTCCAGCATACCTATAAGTTCCAGCACTGCTATGAGGAATGGAAGAACCGTATCCGCTGTGTGCCTTCCAAAGAAATTTATTTTGAGACAATACTGAATTGTAATTCTATTCGATTAAAATAAATTTAAAAAAACAGTCTCATTACTTAATTTACACATCTCGTGTACCTGATTGTGGTGTAAGAAACAATGAAATGAATCACAAATCAAACCCAATAAATAGCATAGGTATTGGGAATCACGTATTCATCATGCACGCATTCAGTGGTGGTGTAGGACTTTGTTTTATTTAGGAGTAAGTAACATTTATTTTAGAGATAATAAAAACTTTTGCCTCACAGTTTGTTACATTTCATAATGAATATAAATAAAACGCTCCACCCAATACCTATTTTCTTTACTTTCATACTCTCGATTGTTATACTGGTATACTCTATATTGTTAACTGACAGCACCTACATATGTATACCGCTTCACTTGCAATCTCTGCCACTAACGGTGTTTACCTTTAAACAACGACCGCCCGTTTTACCTCCAATTACGCGGATGACTTATTTCATTATTTGTTGGTTGGACTATAAAATCAATGGACGTTGTGGTTGCCACATATTATTACTTCATATAAGTAATGTAAATTATCCATTACATGAAACATTTTATGACATACCTCTTTACACAATAAGTGTATAAATAATCGTAATTGTTGAAAATCGACCGTGTCATTATGGAATTAAAATCGGCGAATATTGTTTACGTATTTCTGAAAGTTCAAGATAGTATAATTGTTCTTCAAGTGATGAGAAATAGGTAAAAATAAATAGGTATCTATTAGATTACTACGTTACTAATTATTCCTCTCATGATTTTATAGGAACGTGAACAGAATATCAGTAATTGGCATTTTTACAAACCAAAGGTGAAAGAATATGGCGACCGATTTTTTTCTTCGTTTTTTTTTTTAATCGCCATAATGAAACGTTTTAATACGCGAGGTGTGTAAATGAAGTACCTAATGAGATTTTTTAAAATCTTTTTTATTCTAATAGAATTACAATTCAGTAATGTCTTCGTCAAAATAATTTTCTTGGAAAGCCACAAAGCGCTGGAAGGTTCTTCCAGTCCTCATAGCAGTGCTGGAACTCATATACTGGAATAGCCTTCAGCTGGTCGGTTACAGCCGTTTGAATGTTTTCTATGGTCCCAAAATGACATCCCTTGAGGTGATTTTCCAATCTCAGGAAGAGAAAAAAATTCATAAGGACTCAAGGTAGGCAAATAAGGAGGCTGATGAGCCACAGGAATGTTTTTACTGGCTAAAAACTCGTTTACTGGCTGTGTGACAAGGAGCATTGTCGTAATCCAACTGTTCTTGATGTATAGTCTCACACGCATGACCCTTTTTCGAAGCTTTTCAAGAACCTCCCTGTAAAAGTGTTGATTTACTATTCGACCTGGAGGCACAAACTCTGTGGACAATTCCCCGGCTATCAAAAAAGCAAATCAGCATGCATTTGATCTACGACTTACTTATTTTTTTTTTTTTTGGTCTTGGAGAGCTTGAAGTGTGTCATTCCATGCTTTGGCGCTTGGTTTCCGGGTCGTACTCAAACACCCAAGTCTCATCATTAGTAATGACTCGTTCCATAATATGAGGATCATTTTCAATCGATTCCAAAAAGTCAAGACACCTTTCTCTCCTGATGTCCTTTTGTTCCTGTGAAAAGTTTTTTGGAACTTATGAACAGTGTTGTGATTCAAATTTAACTCTTCCCCGATCATTCTTGTCGTCAACCACGATCTGAACGCACAATATTCCGTATTCTATTGATATTTTCATCGGTTCTTAAAGATGAAATCCTTCCGCTGCGTTTTTCATCTTCAATCTAATCTCTTCCTTCTGAGAAGACCTTAAACCACTGAAAAACCTTGAAAAAAACACTGCCTGCGTAGGCCTGTTGAAATTTTACAAAAGTATGCGTTACGTTCTGTCCAAGTCTGAAGCAAAACCTGATAGCACACCGTTGCTCAAAATTAATGTCACCCATTATTAAAACACACTAGGAAAAGACTGGTTTACGAAAAAAGTCGCAGTCGCTAGATCGGGCGCTACGTTGCCAGTCTCATTACTTATGTCTAATTTTTTCTTAATATCGTCTGATTGTCCTATCGATTGGTTTGAAATTTTGCACACTTACTAATGACAATGACAATGCAATATTTTTAAATCAAAATACTTAATATGTATTTTTATTTGTAAAAAGAGACGCTTCAGTGAGCTTGTTCTTTATAAATCTGTCTTGGAAAGGTCACTTACCAACCCGTATAGTCGAACGATAACACGTTTGCTTTGCAATTCGATTGTTCCAGGTGTCCGGTTTGGATGTCAACTTCTTTTTTGTTTTAAATATAATTAGACAGTGGCGTATACTTCATTTTCCGTGCATATAAAAGTTAGAAAATGTTTGAAAAGCGTGTTTTCTACAAAGAGCGAAAGACTGTAGAAAAAATGACTGTATCTCTTGTCATTTCGAGTTTTATTGACTATTCGATTATCCCACTCATGCCATTGATTCTCCAAGGATGCCAACACGGTTGGTTAAACGCGTCAAATATAGTATAATACATTGTTATGTTGTGCTTGTTCTGTCCCGTTTTTTTTTCTGTTACTCTCAATGGTATATCCAGGCAGTTAAATAGTTACCTATGTCTTGAATTAATATTGTAAATCTGATAGTCTAATCGTTATCGGTTTGCTGAAGGCATCATACTCACACATACCTGTTCATTCTGCTTACGTGCCAAACGAACACGTCAAAATTTCACACTCTTACCTACTAGGCGAGTTTTGTCACACTTCTCAAATCACGGGTCAATTCTAGTCACGTATCGCCGTTTTAAAGTCTCGGTAAAATCACAATGTTAACGCCGACAATAGAGATTCTTTATAATTATTTAATGTCAACTATAGCGTCGCATGATTTCCACAAATGAGGATAATAATTGAAGGTTTCTCTACAGGGTGATCTAGCGTATGAAAATTAAGTACATATTGCAGCTGCCATGCTTAACCTTTGCGAAAAATAGAAAATGTCTACAATACATTTAAAGTTGGGTTAGGTACCATTGACGAGGAAATAAGAGTCTATATTAGTGTGAAATACAGATATTGATTGTCCTTTTGCAGATTTTTAAGATATAAGAAATCAAATATGTTATGTATCTAACTCTGATTTTACAATACTTTGAATGGACTCCGGCGTCCATTGGGTGATTAAGATCAATAGACGCCTCACTGGAGTTATGGGATTCAATGGGACCCATCGGGGCCAATGCGATCATTGATGTCAATGAGATCTTTGGGGACAATTCGATCATTGGAATCAATAAGATGATTGTAGTCAATATGATCATCATTCATTGGTGTTAATGAGATCATTGGGGGTCATGATATCATTGGGTTCAATGGGGTCATTAGAGTAAATTAGCAAAACATGCAATTGCAGGAAAATCATCAAGTAATTGAAAGATTATATAAATTTCATTCAATTTAGAAAAAGCAGATGTGGAAGTACCTAGTGATTTCTTAGGCATCGAGTTTTTACTAAATTTTGCAATGGACTGGTATAAAAGTTCAGAAAACAATGAGCAGAATTTTACTGTTTGTTAACTGTGACAGTAAATTATAAGAACCATACATCCACCCGTAGAAATAATTGCAGCCTGACTTTTAATAGGATATTCCAGAGTAGTAGTGGCTGTAGAGTACATATACCTATTAACAGTAGGAAGAAAAAAATGGTAGTAATTGTAGTCACTAGGAAATACGGATAATTGTTGTTTGAGTGACATAGTACATGAATTCTAGCGAAAAACAAAAACAATGAAAATAATTTTCCAGGAGCTCTGTTAAACGTGTTAAAGAAAATATATTTAGAAAACATTTCTGGACACTTGTGTACAAAAAAAAAATATATAAATATTGAATATTCAGGGCCGGCAAAGGCACATCTTGTGGTATTCGGTGCTTGGAACCCATGGTTGCCTAATCTGCCAGAAAGGGATCAAGGACTAACAAACAAACACCATGGTGGGCGAGGCCACCGTGAAGGATGTGGTGTTATTGGTCTGTAACCCCTCCCGTTTCACTAATGAACTACTTATATCAATTTACAGATAGAAGATATGAACTTTGCCAACAGTGTCGATTCTCAGTGCCAAATTAACATGCCGGTTCATTTCATTTGAAAAACAAAAGTTGGACTAGAAATGACATGATCTAAACCTTGAATTTTAAGTCCAAGGTTTTGACCTTGAGCGCGATCTGTTCAACTGTGATCTTGAATTTGTTAACCATAATTGCTGAATAATTGTTTTAAAAAAACAACAACCTTGTTATTGAACTTATTGTTTAAACGTGTGTATCTTTTAGATTTATCTGATTTTTCCGCAACTTTTGGCGGGCCCTGTATCGATTGCTTCAGAAATACTCGTGGATTATCTTCAAACTAGTCACAAATAGTCAAATCGATTACTACACGTTTGCTCAACACCGTTTGCTATTATAATAGCGCAATTGAATGATTGATGCTCCTAAAAGTCCACGTCAGGCCAGCAAATGTTACAGGAATATACCTAAAAATAGTACTTACTTAATAAATATGTGCAGAAAAGAAAATATAAAAACATTGTCATTTTTTTCCCCATTACTGACTGGTAGGTCATCAAAATGCTCTCATATGCACTTCTGTTTTGTAAAAATGTCATGTTATTAAATGTTTTTCTGTCAAAGCCGATTCGCTATTTTGAATATGACATTTTTAGAACGTATTGCGTCTTCTTATGGAGTGGATGCTAGATAAACAGAGTGTCCTTAGGATGAAAATAAATTTTGCGAAACGCGAAGTCAAAAAGTATATAGATAATTATGTACTTATCCCATTAGTTAACGATAGTTTAATTTAACGGTTTTGTCATTTTATAGTCAATTGTGTGTGATCAAATGCAAAAAGTCCAGCTTTAGTGTAACTGAGTAAGTTTGATGTAATGGGACTACCTAATTGTCCAGTTTTATTGCCCTAAAACAATATTTTATTTTTATACTTAATTAAAATAGGTTTCTACCCTGCCCCTCCCACTGACTATCTGAACTATCGTGGTAAGTTTGTAGCGCGTGATATGTTATGATTCACTTCATTTTTTGTTAGACTATAGGTAACACTGCACCAATAAACTTAGTCAACTGTTTCCTTAGCCTCCTCGTAGCGCACAAACAGAGGTATTAGCCTATGCAAAGTTCTACTGAAACACAGCGCCGAGTTATTCTACTGTTACTCTTACCTTCTACGGATTCCTAGATAGATTAACGTCTTTTTTAACGCCAGATAACGTAATTGCCGCAGTTAATTATCTCCGTAGCAAATAGAGCGTCTTGTTCAGCGTATTGTGATCGAAATATTGCAATTCATGGTCTGCTCGTGAATTAGATTAATTACGGGTGTAATTTAATTTAAGAGCGTTATACCAATTTCTTGCCAGCTCACCTTCGACGTACAATCTAATGGAGATCAGTTGAGCTTCCAAATCGCGGGCTCCAAACAGGACCGGATCCAGGCACTTACTACTATATGCACAGAAAATACATCTTAATATATTGCTGAGTACACAAATGAACATGAAAATGGCGAAATAAATGTGCAAATAAAAAAAATCACCAACCTTGTGATCAATCTGACAAGACGTTTTAATCATCCGTAGACTTTTCTAAGGTGTCTGTAACAATAGCTTCTTTTCCATGTGCAAATTTTTCATAAACCGTAATACCAAAGTACTTTGTTAAAGAAATCGTTTTTGTTGTCGCATTTTGTTTACTCTTATTTGACGTCTTGTAGAATTTACAGCAAAGTAACATACAGAGAAATAAATGAATCAGTGTAGTATTTGTGAAAATACCACACACAAATAGTTGTTCAGAATTTGCGATTCTATATGGGTAGGTGAACAGATATAGTTAATATCACGTAAACATCGCGTGCTGAAGGCGGGTCTAACTAGGACCTGATTTGTACCATCCAATAGGGAACACTGAACGTATTTTGTATGTGTTGAGAACTGCCTCCTTTTCTGTCACTGAAATCTGTATATCTACATCTATTTTTAATGGAGCTAAGTTGATAATAGTGTTTTGGCTTATACCTGACTGAAATAACTACACTCTTATACCGACTAGAAACAGGACTAATGGAAAGACTATGGGGACACAATAAGCATCGGCTTAAGTGCACAGGGCCTACACCTACCCCATACGTAATCGTATACCGACTATGTCAACTGCCACTATGTTTACTGTCAAATTTGCCATAATACATTAATATAAAACACTCTGGTAAAGTAGCAAGCAGTCAGATAGTTATCATGCATTGATCAAGCATTTTTATCACTATATTTGTTCGCCGGCCTAGGTATAGGTAGGTTTGTAGTATAACCAGACAGCAACAGTTTAATTTTGTAGGTATATAGTTACTAAACGGCTTGTTGAGTGCCTTGATCAATTGATCCTTTGAGAGAGTTCATTTGAATACAGAATTGTCAAAAAGTGTGCGATCGAAGTAGTCATTGTTTCATGCAGATGTCAAGGTTTTTCTAATTGTAACATATCCTTACGAGTGACTTTGTTTTAAGGGTTTTAACAGGTCCAGGAAATATAGTTCAGTAAATTTTAATGAACGTTATTAGGAATTAATCATTGAAACTACCTTGGTACGGACCTGAAATGTCCACCTAATAACCGAGCTCTGATTATTACTGATGTATTCTGTGCTCATTGAGGATATCGGCAACAACGATATTTCTAAAACTGCAGATCGTCTAAATCGTTTTGTGTCCTACCTATCTTCTTTAATAGTTCCATTTTTATGTTAAACTTAATTAACAATATATTATTATATGTAAAAGTACCTAAGTCGGTAGGAAATAAATAAATAATACTCGGTTTAAAACCTGCCAGTAATCTGTTCAGTTTTGTGTTCGTTTTGAATAGAAACTTTTATGCCTTATTGTCCAAAACGAATTTGTACACCACTGGCAAACGGGAAATATTCGATCACCATAATTAAATAGAACCCACAGATTCGCGACCTTGTGTTTGGTGCTCTTTCTATTCTCTTCATGTTCTATACAAGCGCACGCTTCCGTCTCATTCATTCTATGATTAAAAAAAAATTATAATTCGTTAATTATTTAAATGTTAATATGTTAGCATGTTATCCTAATTTAATTTAGTTACATATCCAAAAAAAATAGTAATATTTTTTTCTGAATTTCTTCTGGGAAAAAATGTTAATATAATATCAAAGGAATCTAATTAAATAGACTATATTTAAAAAAAAATATTCTGAAATGCGGCAGCCCAAAAAAAGTATTTTCTTCAAACTTGTCTAGAACTTACTGAAGTTTGGAAGCCTTGCTGTACTTTGGTCTAAAGATTATGCGAAAGATAATGGACATCATGAAAATAAAAAAAATGATATTACGAGTAATAAAACATATTATTTATAACTTGAAAATTAATACTCTACACTCTTGAAGGGGCCGCCATTGTAGGTACATACGATAAAATAACAGTTCAAAGTGTCCACCGTTTCTCACAGAACGTTTTTGACACATTTTTAGCCGGCTCTGAAAACACGTTGGATAATAAAATTATTAATATTAGTCAGCACTTCGCGTACCATTTTATTTTACGATGTTCATTATTCTTCGCATAGCCTTTCGACCGAAGTGTAGGTACCTAGAAAAAAATTCAAAACCCAAGTAAATTCCCGACAAGTTTGGAGAACATACTTTCTTTTGTTGTTGCCTTTCAGAATACTTTTAAAAAAAAATATATTCGCTGCTGTATTTGATTAGATTCCTGATTTTTTATTAATAACATTCTAAAAACCTCCTAAATTAGGTATTTACTTTTTATTAGTGATATGTAGATCCATACATTAGTAATGTTGCGTTTTTTCCCTTTTTCTCCAGAAGAGAACCCGGTGATTCACACGTGTTGTTATAATTGTTAATTTTATATCGCGGTATTGCACTTTTCTGAAAAGAGTTTTGATGATGTTTTTTAGAAGAAATTTATTTTTTTGCTTAAATGTTAGTTTTGCTTAAGTTAAGGTATCGTTGGAACGGAAGAACTGAGAACTTTTGCAACAACCAGCACCCAATAGTTTCGGCTACCGAAACAAAAAAAGTAGTTGACGATTTTCACGGACTTGAGACGTCGAAACCTTAATTCTATTAAAGAATTAAAGTTTAAGAAGGTATTAAGAAGAAAATGCATGTTTTCATTCATTATTTACAAAATATCTGATAATCAACATAGATCCATTCCCTAAGGGCGTTAAGTTAGTCAAAATTTACCCATTTTAAACGTTTTTCTATCTCTCATGGTTTCTAACATAGTGTACAACCATCTAGACACACTGTATAGCTTTAGACGCCCTTCAAAAATTTCCCAAAAAAGAACTAGGTTTACCATTTAAAGAAGTCGTTAATAAAGTCGCGTCTCCTAGTTAGCACACCCTGTATAAATATTTTTTTCACTACTCGCACCGTATTATTATTTTTATTAGCATTCTTTTAGCCATAAACTACCGGGCTACGGCCGAGGTCGGGAATTCGAGTCGTCATTTCGGTATCCATTCACTTTGTCAGCAGTCCACAGTTCTTTCATTTGTTAATTCTAATTCAAGGTCTTCTAAGCAGGCAATTTAAAATTTAAACCAATCGCGGGCCGCCCGACGCTCGCATACCAAAGTAGGAACCATAATCACCAAATTTTGGTGTGGTGGGAGCGTGCCGCACGGTCTCCCGATTGGCCCGCTCGCTCCAAAACGGGTTTATGGGAGAATAGATGAATAGTTGGCCTCGGCGGCGATAAGCCATTGTTATTTTTTAAACGCAACATGGTTCCTAGGAATTACTATCGTGTTTCGTGCGCACGCTAAATTGGGGACAGGCCGTGGGATGATGACATTTTGTGTAGTGAATCGACGAGAAGATGGCCACCGGCGATCTATAGGTAATTATTGCATACGTTTGAGTTTTTGGGGATGTTTATATAGGTCCAGCAGGTAGAAAAAAATGCACGGCCCCCATTGGTCGATTCTTATGGGCATCTGGTTGGGTTATCCCTCACGGATTTAGTCGAATAATAGGTCTACTTGCATTCTAAGTAGGTAGATTTTTTTTTGTATTTCGTTAGTGGCATTATCCAAACAGACATTGTGAGAAAATAAGCGGTTTTGAGTTCGATGAGATTTTAATATCTGTAACAGTCGTAAATCCAACTTTTGCCAGTGTGAAATGAAGGTACAGGCGAGGGTACAGGTAAATTTTTATGAAACAATGTAAATGAGTGTCAAAAGAGATCATAGGGTTAATTAAAATATTAGCATAACACATTGCTCCAGTTCTGGAAAGTTTCTCAAATTTTAAAATCCATTAGCGTTTCCACTTGTTTTGCTCATTACTGAAAATTGTCTTTTATGGACATACCTATGATTGTTTACCCCTCAGCTACAGATATATTGAACCACTTTTGAAAAAAATCGCTACAACGCAAAGAGTAAACGGAAAATGTGTTCTGAAATTTAGATATAAGTTAATTACCTTATTTGTAATTTGTAATCAATAGTAAAAATAACTTGTCAAAAGTAGGTATTTCATAAAAAAGAATGTATAAGAAAATATGGTATTAGGTTCGTTTTAGGAATCGTTTGCTTAAATTGAACCAGACGATCCCTAATTTGAACCTATTTAAAAATACTTTAATTTAATTAGTAACTTTTTATATACAGTGCCATCCATAAAGTTTGGGAAATTTTTTTATATTTGCATTTAAGAAATTCTTTTGATCGTCAGTTGTTTGGGCATGTCTTTAAACTAAAATAGCGCCCATCAAACCTAGTAGAAAGTTCATAATCGACCCAAGAGTAAAATACCTTTATTTTCAACTCTTAGTTTCAACTCTTATTTTCAACAACTATTAGAGAAAAATATTATAAAGAAAAGTTATTCCTTTGTAAAATATTAGCCCTAATATGAACCACTCACTTACAATTCCACTAGCCTAATCAGCACAGTAGCCTAACCGGTTCGATTTAGGAAACATGAATCGGTTCAATATAGGTAACACGACATAAAACCTTACTAACCCCACTTTTTATAAAAAAAAAAAACATAATTCTGAATTGAAATTGTGGGAGAATATTTCTAACATGTAGGTATGTTGTAATTATGGGACAAAGTAAAACAACAAAAAACTTAATGAAAGTTGCCAGAAACTAGAAGACGCAATATTCGAGTGGATAAATTTCAGGAAGTAGGATTCTAGGTAAAGCGTCTACCAGCAGTACATTATAGAGTATCGGTGATAAATGGAGCTAGTTACTCGATGTAGAGAAAATAGGGATATGGTTCAATTTAGGAACGGGTTCAATGTAGGCACGTCTCCCCTACATGCTTATGCAGGTGATATTTTTACGTGAATATAAAATAAAGCAACCCCATCGATCAGAGGATAGGAGGGGGACAAAAGCGTACATCGAGGGGACACCATACGTTATAAAATATTTGCATAGTACAATTTCAAATTCAAGTTATAATCTGGTGACTTTCTATGTAACGGTGATTCAAATTCTATCCAAAGACTATTTGAATGTTTGCTCATTACTTTTAATCATTTCCGCAGATTTCTGCGTCGTATGCAATAGGTAATATTTAGTTAAGATGTCAGTTAAATCTTCAAAATAATGGTAATTTTATGTATAATTTATATTAAATTAAGGCGGTAGGTATACAAAATACTTTAACAAAAATAAATTATAGTCCATGGGTAATAACGTAAATAATAATAACTTGAAACCTCTTTAGGTATAAATTTCAACGACTTTTATCAGCCTGAACTGAACACCAAATATTAGAATTTTTAATCGTCAAAAAGCAAATTGGTTCCAAATAATTGAAACATATTAACCTTGACATGTTTCATATTAATTTGGGCCTGTATTACTGACAAGCACATAAATATGATTAAGAAGAGATTATAAAGGTTGATAGTTCTATTTCTTCTCAAATATATTTATCTCTTCCAAGCCTAGATGTTATACATGTTAAGATACGTCTTACAGACAATGGAAGAGCTGATGATCTAATGAGGACCAATATACTGGGATAAATCAAGGAATGGCTAAAAAATCAGGATAAAAAGGGAAATATGTACATAAAGGTATGTAACATTATATATGTAACAACAAATGGCAAAAGGTGTGTCAAAGCACTACATATTATGTTGAAGGGAGTTTAAAACCGGTTAGATATTGTCAGTAACAGTTGCATGCCTTCTAAAAGGGATACAGGACTGGATAAAAGACCACAGGAATGGATAAAAGACCATCGTATACAAGGCAGATCTGCAACTAGGCAATATCGGACTACCTAAACCTAAAGGTAAGACCGTCCACTACATACCCAGAGTCAGTGTGAACAGAAACTTGAAATTTATGGAAAAGCCTGAAAAATACCTAGAAAAATATACAGTACCTAGAAGAATATACCTAACACTGACTAGTTCTAAAGGGCATGTATAAACTAAAATTAAGAACCTGAATAATAACTATATTGAGATAAGAAAATTGAAGAGAGAAAAAAAGATATGTCTTTAAAAGATAGGCTCTTTATGATATAAAGAGCCTCTCGTCTTTCTACAGAAAAGGCGAGCACCTCTTAACAATAGGAAAACCTTTTTGCATCAATGAAGGACATTTTAGATGCGAGGGAAACTAAGAGTCTCTCATGGCCTTTTGGATATCACGGCAGATTTCAGGTAGGTAGACGAAAAAAATTCGGTTCTGTGGACGATTTTTAAACATATGGAGATTCTCTTGTGAAATAGAAGCTTGAATATACATAAATAGTACTACCAGTTAGTTACTCAGAAAAGTAAGTTTAAAATAAAGCCTCGTACAAACGGTAACCATCATATAGAATTAAGCATGCATAAGCAATTTTTTATATAAAAGGATTTGTTAATCTCTCTTTTTAATAATACCGCTGAATAAGGTTGGCCCTAATATAATTGTAAGTATCTTTTTCATTAATACTATTCGGTTAAATGTTATGAACAAATTTGTATAGGTAGGTATATATTCTAAGTACTTTTAAAGTATCTGTGTATTTGGGCATGTTTTTTTTTAAAAAGTTATTTTATCTGTATGTGTACTTGTAACTTGAAAACTTAGTGCACTTAAGTAAATGTAACTGTGAAACGCAAACAAAAAAATATTTGCCATAACACTTTAAGTAGCGA
Source organism: Aromia moschata (assembly GCA_029963805.1). Classification (NCBI taxonomy): domain Eukaryota; kingdom Metazoa; phylum Arthropoda; class Insecta; order Coleoptera; family Cerambycidae; genus Aromia; species Aromia moschata. Next base: position 4,608,392 of record JAPWTK010000010.1, read on the forward strand.
CCTATAAATAATTGTTCTACATAATTATCTATTCCGTAAATATTAATAAACAACTTGTTAAATAACTAATTTGTAGCTACCTAGAAGTGACAATGTAAACTTTAATTTATGCACTGGAAGCTATATAAATAATATATGTATATTCCTGCCAGGGTATAAGTAGGTACTAATGTAGTACAGAACTAGTATTTGTAATAATTATTAAAAAACAAGTTAAAGTTTTCAGACTCTTTTATTTTGTAATAATTTCAAGTATTTCTTTGAAGACAAAAAAAAGGTCTTGAGCAGTACATAACCAGAACTGAGACGCATAAAATTATTAACATGACTGTTTTCTAATTTTTATTTCTTAAAAATATTGTTGAAAACAATTATATTGTGAAATTTTAAAAATATTACAGTTTTCTGGAAAATTATTATCACTATAATTACAGCGTTAACGTTATTTTTATTTAGTTTTATTTAGTTTAAAATTTCCTTCAAAAATAGTTTTGCATTTGCGAGGGCCAGGGCCCCCCAACAAAAATCATGGTCGTTTTATGGATCTTCATACTTAATTGCATAATTTTATTATTACATTATTTGTACATGTAGTGACCACTACATGTACAAGGTTACAAGATTTTTGTTTTCCCGCAATAATATCTATCATATTGTGTATGCTACTACAAAGAAAATAAAATTTGACTAGGAGACTCGGCCCCTCCAAAGAATGTTGTACAATGGTTACCTTTTATGGTTGTAAATGCAATCGTTTTTTTAAAGCCTTCTGTTATGTACCAACGTAGATTCTTACAAAATAAAAAAAGACTTTCTTTGAAATAACACTAAAACTTCTGGAATACGGAATAAATAAAATAGTTTTTAAATGTTAACCATTTGTAATTCTAAACTGGTAATATATTTAACGAAAATTACCTGTTTGAATAATAATCTTTAATGCAGATTTCCTCAGACTTTGATCCATTCTTTGCTGAATATCATCGATGATATTCTCACTTAACACAGTTAACTTACCAGTTTATTTCCTTTTGCAAAGTCAGTGTTTCGTTTCGAGACATTTAACAAGTATACATTTGCGATTTACAAACGTCTCGTAGTCGGTTTTCGCCTCAGGATATTCCAATATATTTTGTTCGATGCATGACTGCAATGAATATGTCCATGAACCATCTTCATATTGTGATATTCTGAAAGTGGGCCATTAAAATAAATGCGTCTTGTCAGGTGTAGACGCCATCCTAACACTGAAAAATAACATTAACAAATAACACAACAAATAAAAATAACCAAAAACTATATAAATTTAGCTCCGACAAGAGCAAATCAATAGCAGGTGAATTGAATGAACACAATGAAAAGTGTGCTACAACGCAGGGTTGGCACTGCACAACTCTGTGATAATTAAAGTATAAGCCGTATTTTTTTAGCGACTTGTAAGTTATGTATGCGTGTATTTCACCGAGGAACTCGCTCGGTGCGGGTTCTCTGCGGAAAGGCTATTTACAATTGATCCATATGGCGTAGCAAGCATTCCGTTGTCGAAATTGTACTGTATTTTGTTTTAGCTCGATTCGAGCGGATGAACGTTCGCGATTAGCGAATGAATTTAAAATAATTTTATGTGTCGTTAGTGATTAAATAATAAACGTGTGTACATACGTATTTTGCACCTTGTGCGTATTTCTTTTAGAGTTCGCGTAGTGTATTTACTTACGTATTATTTGATTTTGTGTGGATTTTTGCAATAATGGCACAGTCGTTATCACATATTTTATGTATTCCTTGCAGTCGTCGATATATATTTCGTAGACGCCGAGAATGTGAAAGACATTTAGAATCAAATATTACTGGTACTGCTAGAAAAGATAATTTTTGGTTTGAATTGTGCATAATATTTTGCGCAGGTAACCTTTCGTAGATAGGTATGATCGATATACAGGTCGATAGGTATGTAGGTACATTATTAACACATTTTTACTCCTGTCTCTTTGGTATCTCATATGTCCTTCTGTCAATGACATGATGACTTACGAGTCCAATCCTGCGTTGTAGCACACTTTCCGGGTCCTATAAATGTTAAATATGCTGTTATGCAACGTTTAGAATAGCGCAGGGTACGCGGACGCTAATTGGCGAACTGTCAGGTTCAGATAATAATTAATAACTTACTCGATACAGTCAACTTTACGTCATAGGGCAAAGCGCCCTATATGCTTTGTAGTTCATTCATTTTAAAGTGACTGTGGGCTTAGATAAAAACTTATACCCATCAAAAGTTACTAATAGCTAAACTTGTAAAATAACTACATAAAAAAAGACTAACGGGTCACATGGTTTGTAAGCACTAACGTAGCCTCTGTATTGTGTATCGTCGAACGCCACTGGCCAATCGAATCGCAATCTACATCAAAGCCGTGCACGGAATTCTCTACGAGACTAAACTCAAACAACGCGCAACCATTTAATTTCGTCATTTAAAATTCTAATCGTCTACCAATTAATATACAAGAAAAACCTTCCTGAAATCGAAAGAGCATAACTAACCTCTCGGCAGCGCGTGCATAATAAACACATTCCCAATAGACGCAGGATGGAAGCGCTAGTCTGTTCCCAGTATAGCGCTGAAATTTATTCACGTCTAAATTTTTTTCCGATTTTCATCACGCAATCCTGGATGGTACCTAACAATAGTTTGTATCCATCTAGGTAGGAGTACCCACTTGAAATAAAAAGATGTTCGAGAGTGTGTTGTTATGAGTAATTTCTATGAAAGGAAGCGAGGTTTTTATGCATGCAATGAAATACGAGGTGTGTAAATTAAGTAATAAGGCTGATTTTTTTATTTGAATAGAATTACAATTCGGTATTGTCTCCTTCAAAATAACTGGCTTGGAAAGCCACACAGCGCTGGAGACGGTTCTTCCATTCCTCATAGCAGTGCTGGAACTCATATACTGGAATAGTCCTCAGCTTGTCGGTTAGAACCGTTTGGATGTTTTCTACGGCCCCAAAATGACGTCCCTTGAGGTGATTTTTCAATCTCTGGAAGAGAAAAAAGTAGAAGGACTCAAGTCAGACGAATAAGGAGGCTGAGGAGCCACAGGAACGTTTTTACTGGCTTAAAACTCGTTTACTGAAATGGCTGTTTGACATTGTCGTCCAGGTGTTCTTGACATTTGGACTCACACGCATGACCTTTTTTTTTTTCAAGAACCTCTCTGTTAAAGTGTTGATTTACTGTTTAGCCTGGAGGTTCAAACTCATTGTGGACAATTTCTTGGCTATCAAAAAAAGCAAATCAGCATGCATTTGATCTTCGACTTGATAATTCTTGCTTTTTTGGGTCTTGGAGAGCTTAAAGTCCATTCCATGCTTTGGCGCTTAGTTTCCAGGTCGTACTCAGACACCCAAGTCTCATCACCAGTAATGACACGTTCCATAGAATGGGGATCATTTTCAATCGAATAAAAAATGTCAAGACACCTCTCTCCTGATGTCCTTTTTTCCTACGAAAGGTTTTTTGGAACCATTTTTGCACAGATTTTTCTCATCCCCAATTCGTTAGTCAAAATCTGGTGAACAGTGGTGTGATCCGAATTTAACTCTTCCCCGATCATGCTTGTCGTCAACCGATGATCTGAAAGCACAAGATCCTATTCTATCGCCATTTTCATCGGTTCTTGAAGATGAAAGCCTTCCGCTGCGTTGTTCATCTCCAATCGACTCTCTTCCTTCTGAGAATATTCTAAATCACCGAAAAATCTGGACTTTGATCTGGAGGCGTGTTGAAGTTTTGCAAAAGTATCCGTTGCGCTGTGTCCAAGTCTGAAGAAGCAAGGCCTGAAATTAATATCACTCATTTTTAAACCGCACTAGAAAAAAAACGATTTTCGAAAACAGTCACAAAGAGCAAACAAATGACTCTAACAAGTTCAAACTTGTACTGAAAGTGCATTACATGTTAATGTAGCGCCTTTCCAAGTCCCGTCTCCTCAGTGTTGCTAGATCGGGCGCTACGTTGCCAGTCTCATTACTTAATATACACATTTCGTACATTGTACATACTCTAACTCTACTCTAATTTATGATACATATTATACATTAACATTCACTATAACACACAATTTTTATTCTCATTATAACATAAATTAAAATACTAATTTTCCTGCATTTTCAACCACACGTCAGTGGACACGCAACGTCATGAAAAATAAAACATTTTTAAGTGGTCTATGTTTCGAATCGATTCAATAGGTAGAATTCTTATACAAAATATTGATACTCGATTCTCAATAATACTGAATTCATGCAATAGAGTCAATGGGGGCAAAACTGAGGGAGGACGTTTAAACCTTTAGTTTTCTGAAGCTTTTAATTACTATTGGAGAAGGGTTTTTGAACACTACATTTCCTTTTTACAATGTTTGTTTGTTTTATTAGGTACTTGTTTTGTACCTAAATAAAACATGTATTGTGCATTCATGGTTACATGAATGCAAAATGGGAGGGTACATTTAATATTAAGAGGCAAAGAAAATACACTGAATAATAAAATATTTTTTATTTCACCGAAAGTAACAATCCTCGCATTTTTAAAATGATTTAATTATATTCAAATAACCTGTGTCCAAAATTAAATGCTTTCACTTTCAAATTAATCAGCTTTCAAGTTATCTGTTGCAAAATGCAACGATCTCTTTTTCCAGTAAGTACTAACGTTGGAAGTGCTAAATTAGTAATATCATATGGACTTAATATTAACATAATAATAACATCTGTATCTACTGTTTTTAATCTTTTCTTGGTTTCATCGACAGACTTTAAAGTCATTACTTCAAATTCTTTGTCTTCCAGAACATTAGTGTAACAACATGAATAGTTGAAATTCAGAATCAGCGGATTCAGAGGTAACCGTGCATCACTAACCTGACTTGTTTCAAGGATAGAGGTTTCAACAAGTTCGACGTCCGCGAGGTTGGGATCTTGTTGTGCGCGGAGAGCAGCGTCGGCCTCTTCTATGGCTCCCAGGATGTCGTTATCCTGAGGAACATCCCTCAGGATGGCCAGGAGGTCTTTATAACGCTGCTCTCTCCGACAGTTCTTGATAAATTGTACATCACGACCAGGGAAGAAGGGCAGTAAATGCTGGTTAATAAACCTGCCCTGGTAAGTCAACTCTTCCCTGGCCATTTTTAGATAATAATCGTCGTCCCAAACCTCTTTGCGCCCGTCTCCCTCGTATCTACCCTCTAAGTCCCTATTGTACTCGTCGGGGTGTGCCTTTCGGAGATGCTGTCGCATGCCTGCATACGACTTGAACTCCGAACGGCAGATCGGGCAGACACCATCATTGCCATCTCGGGGAGGACCGCGGCAGCGGAGCGTCCTTAGATGGGTGGTCATGCCTGCTTCGGTGGCGAAGTTCTTGCCACAAATATATATGACCATGTTGAGTTTGTGGTCACGTGCGGAGTAGCTGTAGACAGAAAGGAAACTTGTCTACGCGTCACCACGCGGAGGTGATCTCAGCCTTGCAGGACACACAAGCTTTACGGAGCTTGGGTAGCACTTGGAATTCGCTCGGATAACCGCTCGAAAACACCCAAGGCTACACGCTCCTCACAGCGAGTGGACGTTCTACCATCAGGAGCCATTTTTATAGGGATTATATGTACCCTTAAATATATATATGATTATCTTATTTTTACCCTAGAACTCGACTCATTGTTTAACTTCCATTTATTGTCATTTTAAGTCACTTAATGCATGCTATTAATATTTGTATTCATAATATAACATTAACTCTCTCAACGGCAGACAAGAACCATATTCAGTCTTTTTTTCTTGTAAGTCTGGAGACAATGTCACATTTTTACCCTGAAGATTTAGGTGTCTCATATTTATCCCCCTTGACCCTATACAAAATACTGCAAAAAATGGACATGAACGCTAACATTATACAGTACATGTAAGGCCAACATCGGCCGGTTGTGAAAAAGGACAAATTCAACACTTCTCGTTCTCACGACTAGCGTAGCGTGGTAAATTATTTATTACCCCACTACCTTCGATGCGTATGCGGCTGCTTCTTATTTGTTGTCTCACTTCTGTTTGTCATTTTTCATAACTGGCCGATGTCGGCTTTACACACACGGTATATTTATTCTGCACACTAAGAAAATAATGATAAAACCTTTTAAAAACAAATTACTTTTTTAAGTCATTTTTATTTATATTTTTCTTTATAAAAATCAAGTTTTGTCGAACCCAGGTAATGAATATAATATTAATCTGATGCAAGTTTGGGGATGTTTGCTTGTATTGGAACAAATTTTACATTTTTAGATGTAAATAATCTGTTATTAATGTTATATAAAAAATACAAAAATGTAATATACGACGTTGTTTGTGCTTTTTTGTTTCTTTTTTTAAAATATTATCTAATCTACTGAGTGATCATGTATCTCTGTGCGTACTAACGTCCTAATTATAAATTGACCACTATATCTACATTTTTACAAATGGCACAAAATTTTGAATTGAACCTGTATCATAACTTACACCTTACCTAAATCTAGCTATTTCGGAGATATTTTGTGCGTATTTAAAAAATTGACAGATACTAATATCTAGAACGACCGCCATAACTTTATTTGGGTAGTAGGCTCCTACTTCATTTTTGGCATGGCGTAAGAACATGAGGTACTACACTCTGCAGTTTAATGTATTATGCGATATTTACAATTTTCCTCGTTTTTAAGGACTCATTATACATATAATAAAAATTACTGTCTAATTCAATGTGAGTTTGTATTAAATTATGCAGTCTGTTGTTTTTATTTATTTTCTGATGGCATGATTTACAAAAAATATATTCTGAGAAAATTTTCCGCATCATTTCAACTGAGCAAACTACTTAAAGTCTATATACGTTTGAATAATATATAGATACTCGTATATTCTAAATTATAGATTACGGAAAATTGGGTTGAGTCCACTATAGGTTTAACGTTTAACGTAATTTGGCAAACAAAAGGTTAGCTATCTCAGATTCCTATCACGAAAATAACAATATTGTAAAGAACCCCAAATTGTTTTATTGTGAAGATTGATCCGCGTGCGCTATTGTTCCAATTATTGTTTACCTACACCTACTTATTTTTTAAACGTGATTTATAATCAGTTTGTTGCATAAAAAATGTGAAAACGTTATTATACCACTTCTTGTTAATGTGAAATAGTTCATCCAAATGTGATATTGTTCGAGATGGTATTTATGCGACGATTTTAAAATGGTGAGTTATTTAATCTATTGATTCCATATAGAACATAAAAGACAATGTTTAAAAAACGGTTACATGCCAGCAAAAATCAGTAATGTAGAAAAATAAATTCTCTTAATGTATTTCTGACCTTATATTAGGTATCGTTTAATTTTTGTCACATTTTTTCGAAAACGCGAGCATGAGAGAAAAATAAATTTCTACTTCCTTTATTGCAAAGGGACATTACTAAAACGTAAACTTAAGCGGCGTTAAAAAAATACTAAGTGATGAATTGTTTAACCACCTTAGAGAAAATAAATTGTTTGCAAGGTAAAATGATGTCATTGGATTAGGTAATAAAAGCTTAAATTTTATGAACTGTAAATGTTTAAAATGTGTAAAAAATGCAAACATTTTAATTTATTTAAGATATTACAATTTATTTGAAAATCTACTAAGAAAATTGTGTCACTATTGCTTCGGTGACACAGAGTATATCTACAAATTTTCGTATTTATACAGTGAAGATGTAAAGGTTTGCATAAACCCAATATTTTCTCAACGAAAAATATTTTTGAAAAATGTATCGATCTTTTTTTAAATGGAACACCCTATATTTTGGATTCTCCAGTTGAACAGCTAGTTTCAAAAATATATGTACATAAATGGAACAGTTGTGGTCTAAAATGATTCGTTTGTGAGTTAGACAATTGAAAATCAACTCAAAAAGAATGCCTTAAACCACCGAAAAACCTGGGCTCTTGAAACACTGTCTCTGTAGGCGTGTTGGAGTTTTGCAAAAGTATCCGTTGCGCTGTGTCCAAGTCTGAAGAAAAACCTGATAGCACACCGCTGCTCAAAATTAATGTCACTCGTTTTAAAAAAAAACAGTTTACGAAAACAGTCACAAAAAACGACTCTAACAAGTTCAAACTTGTACTGAAGGTGCATTACATGTTAATCTACCGCCCTTCCAAGTCCCGTCTCCGCAGTATTGCTAAATTGGGCGCTACGTGCCCAGTCTCATTACTTAATTTACACACCTCGTGTGTATACTTTTCCATCATGAATTCTTGCTCTATCAATTCTTGCTCTATCAATCCAGTACGTTAACAACTGACACATAACCTTTTATCTAATCTATCGATTTTGAATTCACCTATCCGTATTTTGACGATCATCTTTCCGAAACGTCGAGTAACGATCTCCGTGAAAATAAAATTTGGCAAGAAGAGCGCGTGCTGAAGTAGGCTATTTGCGCGCCTTATCAATGTAAACACATTTTATGAATGCAGGGCACTTATCGCGTTTCAGAGATTGTGTTTTCGGCAACTCGCGGAGACGAGTAATTTCGAGTAGTGGTATTATCGCGGGATATAAAAACATAGTAAAGTATAAATTAAAATGTGATTCGTCATTGTTTTCGATGGTTTTTTTGGAGATCATTTATATTTTTATTTTATCACACATAGTTTTGTGTAATTGAGTGCTACATTAATATAATCAAAATCTTTTCGTAAAATACATATGTATGTATCTTTTTCTGCATAGTAGTGACAGTCATTAAAATACAAAGTCGTCAAAAAAAACAGATAAATTGATAAAAAAAAGTATTTATTTCAGTGGTAGATGCTGATAGTACCACTTTGAAAAATCGACAGTACCACTTTTCATACTCAAAAGTCTGTCCTAAACTCAAAAATTTGGTTCGTGCGTATACTTTTGACGAGAAAGGTTATTTTTTTTTTCATACTACATACATACTTTAGCGTTTATTAGTATGAAGCAGTGGCGGTGCGTGATATTTCAGTTAGCCATATCTTGAAAACGACGCATGGGACCCACTTCACTTTTTAGGTGATGACTCATACACCTCTTACAGAAAGGGATTTATAGTGAAAAAACCGTCAGCAAAGTTTGCGAAAAAATTTTCAAAAAACACTGTAGCACTCCCTGGGTTCTCAGTAACGCTCTGTGGAATATTTGCAGTATATATTTTTTTCATAATCTAGAAACAAATATAAGGAGACGTTTTTCGATTTGTTACAAAATATTTTTGTTTCAAAAAAGTTATGGCCATTTTAATTTTGGGAAACAAAATGTTCCTATAAAATTAAAATTAAAATGGCCATAACTTTTTTGAAAAAAAAAAATATTTTGCAACAAATCGAAAAACGTCTCCTTATATTTGTTTCTAGATTATGAAAAAAAAATATACTGCAAATATTCCACAGAGCGTTACTGAGAACCCAGGGAGTGCTCCAGTGTTTTTGAAAAGTTTTTCGCAAACTTTGCTGACGGTTTTTTCACTATAAATCCTGTCTGTAAGAGGTGTATAGTCATCACCTAAAAAGTGAAGTGGGTCCCATGCATCGTTTTCAAGATATGGCTAACTGAAATATCACGCACCGCCACTGGTATGAAGTGAAGCTATCTGAAGATAAATGAAGGTACATACACCCAGTACAGAAGTAAGATTGAGAAACTAAGTGGGAATAAAAAAAAAACAATTCTCAACAAAGTGAAAAATTACATATCATTAAAAGGTTATACTACCCAGGCGCATATGAAAGGTGCAAATGAAGCTTTTTTGAGAATTTTTTTTCGATGCCTATGTAATGGATCAAAATGAAATTTTGACATTTGATTCTATGGGTATTCATGTATACAAAAGTATTTTTTACTTACATTTAAGTTACAAAATGGCGTGGTAGCTCCAGGTAACATGAAACAATTTTTTTCTGGAGGAGGAAATCGGCGTAGACTGTAGCACTCTTGGTATACCACTTAGAAATAAAGAAAATTTTTCTTAATCTACATTAGTTTTTCTTTGAAAATACCCAAGATTTTAATTTTTTTGAAAATTCGCAAATTGACCACTTCTATTTTTTTTTCAATTTTTTTATTAAAAAATCGACTCTAAATTGTTTATTGGAAATATAATTATTTATCAATAGCAAAAATCGTGTGTACTTCGATAGATAATTTATGTAAGAAGCTACAATTAATATTTCAAGTCTATCAGATAAAAACTGAGGTAGTTACGTTGTACGCCAATTTGAAAAACACTGTTTCGAGAAAAAGGCGTTTAAAGTTTGAAAACATATTTAATCATATAAATAATACGCCTATTGTAACGTCATATTAGCTTCCCTAAGATTGAATAACGCCATCTATATATATTTAAAAAAAGTATAACTCATTTGTACGGACGAAAATTACCAACAGAACTGTAAAAATACAGCAAAGCGGCTTTTTTAACTTTCTGGACCGCTGAGACGTATTATTAAATAAATTATTTTTAAATATCAACATCCCAAAATTCTTTTTGAATATCATTCTTAGATAGTTTATACATCAGAAAAAAAATAAAAAAGAAAAAAAAATGGGAAAAAAAATTTACTGGGTAGTATAACCCCTTAACCCATTAAGTCCCAAACGTCCTAATTTTTCAGTTTTCAGCCAGCTTATGTTATAGGTACTGAAAAAATTTCGATCAGTCAGTTTCGACGTAAAATTTCATACTTTTTCAGAATACGGCCTTTTAAAAAAATATTCATATATCAGAAAAAGGAAAAATATCCATATATCAAATATCAATATTTTTTTTCTCAAAAACTATACCTAAATTTTTGTAAAAATTTCTCTAGAAGAAAATTGTCTTAGAATTTTTTGAAGAATATTCGTCGAATATTTCGAATATAGTCGAAATTGTCCTGATCGAATTTTTTTCAGTATCGATATCAGTGAAAAATAAGCTGGCTGAAAACCGTTTAAAAATTAGGACATTTGGGACTTAATGGGTTAAAAAGGAAATTTAAAAATCAATAAAAAATACAAAATTCGAAGAAACTCAAGTAACCATACCTAGCTTTTTTATTGATAATGGCCTTGATTTTATTGAACTAAATACAATTATGATTTTAATTGGGCATTATGTGCACACAAAATGATATATTTTTGTTACAATGATTAGGTCAAATTAACTAATTTTAAAAACTTAACTGAGTCCATCCTTACATCCTTTTTAAACGAGCTCTATCGTATTTTTATTTTTCTAAAACGCTATAAAAAAGGGAGAAACTATTCGTACAATTAAAGTAGGTATTTGATATTCATAAATGTATAGAAAAAAATAAAATATATATAGTTGCTCACACGCCCACCAGCACAGTCTCCAGTGCACTACATCTTTCATAAAAACCCACTTTATGCCCATTTAACACCATAAAATTATAGGTATGGTCCGTACGCTTCTTCTTCTTGTAATGGTCTCTTAAATTACGGGTTATATAATCTAATGGGTTAATAAATGACAGTCTAGTCACGGAATATTGTTCGAGGCCTACTTGTATGATGCTCATCTACCGGGCGATTTCGTTTTATTAGTGTAATCTGCCTGAAAACCTATAAACTTCTTTGTTTTAATGCGTTCGGACGGACGGCGATCATTAAAATGAGGCGAATTTGAATACAGAGTTGTGGATAACGTTGTAAACTGTTTAAAAGGCACTTGTAATTGCAGGCGTTGAAGGCTGCTCGTTGTAACGAATAGATCACGTGTACCTAGTTTGTTGGTCGTTTCGTGAACAGTCTGGATGGTATGAATGGCTGAAGATGCATGAAACGCTGTCGAAAAAGTAAAATTGACAATATGTCAACAAAAAGTGGTCATCTGGTCAAATCACTAGTCTTCAAAATGGTCAAATCACTGAAAATATTAAATTTGAGCCCTATTTTGTGCTAAAAGGACCATGCAAATTCCTTATGGGCAGTTGCTTTCGAGTGACGTTTACTTTACGCACCATCGATTTTAAGGAATGTCTATAGATTTTCGTAACCTACTCGACGAGCTGAGTCAATTGTCTTGACTTGAGCAGGCTGCATATATACGAGGTGTGATTATTAAATAACTGAACTAGCGTGTCGCAACAAGTTTGAACAGAACTGTGTCTGGTGATACTTTCCCCATCCTGAGATCGCTGGACAAGCCAGTGGGTCGCTCAGTTTGACTATAGCAGTCATTTGAATTAGTCTACGCACCAGTGACGCGTCGAAAAAATGTTAAGTGTTCAGATGGAGCAACGGGTTAATCTCAAATTTCTTGTTAAACTGAGGAAAAATTGTACAGAAGCTAAAGGTCTGCCTCTCTCTCTCTCTCTCTCTCTCTCTCTCTCTCTCTCTCTCTCTCTCTCTCTCTCTCTCTCTCTCTCTCTCTCTCTCTCTCTCTCTCTCTCTCTCTCTATCTTTCTCTCTCTCTCTCTCTCTCTCTCTCTCTCTCTCTCTCTCTCTCTATCTCTCTTTCTCTCACGATCAAGAATATGGGGTGCCACTGTGGAATGACCATGGCTTCGCAAAGTCTAAGTTTTAGGTACCAGTCGTAGACCATGGAGAGCATATGGGGGTGATCTTGGCCATATGGCATGTGACCTTAAGGGTCTCATCAAGGTCAAATCATTTACTTAAGAAGAAACACCTAATTTTCAACAACGTAAAGATCGGCTAGCATGCTGCAGACTGAGACAAGATTAGGTTGAAGTAGTGAACACAAAGAGAAAACAGATATGTAGAGAATACAGTCGTCATATCAAATAGTAATTTAACAATGTTGTCATGTTTTACATGTGTAACAGCATTATATATAACAGTAGAAAATTTCAAGATAGAGAACAATATGTGCCAGTTTCTAGTACAAGTACACACTCTGTACCGAGAACACTTTATTATGTAAGTATAAAAAAAGGAACATTTACGTCCCTACAAATAAATGCAAACGTATTTTTATATGTAATTCACTAATCTCTGATATGTTTAAAGAACGCATTAGGTACATAAATGACACTACTAAAGCTAAAAAGTTGTAGAAGTGTTACAAAAATTACCAAATCTTTGTGGAACAGCATTATTGTCTTATTTTGGTCATGTGGGACCCAATTACGTCACAATATAACGATGGATATCAGGTTTCAGATAAACCAGTTCAGTAGTTCTGGTAGGAAGTCAAGCTCAAGGCTAATACCAAGGCCGCGCAGCGTTGCGTCACTGTTCAAGGCAAGGACGGATGAATTACTTAAAGGTCTGATAAAGTATTCCACTATTGGATGCATTATAATTTATAAGCCAATGCGGTATTAATATTAAAAATATACAACATTTACTTAACTACTTTTACTATAAAACTACATTGTTTAAAACTAACATTGTTTTTCTCGCAGTCTTATATCGACATACACGGGATCTTCAATAAAAATTTAAATAACAAAGTTGATAGAAGAAATAACGTTTAGAAGAAGAAACAGGATGATCACCCAAAATATATACTCAGGCTCTTGTTTTATTAGAGTCAAAAACGTAATGACAATATTGAATACTGGGTTGGAAATTCCATGTAATTAAACGACAAAATATTTCCACACATATGCTCCTCCCCCTAAATGCTTTTGTTTGGCCGTCCGTATTGTATCGTTCGTCAGTTCAAACTGTGCGCAGGCTGCTGTAGTCCAGTAAATAAGCCGGAAAATACTGTAAAATCTGGAAAAGTTGATAAGCAGCTCCGATTTCGAAAATTTTTGTTTGTACGTGTTCTTTAGACCCTCAGGAACATTCATCACCACTAACATCTGCCTTGCTTTGAAAAATGAAAAAATTATGGTAGTTTTCCCACATCCAAACCTTCCCCAATAGTAAAAGTGATAAAACATTTTAAAAATTCAAAATTTCGCCTCAAAAATCGTCTCTCGGGGGTTTTCGGGGTCGCTGATTACGAATCTGCGGTCAAAAATCGAGTGAACCTTCACTCGATTTTTGACCGCGTTTGCACCCCATTAAAACCACCCCTAGAAGAAGTGCGAGCCACCTGCAACTACTGACATTACAGAGGTTGAAGTGGTTTGTCAGGCTGAAATGATAGTAGAACAAGATATAAGTGAGGATGAAGAGAGACCCACCAATACTGCATCAGCAATGATCCAAAATGACTCTGATTACGAATGATGTCAACTATATTTGTAGGTTGTAAGCTCATTTTGTGTATCCAGTTTTTTTGAAATTAAAGAAAACTTGAAAAACAGTTTTATTACACTCGTAATTTATTTTTTCAATAATTGAACTTCATTAAAACCAAAATTCGCGCGCATATCATATTGAGAGTTTGAATTGTTGTAATTAGCGGATTCGTAATCAGCGACCCCGAAAACCCCCCGAGAGACGATTTCCGAGGTGAAATTTTGAATTTAAAAATTTGGGGGTGGTTTTAATGGGGTGCATCCACCCTCACTCGATTTTTCATCTCGGATTCGTTATCAGCGACCCCGAAAACCCCCGAGAGACGATATCCGAGGCGAAATTTTGAATTTAACATTTTGTTTTAATGGGGTGCAACCACCCTCACTCTATTTTTGAAGCTTTGGGGGTGGGAAAACTACCATATTTTTTTCATTTTCCATAGCAAGGCAGATGTTAGTGGTGATGAATGTTCCTGAGGGTCTAAAGAACAAACAAACAAACAAAAATTTTTGAAATCGGAGCTGCTTATCAACTTTTCCACATTTTCCGGCTTATTAATTGGACCACTGAAGATGTGGCCTATTCATTTCCACATCGAACTTTTCGGTTATTTATGGTACTATGTTAAAGTTGACGTTATCTCTACCAGAATGTGTTATACCATATGTGAATTAAATTATATTCCCAAAATCTGAAGAGCGGTATCCATTAAGTCAGACAGACGCAGAAGTTATCGTAACGTTACACAAATTAGAACGAACTGCTCCCACTCCAGTCGTTGGCTTTGGCGGTGCGGATGTTCGGTTCTCATTGAAATAGGGAGCGTACAAAATCACCAACAAATGCGAATCGCCCCACCATGTAATCACTGACTCGTCTGCTGCGTGGAACATGCCTAATAGGTGAGGTAATTACATCTGTCTTATTCTATCCTTCATTTAGGTCGTAATTCCTTTCCTTTTTCTTGGTCGGCCGCTAATTTCAGAATACATACAGTATCATTGTGATCCATTGAACCAGAATACCTTTGTAATTCGAACGATTTTGGTGTTAAATGTAGAGCATAAAAACTATTTTTTAACAGGATGAGACATTCAATACCTGCAATCCACGGCTTACTGTAATATTTTCAAGGGGATCAAAAATGGAGAAACTGCTTGTTTTTTTCTGCTATATAGGTGGTTTAAAAAATGCACTGTATTTTTTCAGTAATTTTCAGTAATTACTGTAAAATTTATTTTTCTATATTGTTCATAATTTATACAATACGTGGAGAAATAATATTTTTTACTTAAACTATTATGTTTGCACAGGGTTTTTCGAAATTTTTACAATATTTGGAATAAGAAGTGTGAATTCCAAAAAAAAAAAACAATTTTAGCACAATCACTGAACAAGTAGATTTTACGTTCTCTCAGGTTTTTGGTAAGTTACCAAAATTGTAACTATATCAGATCTGTAAAAACACGTAAACAACTGGAAGTACATGACAATTTTATATTGCTAGATGCAGTAATAGTTGAAAGGATGATAACACCGATTAAGTGAAAAGTTAAGTTAAGTTAAGAGAAAAGTGATCTGGTTTTGGTTCTGTTTCACATTTAACAATAAATAAAACAGATACTGTTTATATGAAAGTAATAATAGAAATATAAAAAAAGTGTATAGTATAACTGTAGTTTTTATAATACAACTGTAGTACTAACAAAAAAAAGTTGGTGCTCAGAGTAACTTCTGAAGAAGCCGACAATATGATCAGCGAAACATCAAGAATGAAAATTCATCATACACGAGATACAGAAGATGCTTTAAGTTAAAAAATTTCTAAGGTTCTTAATACATACACAGGTAGGGGAAACGTTCCCATTCAGATAGTACATTGACAGCTGAAATTTCTGTGTAGAGGGGAGTAGGCCACGCCTGTAACCATTTTAGTTGATGTTGTACAGTTTGAACTAACGAATGATACAATATGGACAGCTAACAAAAGTATTTAGGGGAAGAGCATAGAATGCGCAGAAATGCTTTATATTTCAACGCTGTAAAATTTCCAATTCTGTATAAGATTAATATAAACAGAATTTGTGTCAATAAATTTTTACGAGGTTTCGTAACTGGTAATTCTCTCTATAACAAATTTTATTATAACTAACACAGAATATACGGATTACAAAACTGGATGCTGAGGTAGCGATTCCTTAGGTTTGAGGACTGCTCCTTTCACATCATCCAAGAGCGTACAGTCTGTGGTATTTTATAAACTCTTAAAAACGAATCGATTGTAATTGTAGATAAATAATCGATTGTAGCTAAATAAGATCGCTTAAAAAAAATCTTGTCAGCTGCATATATAAACGCGAACAAACGCTCAACTACTTTCATTGGGAGAAATTTCTGCAGTTCATAGGACAGTTAATAAATACTACAACAATTGTTTTTTTTTTTAACGCAGAAAGTAGCGCACCAATTTTAAGCGGAAGTGACAGCGAAGAAAGGTCTCGTTGGTTGTCGATGTAATTGCAGATATTAGGTATTGGGTATTAGGCCGCTGCACACGCTGAAAGCACTATTTAAAATAATTAAGGACCGCCGCTTCCGAGGGTGCTATGGAAACGCAAATTTCCTCGTTATTGGGGGCGTTGAATCATGACGTTGAGCCCCCGAATATACGTGAAAATTTAGGGACTTAACAGGGTAATTGGACATCAAGCTCCCCTCACATTGTTATGTTTGTGTGTGTGTGATTTAGCCGTTTGGTTATTATTAGAGATATGAAAATTTAGTTTCAGAGGGACATGATATAAACGAGACCATTACATTTTTTTATAGGGACACTGAAAATAGGCCCCACTATTGGTACTCTATGATGTCATTTTTTTTCAAATTTCGGATTTGGGTTTCAAATAAAAATTTCACATCCGCATGATGGAGTGGAAGTAGGTATAGTATTCATGAACACTTTTTTAAACATTTTTATAGGCTGAATAGGCCTAAAACACTAAATTATTGAAAAGGTAATTTAAAATAGGTGCATGAAAAGTGGACCAACATGTTGTATAAATACCGGGTTATTTTGTATGAACACTGATTAATTTTGAATTTAACATAAAACAGGTTCTTTTTTTCGTTCTGACAAATATGTCTTCATTTAATTTAATTTAAATTAATCAAATGTATGATCATTTTGAAGATAATTGACTCACAGACGACCAATTGATTACCCGTCCAGAAATATTCAAGCGATATTTTTGCTGGGACAGGACTTGGGTCACCTGAAATAAAAAATGAAGGTTTATTTATCACACTAAATTGTTTTTAAGTTCTAATTTTTTAAAGTTTTAAAGTCTGTGTGATGAAAAAAATCTATTGTTTATAGTAAATAGATAGAACTATGTTACAAAAGAGAAAACCTTTAGTTTAAAACTAGTTTTTGAACTACGGATTTCAAATAAATCCATAAAATCAGTTATTCGATGCGGTAGTTTACAAGATATTTTGATTATCGTTTTAAAAATACGATTTACCAACATCTAGTGTATTCAAAAAGTTCACTTTAATTAGTTAAATAATTTTAAAACTTGGTGTCTGGCGGTTTTTTCTGATTGACTATTGGGTGTGGAAGACTGGGTTGGACTATTAGGCATTGTTTTTTTTTTTCAAAAAAAAAACAGCGATTTCAATTCAGCCGTGTGTCAAATACATAGTTCTATTTCAATACCGGGTATTCAGCACTATTCAACAAGTTTTCAAAAAATGTATTTTTTTTTTGTTCAAAGTTCTTCTACTGTCAATTCTATTAATATGTAATATAAGCAAATAAATAATTTCGTTCACTATTTCCTTCGTGAGTATCAGAGGATTTTGTCATATTTTTGATAGTAAAGTAATTTGACGATACCAATGAAGCTAACTATGAAATATACAGAGCCAGATAATTTTTTTTGAGAACTGGTTTATTTGTGCTGAATATCCTGTGTAGGGGTTTGAAACAAAATTATATGCAGAGGTATTTGAAATATGGCTGAATATAAATTGATATTCATTTATTTAAAAAACTGTTTATTTGTCAAACCCAATTTTATTCACCCAATCAGAAACAGCCACCAGACTGACCTTTTAAAATTATGCATATAATTAAAGGGGGCTTTTGGAGTACACTATTATCAAAAAACCTTTTTGAAAATCGGTTCACATTCTCCAAGATAAGGTCACGTTTCAAAACACATTTCCAAACCTATATAAACGCCGTTCTGCAATAGTTGTACCCAATTTGTTGTTATAGCAATCTTATCAGCTTTCTGCAGATAATCTTTTAATTAGACTAAAGATACGAAGTAGAGGAAACTCAATCTTTATATAGTCTAATCCTAAATGCTCGAATATATACTGCTCTACTTTGACCGTCTATGAACTCAGACCATTCTAGGCTTATTGGGATCAACTTCAAATATGCACGAAGTATTCTCTAGATAAGATATTCTTCTTTCAAGAATCCAAAATAATTTTTTTTTTCATAACTGACTTTGTGTGATTGAAGTTTGATGGACTGTGATTAAATTGTTGACTGCGCATAATTCCACGACATGACGACATAAGGCTCATAACGGACTGAATTTAAATACTCTGTTTCTGAAGAATTTGGAATCAATATTTATTTTGATGACACACGGTAACACAAACAATGTCGACAGCTTAAATACTTAAAATTTTTGAAACGTATAAAGATATGCAATATTAATATAATGCACCACTTAGATTAACTCCTCGTAGTTTGACATATAACTAAAAAAAATACAGTGTCAAAATTCAGTCAATCACAGAAATCATTGTATGTCATGTGATGAAAATTTTGTATTAACATTTGTAGCGTGTTTTCCAGACACTCGTTAAGTATTTGTTTTTTAATGAATAATTTGAATCTTGCCTCAAACAACGATCTGTTTAATTCCTTATTTGGATCGTCCTAATAATTTTAGTATGGAAAAAGAAGCATGCCTATGTCTCATTTTTTTAAATGTAGAAATATATTGAAGATTATTTGTCAAAATAGAAAATTACTTTTGTTTTAAAAAAACGAACGTCCTTATCTTTATTGATGATTTATATACAAAAAATATATGTAGATACATAAATTTTTGCCACTTTTGCTTAAGCCGATAACTACACTATTATTGATAAGAGAAAAGCATGGAAAATTTGGAAACACAACCGCGCGGTAAACGTCTAGTTTTAACCTTAATAATTTCGTTAATAATTGTTTGGAAATTAATATACATATTTTTTTAAAATTATTACTTATTTTTACTGTTGAACTAGTATTTATAATTTTATGTTAAAAAAAATCACAAATCTCGCATCTTACATAAGCATCTTAGGCATATTAAAAATACGAGACACAACTGTTACATTTCGAATAAAACGATTATAATGCTGCATAAGTTAAAGAACATAGCTATGTGTTGGTTTTCAAGTTTTCAAAATAAAAGGCTTATTCTTTCTTCATCTTAAGAATACATCAGCTCAGCTGGGCTACCTTATCCTGTCCCTGTTCAATTCTAACCCGCTTCGCTGAGTCATTGACCCTACGGTACGAAGGGGTTGATATGCTCCGGGGCGCTTGACGACGCGCCACCTTATTTTCGACTTTGTAATTTTTACAAATTTTCAAATTCCAAAAAAATCTATTTGAGAGCACATTCTCTAGACCGTAAACATTAGAAAAATGTAAAAGAATTGACATTTTTAAAGCCGGGTAGTCGATACAATTAATAATTTTCGACATTGTTTTTGTCTTTTTTTACTACATTGTTTCGACATTATTTTATATTATTTTCATAAGATAAAATCATTAGATCTGCCTTTTTCCTGGTTTTTATTTATATTTTTCATTTTTCGGTTTATTATATGTATGTATTTTTACTTACTTGGTTTCTTATATTTTGTACTTTATAACTTTGTGAGAATCAAACCATTTACTCGAAATATCTTTAACACTTCAGTAAATAGTAATACAGATTCAACTATTTACGAGGTATGGCTATTAAATAACCGAACTGCTGTCATAATATTTTTTATTCGTTACCAATTACAGTACAACTTTTTCTCCTTCAATGTACTCCCCGATTTAGCGACCTCTACACCGCTCCATACGACTTTTCCACTGTTGAAAGCAGTGCTGGAATTCCGCTTCTGTCAGCTAGTTCAGAACCTCCATCGCTTTTGCTTTAACGGCTTCCATACTTTCGAATCTTGTCCCCGTCAGCGCCGATTTGACCTTAAGAAATAAAAAAGGTCACAGGGGGCAAGGTCGAGCGAGTATGGTGGATGTTCCAACACAGTAATGCCGTATTTTGCAAAAAAAAACGCCTTCACAGACAAAGCAGAATGGGCCGGTGCATTGTCTTGGTGAATCCTCCATGATTTGGTCTTCCACAAATCCGATGTTCGTCACAAGTAATCACCATGTCTAACAAGCCTGGATCAGTGTCAATGTTGTTTAGGATGTCAGCGCAAAAGTACATTCTTGATTCCTTTTGCTCGGGAGTGAGGAGTTTTGGCACCATTTTTGCGCAAACTTTGCGCATGTTGAACGATTCATGCAAAATCTGGCGAACACATTCTTTGTCGATTCCTGTTATTTCAGCAAGCCCTTGGATGCTTAGACAACGATCTTCGGGCCGTCTCGATTCTTCTTGAGGGCCGTCCGGGGCGCTAATCGTCTTCAGTCGTTTCACGTCCCTCTTTAAACCGTTTAAACCATTCAAAAACTTGTGTGCGGGATTAATTCCTGTACACTTCTTTTAACATTGCATAAGCTTCTGTAAAAAGGTTTCCCCAGTTTAACAAGAAACTTGAGACTAGCCCGTTGCTCCATCTGAACATTTAACATTTTTTTTACGCGTCACTGGTGCGTAGACGAATTCAAACGACTGCTACAGTCAAAATGAACGCCCCAGTGGCTTGTCCAGCTAGCTCAGGGTGGGGAAAGTATCACCAGACACAGTTCTGTTCAAACTTGTCGCGACACGCTCGCAGTACGCTGGTTGCAGCATCAGTTCGGCTATTTAACAGCCACACCTCGTATGTTTTATAAGTAGGTATTAACATTTATTTATGTTTTTATTCATTTATAATCTTTTGCGGGCCAGCGATACCCGTATTCTCTCATTATCGTCTTCTCTCACGTCGCTCAAGTAAATGCTTTTCATACCTGTATACACGCGTATAATTGTACCAATAAAACCCGGATTTGTTTTACTTGTGCCATCATGTAGCTCCACACGCAATCTCCATCAAAGATAAAACGTGATAAATAAAATTTGGACGTTCGTTTTAGATAACGAAACTAACCTCGTTACCTTCAAATACCAAAAAAATCTTCGAATGGAATAGATCTAAATCAAGGTTAGCCTTGATTAGTAAATCGACAACACTTGTCACTAGCGCAGTTTAATCATTATTCGGGCAGCGCAATATAAATTAAATAATGAATAATTTCAAAACATGTTTACTGTTTACTGTCGCCAATGATAAAAGGGAAACAATCACTTGCTTTTTGGATGCCGTTTGATCAGTCCTGAAAATGTATTTAAAAAGGCGCTAATAACCAGATCTTCCAAATCGCGAGCTGTAAACAGAACCGGATCCAGGTTCAGGTCTAAATGACGACACAATTTATGACCTCAAGAACACTAAAGTATGTACAGTTTAGTAATTTACTTTAGTATTAGTTTTTTAATTAGTCTATGCGATATGCTAAATAATAATTAATTAGTACTTAATAATTAATACTTTAGTATGTAATAATTAAGTAGGTATACAAGGGTATATAATAAACTAATGCAAAAGCAAACCCCTAAACTGTACACATACGATGTACGACACGCCGCGTATGAGTTATTTAGGAATACTGCAAAAGTGTAAATTGCAAAGTAATTCGGGCTGCGTTTCGATATTTACTGGCATTACTTTGAATGCCGTTCCGATATACGCGACAGTAAACTCTCTTAACACTCGTGTTTATAGCGTCATAAATATTTTCGTCACTTGGACTTGCACCTGAATCCGGTTCTGTTTGTAGCCCGCGATTTGGAAGCTCTACTAATCACACGTTGTTTCCAATGCCACATTGCCTTACCACATTCGTATAGTTCCGGAAAAAATGTCGGAAGACTGAAGACGTGTGAAAGTAAATTTCCATAAATGTTACAAGCACCAACTTGATGTTTTCATTTTGGGTGGTGAGAATCCCGGATTCTGTTTTTGTAACATTATATTGAAATCGAAGGAAAAGCCCCAGCAACTATTTTCTAATTTCAGTTAGTTTGTTTAATGAACTGAACCATATTAATGGTTACAATCTTCTCTTCCTCTGTCTCATGGTAGTTTTGTAAAAAATGCGTTAGAAGTATTTTGGCAAAGCAGTTTTGTATTTATTAAATCAGTTGTAATTTGACAAAACGTTTTTTACTGTTTTTGTTTTTGAAAATTACGAAACAAAAGTACTAATACAACTAAACAGATAATACAATAAGGTTAGTAATTTTATATTACGAACATTGCAATTTTACAAATCAATTTAGTTGGAAATCGTTTGTAAAATGAGAATGTGTAACGCCGATAATACAAATTTTTCAAAGATCATGTGTATTGTAAAATTTACAGTTTTGTAAACTTTTAATAAATCCCTTGTAATATTAATTGCAACATTTATTTGTGATTTTGTTTAAAGTTCTAATAAATTGAATCGCAAATAATGCTTGTAAATCCAGAACGTTTTTCATTAGCAATTAACAAACTATTTTGTAAAATTACAACACATGTATGCTTTATGCATAAAATTTGTAAAATTACAACTCATTTTTGTGATTTTCTTTACATGTCTTGAAAAATTACTTAAATTGTATAGTAAATTTGCATTTTTATACATTGGTTTGTAATTTTACTAAACCATTGTTTTGTAAAAATATCGTAATTTCACAAAAAAATTTAACAGTGTATATTCAGAACTTCTATTGTGCTATCCCTACCACCGCTTGACCTTATTGTACCTACCATCATAACTATATGTATTGAAGCAGACGTCCAGGTGGTAATTTCTGTGTATCGACCGTTTCCAGTTGTCTGTGTATCGACAGTTTTCCCCCAGGCAAAAGCTCTGTTTATTAAGAGTGGGGGTAGCTTTTAAGAATGTGATCTGGCGTCTCCTTTCCTACTGTCAATTTTAGCATAATATGGAACTATCAGCAGTATGTATCAGCGTCACCTATGCATACAAATATATTCTACTTAGCTTCCTATACGCTTAAATTATTCGAAAATGTAGTGGAGATTCAGCATAAAAGTGGAGAATCTTCGAGCATCAGTGTCTTAAGCTGTTATTTTAACTGAGTTAATAGCATGCTACTGAGTATGTTGCTGAGAATGTGATGTGTGATTGCAGACGATATGAATGGAGTTTCAAATCATCTTTTAAAATTCGTTGACACGTTGTATAGAACGGAATCGCTTGTGGCTTAGATGGGTAGCTGATGTTCTTGGATTGTCCGTTACCACATGTCTAACCATTTCAACGTTTTCTTCTGTCCTTACTCTGGGTCTGCCACCTCTTTGTTTCCGATTGACGCTTCAAGTTTGCCGGTACAAATTTAGGTTAAGTATTTTACTGTTCGTTTAAAGTGGTCGAAATGAATAACTGCGTCTAGAAAAACTTTATTTAGTCCTTATATGCAGCTTTGATTGATTCTACAGTCATTTCTCTCATAGCCAGATTTGATTATTTTTTTAAAAGGCTCGTCATAAACGATCAATAAGATGTACCAAAACTTCAAATAAAACATAATAAGACCTTATGATCATGAGCCTTACAGAATACGGAACGAACGAACGGAATGAGTAGAAATGGGCATCCAGTTCTATTGGTTTCAAAGTTACAGGCCTATGAAATTATAAACAATCAATAGAGCCCGGAATTCTTCAGGTACGGCCTAACAAGTAATTCCTATGAAGTGAAAACAAACGTACCTCTCTAACTCTATATACCGTATGTTTTTAAAATAACGTTATAGTTATATTAGTTATAGTGCAGAAGTTATATGCGACCTTATAAACAAGTGTACCTAGCTGTTTAAGATAAAATATTGTTTATTATTTCTAAGCTCCTTAATACACGAGCTGCGGTCCTACTCTGATATTTGACGCCATGTAAGATTGAAATCCGGGCTTTAACAATAAATGAACGGATTTCAATCCGATAGTCAAATTAAATTGAAATAAGTGCCCTTTTTCTTGCTAAATATAAGTACTCATTTGCATGTATGCCAATGGATAAATGATACTTCTTGTTTGACGTTTGTTTTGTCGTATATGTTGGTTATTGAATACGCTGCAGTAATTCCTCTCTGGTGTTTGAAACTTGTAAGTAGGTATATTAAATCTTTCAAGTACCCTCAGAAGTAAAAAAACCAGAGGATTAAGGCCAGAAGATCTAGGTGGATAATTTAAAATTAAACATTGTAAATTTAAATATGTTTATTTATTGTTTATAATTTTACAGGCGTGTAACTTTGGAACTACCAGTTTTGTGTTTTTCAGTCACAGAATGAAGTCTACTGTATGCTTCAGAAAGAATGAAAGTTATTATTATTATTATTAGTCCTACGAGTATTAAATCAGCTTGTATGGCATAGGAAGGTTGATAACGATTAACAGTAGAGATGGGAAACTCACAAGTAGTTAACTCGAAGAGTCGACTCAGTAAGGTGAGTCACCGACTCAGCTGACACGCTTGACGTGGCGTAAGAGATGTCTGCTTAAAATACCTACATACATATGTATATGCATTATTACTATATTACTAAGAAATAACGGATGTATGGTATTTTTTCTATCGGGTATTACGTGCAAAATAAACTGAGAAGGTTTTGTTGACCAATACTTGTGACCTATTTACATATAATAAACCAAAAATAATACATAAATGTCTATTATTAAAAGAAATTTAGTAGAATTCAAAAATGGAAACATGACAAATTGAGAATGATATTAGAAACCAAAACCGCGGTGAGTTACGGAAGTAGTCGGAGTCATTTTGCAGAATAAACTTTTAAACTTGCACAGACCTTCGAAAAGAGTCGACTCTTTTTGAGTCAGCTCATTGAGTTAACTCTTTTCTCCGAATCGGAGTCAATGAGTTACCTCACTAAAAAGAGTTCCATCTTTAGTTCAAAGAGTACTGGAGTAGTTCAGTCCCAATATTATTGAATCAGCTTGTGCGACATAGGAAGGTTGATAAAGATTGACAGTTCCACACCGATATTTATTTCCCAACGAACTAATAAAGTCTCCCCCACCCCTCGGCTTCACGGATCGTTCCCCCCGCTCCCCGCCGGGCCCCCAGCGACGCGATGCCGACACATCCTCGAAAACTCCACGCGCGCCGAATGTCCTAATCGCGATCGCCTCGACGTCGAATTCGTGAAAACGCAGCAGGCCGGGCGGCGAAAATACCGCTCCGTTGCGACGGTGCACAGCGGTAGTTCGCGCATATGCAGTAACTGACCTACCCGACAGTCGGCTCGGTGCACATAGTCTGTGGCGGTCTGCCCTTAGCCCTAAAACGGGGCCACAAGGGCTTACATGAAAGTAGGTGCTCGACTCCATGATTGTTTTTTTTGTATATCGCTCGTTCGCTAGTGCAGTGCTGTAGTGCCCCTGTTGGTTTTTGATTCCTTGCGTTTTTCGCCGATCGCCTGCGAGCACACCAGAGACGGCCTTTATTTCTCTGCCTTGTAATGAAATATGTGCATGAGGATCGCAATTGTGGTTAGTTTTATTTTCGCATTTTTGTTTCGTTTCATTGCCGAGACCACGTAAGTTGCATTTTAATACTGCACGTCCTTCCTTGTTTCGCGGTTTCCTTTGTCTTGCATTTGTTGCACTCTGCCGGAGCAATTAAAAATAAGTTTGTCGATTCTGGGAATTTTCTTCTCTATGAGGGGGCCAATTATCGCTTTTGTTGTACTGTTTCTTTGCTATAAATGACCGGTTTATCAGTTAACGAGGATCGTCATAAAAATAAAAAATTAACTGCATAGTTGGGGAGTACGCAAGACTCAACTCCGCGTTTTTTTTTTTAATAATCATTGCATTTATTTTTGTTAAATTGTTTAAATTGCGACAATTGCCCCTTGGCAACATTGTTTTCTGCGTCGTTGCTAGGGCAGTAGACGGAGTGCACATGGTTTGCGTAAATCTTATTTTTGCCTGTGCGTCTACTTGCATACGGTTCGAGATAAATAATTTATAAATGTTGAATAATGCCGAAGGTTATTTCTAACCTTACTCAAGTAAATCATTCCGAGTAGGTAATTGCATACGGTGTCCTTTAATCTCTTGTTTATATTTTTTGCGAAGCAAATTAACCTCCAAAGGAGCGAGAAGAGTTTTTAATGAAAGGTAGGTGCAGTTCTTTTAGGTAAAATTTAGTTTAGGTGGCACAGTTTTTATTTAACTTACAAATATTGATTAAACATGCATTTTTTTGTTTTAAAAATATACAGGATGTTTCACAATGAGTGGTCTATTATACTTTATTAAATCTATTTTGTGAGAATTATGAATGAAATAGAGCTAACATTATCAGGAGATTTTCAGGAATACTTAACTAAAATAAGTGCACTAACGTCATTATTTCAAATAACACGTTTCGTCGTATACCTACCTATGTATTTATATGTATACATTAGAGTGTTTAAAAAAAACCGACTATTTTTTTCTCAGAGAACATTGAAAAACCTTCCCTAGTATCCCTAGAAAATGACCCTGTTAAAATATGACCCCTTAATATTAATATTTAGAGGTGGCGATTCTCAATTTTCTATTTCCCATTTAAATAACATGGGAAATTTTTTTTCTGAACTTTTGGAATTTTATTACTCAAGGAAGAATCGCTGGATGGTGATACTCAAGTTAGTTTTTTGTAGGATTGAACGCTCTATAAAAAAGGTCTGATTGTGAGGCAAGCCGTTTCGGAGTTATTAAGCCTCAAAAATGAACTGTTTAAAATAAAAATCATATTTACTTATAAATGCAACAAAATCAATTCATATCACTTAGCTAAATATTCACTATTTAATTTTATTTAATAATGAATATTAAAATTTCATTATAAATCTAGTATGTTATTAACAAATAATTTATTTTGAACCTTTATAATTTTTTTCCGCATTTGAAGAATGATTTATAATCATGAATAAAAATATTTAATTTTATTTTGTCATTATTGTCAAACATGTAAGCGATTTTGTTTTAAAAAGATCATCGGTGTTGTTTGAACGATTTGGCTTGTGTACAGACTTTCTTGATGTCGACATAACTTTATGGTCTACTCATAAATCAAACCAAATACAATCAGCACTTTACTAAAAGTGAAGAACAATTTCAAGGTTTGTTATAAACTGTAAAAAAACATAGAGAAGACTATCCGAGTTGTTCCAAAAATAATTTAATGTGAACTCTATTGTTGTTCTGTATATAAGTTAATTAATAAATATTTTCGATTGATCTCGTGGTTCTGTATTCGTTTCTGATCAATTTATTTCATAATATACTAGATTTATAATGAAATTTTAATATTCATTTGTAATATACCTGTATTTTTTATTATTGATCAATCAAATTAATCATTCACCCTTGATAAATATAATTTTTGATCTACATTATGTTAAAAATTTACAGATTTTTATTGTAAAGTTGATAATAGTGAATATTTAAGTGATATGAATTGATTTTGTTGCATTTATAAGTAAATATGATTTTTATTTTAAACAGTTAATTTTTTTGAGTAATAATATTCCAAAGTTCAGAAAAAAAATTTCCCATGTTATTTAAACGGGAAATAGAAAATTGAGAATCACCACCTCTGATTATTAATATTAAGGGCTCATATTTTAAGAGGGTCATTTTCTATGGATACTCTGAATATTTTTCAATGTTCTCTGAGAAAAAAAATAGTCGTTTTTTTTTAAACACTAGTATATATATTTGAATTTTATCCGTTAATTTAATGTCACTTTATTAACTAGGTATTAATCCTGACGTGGGTACTGGAACCTTCGGCGTAGAAACAAATTAAAAACAAGAAAATAAGAAACAAAAAAAACAACAGTTTTAATCTTCGAAAAAAAAAATATAGTCAAGAAAAGTATAGTAGTTCGGTGTTTCGTAGAAAACTAAGTATTAAGTTTAAAATGAACAATTTCTAAGATTACAAATATAATACATTTTCGGTATAGGAAACGCTGATATGTGTAGAAAGACAAAAAAAAAAAGAAGGGATCCATGCTATAAAATAAAGTATGCTTTATTAAAAATAAGCAACTTAAGAAAGGATAAAGTCGTATATTATAGATATATCATTCAAGTTTTGGGAATGTTAGTATGTACAGAGAGAGGATACAAAATGAGTATAATAAAACTATGTATATAGTTAGTACATTATATTTACATAAAATAAGTGACCTAATAGAGGCAAAGTTGTTCAAGTTTGACCCTCTATTTAGAACATCCTGTACATTCTGCCGTATATCTGGTATACTTGACAATAAGTTCCACTTGTCATATTCATATGGTAAAAAAAAATAATTATAGAAGTTCCGTATAATAATACGGAGCTCCTTCACTGTGTTTGACTTTGATTAAATGAGAACTAATTATATTTATAGTTCTCACAAACCGTTTAATAGGCCACACATAGTGAAGCACCCTGTAAATGAGTGATGATGTACTCGTACCACACGGAGATCTTGGGTTATTTGTCTTTAATCCGTTTCGGATATATTTACACACCCTATACTTAGCTTTTAACAATAAAAATTCAACATAGGTCACCCGAAATATTATCATTGTGAGTAATTTTAGGTTTTGTCGATTGACTCAAAAATAACTGAATGAGGCCCATATTAAACGGTATTGCATTTGTATTTTAATTGTATTTTCGAACAGAAATTGAAATGATAAGAAGAAAAATCCAAATATTTCGTTATCGATATCGTTTAATGCGACATTATCTGGAGGAATTTTCCGAAATTACCAAAAATAAATTTATGAACCACTTACCTACTTATATGTATGTATATCTTATCGTAATTTAGGGATCATGTGAGTAATATCTTCCAGGTATACGATTTTGCAGTACCTACCAATCAGTACATATGGATTATGAAAAATTAAAATCAAATAAAATAAATTTAAACCCATGAAATACGTTTTACTTAATAAGCTTACATTTAATCATTTCAGAATTTTCTTTTTGCTTGGTTAAACTGGATGGTCTTTTGTAGTTGACTGAGAATATTCAAGATAGGTTTTTAGGTTTTACTTGTAGATTTTTTGTTTAAATATGAAATCATAATGTTCTTTTTTTACATAACTTAGCTGATAGCATGGTGTCCCAAGATGAATGTGCTCCCACTATGAAACCAGGGGTTATTGCATAGTGGACGTGAAACATAGGCGTACAGTGACACAAGGCTTTTTTTTCGTTCGAGTTTTTATAGCTTTTCCACTTCTTAATTTTTCACAACGTTCTGTGGATCTCGTAGCAATAAAGAAATAACAATTTAATGGGGAAACAAAAGACAATTTTTAAATCCAACTGTAAAGTATTGTCCCAATATACAACAATTCTTCCTACCTAAAATTGGTCACATGACGTTTTTTTAGCTATCTTTAGATACTCATTTTTAGAGAGTACATCGGGAGATCTCTAAAAATATTGACAATTAGTACTACCACTAATAACTATACATATATGCAACCATATATACACAAATGACACTGCAATTGCATATCAAATCTCGTTAGGTAAATAAAATTGATTTGCTAAATTAATGGATTGATATCATTTATTCGATATACTCTAAAACTGAGCGCATGCCGTTACAGAAACAGAGTGGAGAACTGCAGACGAAAACGGTTTTGACTTCCCTAATTTCGGAAAATTTATCGTTTTAGCAGTTTGAGGCCTCCAGAGTTTTGACATCTAAGTACTTACTACATACATAATATGTATGTATGTACAATTCGTGTTTTATCTTTTTACAACTCTTTTTGAGTGAAACATAAAGATAAAGACAGTTTCCCTAATCCTGCTACCTTTCTCACTGTAAATGAAGTATCATTTGTGCAATAGGCGAATACCATCGCATCATTAAAGTCGTCTATATAATTCAAAATTTGACGTTCATGATTAATAAGAAACAAACATCGCTAGTCAGGTTGATTTAGATGGATATCTTACTTGAAAATGCTCTAATTTATTAAGACTAAAGTGTCAATATCAATGTCAATCATAACCTTTCTTTTCTCTGTTGATAAGTTTGTTATGGTTATAAATTGGTGTATATCAGGATATAATCCGTGTTATTGAGTCATGATTCGTTTCCATTATGAATCTCTGTTGGCAATAGAGCATTTACATCAAATACATCTTTCGTTACATTACAAACAAATCGATCACCCCACTGGTCAAATCGAGGAATAAATTCAAAGATAGTTGAAATACTTGTATTTGTGCATTTAAGGAATTATTTCAATATATAGAATACTTCAAATTATGAACAAATTTATCCTTGTACCTAATGTTCATTTGTATTGACAGTTAGGCCCTTAAAAGTTAAGTTTATTTAAGTAAACTTAACTATAAAACTTAAGTATAACATACTTACTTACGGCACTTGAATCAATTCAAGTATTCTGGTTACAGTTTAATAATGAATTTTAACCTAATGAACAGCAGCTATTAGTGATATGAACAATATTGTTTTTTCAGTATTTTGCAAGGGGGAAACCGCAGTCCTGATTTTGTATACCAGTTTCCCTGTAATGACGAAATTTCCCCAAGACTACCCCTGAGTTCCACAAGATTTCCCCGTGAATTTCTTCGGACCTCTTAGACCGTGTACAGCAGACTTCCTACGCGGCTATTAACACTGATTGATTTATAATTAATTCGTTGGAAATGCAGATTCCCACATTCTAATTTTTCTTAACCATTGTTTTGGAAAAACCATGTTAGACCTGATATTATATTGACCTGATATAGACGATATTGACCTGTACAATGCGTTCCACCATAATATCATCAATTTTGCATTTCATTTGTGACATTACGAGGCAATATTACTCCAGGCAAAAGAGCTCGAAAAATGTTTGTTTAAAAAAAAATCCAACCAAGATTTTTCAACGGGAATGCGTACCTCTCAATACGTGTAACTATTGTACCTAAATTCCAACAGCTGAAAATTAGTGCGTCAATATTTAATTAACAAGTGAAGTTAGGGAAAATGAGTTATTGACTTGTATAAATTTATCCTTGGATTTTACAAATATACGTCCGTGGAAGAAGTTGTAGGTATTAAAAATATCTACAAAACGAGCCTTTTTTAAATTTAACATTAACAATAATGAACGTAGACATAGTAAACTTTGACAGATTATAGGTTTTGCAGTGTACAATAAGTGTTTTATTTTGAAACGTTGCCTTGCATAATTGTTGCGAAAAAGCATTTGTTTATAAAAAAGGCACTTTTTTATCATTAATTTCTACAGCTAAGGGATGTCGTAACATAACGGGATTGGGCTTATTTTCTTTCTAAAGAGTTATGCTTTCAATCTCTCATTTATAATATATCAATTTTTGCAACGTGGACGTCGCAAAATACAAATAACAATAATTGGGCAAAAATACGTGCGAAAGACAGACGCACTAATTTTCAGCTGTTGGAATTTAGGGACAATAGTTACACGTATTGAGAGGTACGCATTCCCGTTGAAAAATCCCGGTCGACATTTTTCATTTGCTAAAACCTTCTTTTGCCTGTAGTATATAGTGAATTAAAATACACAGATATCTGTTAAAATAGAAAACTTAAAAATAAACTATCTAGCATTACTATGATATTAGTGTGTTCGAGTTGTTTATGTCGTCGGCGTCGGTATTACGTTAATAATAAAACGTCGCACGTGTAAACGCCTAAAAAAACTACCATTTTTACGCGCGACCGTAATGCATAGAAGAGGCGATGTAGCCGTCACATAAATCATTTGAAACATAGAAATTAAAAAGAAGGTATGCCCTTGAGAACTCGTTTATGTTCGACTTACTTTTAATGCTAAGTGACTGTGATGTCCTCTGCATGTCCTCTGCATGTCCTCTGCATGTCCTCTGCATGCCCTCGATAAACAACCATTTCGTGAGTTCTGAAAAAACGCAATAAATTAGCCAGTTAAAAATAAGTTTAACTGACTAATTCATAAGAAGGAAAGACACCGAATTTACCAAATTAAGACAAATTTGTGATGACATCTACAGATCCGTTAAGTGAGTGTAAAGAGTATTTTAATTATGGCTGTTTTACATCAATATATGTATGTCGAATGGTCGTTCTCAAAATATAAGCATATATTTTCATCACAGCGAGCACGACTCTCGTAGAAACTATAGAAACTTATCTAATGCTACAAAGTTTTTACAAATCTCAAGTTAAACAAGAGGGTAAGTTCTGCATACATATATATATGGTTATAATGTGTGAATTTATTGCTTTCCTTGCTATATTTAATATTAGTTACTTTATGACATGTATTATATTATGATGCGTACGCCTATGTCCCGCGGCACGTTTCGGCCAACTCTACTGGTCATAAAAAATCGACGGGTTCCTCTCGTTAACTCCATTTCATTTTTTACCAAATCGTTCTTTGCTTTGTAACATCACAATTATCGCCATTGGTAAAACATGATTTCCATTTCAACACTTAGTTGTTAATATTTTACAAACATGAAGGCGACTGTAAAAAGTAAGTCTTACAACAAACAAACAAAAAAAAACATAAAACATTAAAATTCATATTTGCACAAGTTCATTTACTAGACGACCTACATTACCCTATGTCCTTTCCTGAATACTGAATTAAACTTATGACTAATTGTTTAACTCAGTACGTCATTTGTAACTAACTTAATTTAACGGTTGTAAGCATTCTTGCTAATAAAGATATTCCAAATGTGCAGAGAAAGAATAAAACTGTTTCTGTTAGTGCCGAGGTTAGTGCTTTACGAATTAAAAACATTGAGAGGCATTAAACAAATTGCTTTAGCAAATATATTTAATGTATTTGTTTGCTTATGTGTTTATGGATGAATAAATGTACTTGGGACACAGAACAAACTTACCTCTATAAAAATGTGCACTCCTGAGGAGCTATAAGCCTTCAAAGTCTTTAGAAAAATTAATATTGCAGAAACTCTTCCACGTACAAGTTTCAGATTTGGCACAGTTTTTAGTCTAAATGTAGCCCACGTTTCGAGCTAATATCAAGTGCAGTGGCGTTCTGTGAGCGGGGTAGGTCAAACTTAAAGTAAAATTTTAATACAGTGTTGTTTTTTGTTTTTTTTTCAGGGGTATGGCCCACCCGATTTTTTTAAAGAAGGCACTGACTTTTTTGCTTATGGAATTAAAATACTTACACTCTTCTAAAACTTATATTGCTTTATTTTCATATAAATTATCGTTTTCGAAATATCTAGCAAAACATCTGAATAAGTAAATAAATAAAAATACTACAAGGATATTAACACTGAAGTAGGATGTTTCAATGAAAAGTTAACAAATATATTAATTCAGATGTCACGTTTCAACTGAATAGTTTAGATTCGTTTGTTATTTGTCTTCAAGAAATTACAATTTTTAATAGCCCGTATCTTCGAAACGAAACGTTTTGACCACATATTTATAATCACCCTGTAAAATACTGGACATTTATTAAGAAACACCCTGTATACCTATGATTAAGCTTGGCAGAAACGAGTCGCACCACAGTGGCGTACACATCATAAGTGTAATACACGAAAATAACTAGAACCCTTCGGCACGTTTGCCATAGTTTGTTATGAAATTATATAACACCATTCAACATAGTACATATAGCGGAGGTACAACAGCACCAGCTGTCACGGGACTACTGAAATAAATACGAATTGTGCCGACTCCCATCACAAGCTACGCGAGTTACCTATGTTGTGCATTGCCGTATGCCAACTTTACTTCTTATGATGAATTAATGACGTGGGATATGAAATTTACTGTATTATCTACGTACATAAATATATTGTTATTAATAATTTTAAAAGAACACATCTCATAAAAAGCGCGGTTTGTTTGATAATCCTGGGAGAGGTAAATGAAAGTCGATATGGATTAACTTTATTTGTTTATCAGCCTGGTGACTCCATTGATCAGTTCTCCTCGCTGGCACTGCGTTCTGTATGAATTCGAGGATCTATTGAAGTGTCTTTATAAACGTAGATATTTCTACATGCGCACGATTATATTTATCAAACTTGGATAATTTTCACTTTACTGATAATTTAATATATTTTTTACCCGAGTTGATAAGCGATAAACAACAGCCTTGATTTTTTTAAAACCTTTAAATACATTATTTCTAATAGGATAGGTACTGTGTGTAGGTGTACCTACGTGTGCTCTTCTTTTTCCCATTTCAATTGTCTAAAAGAAATGCCTACTTAAAACACCTCATTTCATCGCCTCTTGAAATCAATTAGCAAATCCACAAAAGTGTTTTTCTTCCAATTGAATAGTGAATAGAAAAGTGTATATTCAGATATAAGTAGGTGCATCTTCACATTTTAAAATTTCCAGGTGTTTTCAGCAGCTGTGAATTCTATTAAAAAATGTATCTTCATGAAAAAAAAATGCGTATACAGTGAACCAAAAATAGCTTTGCCCCTGGCCGTAGAATAGGCAGTAGATAAAACATGAAATTGTGTCCAGAGCTCATTTCTCTTGTAGTTGCAGTCTTGAACGCTTCGAGAAGTCTGGTGAATAATAAATTATTTGTTTGTGGGTATCTCTGCGAAAATCTTGTACTAATGAGAACAAAAGTGGGTAAATTATATTTTGCTTGCTTGAAATGCTTCTGTCGTTGATTATACATAAGAGTTTCACGATTTGTTTTTTAGTAGAAAATGAAGGAGTTAATAAAAGCCGTGATTACAAATAATTTAACTGTACTGCGCGCAAATTTTATTAAAAAACATTGATTAACAAAATATTTATGTAACTCTATGTGGCGCCTGGTTGAATAGAGATACCCCATCTACCCAATCATCTGACGCTACTCCTGACTTAAAAATCTGACTCCTAAAAAAATTGAGTTCTTGACTGTTTTTTTTTTTAGATTTGAGGGAGTGAAAAAAATAGTAATTATTATTATATCAAAAATATCCTACGAACAGGCATGGTCAACAATTGACGAACATTTACAAACAAAAAAAATCCAACCGCTTGTGCCTGAACAATAACTGGGACCAGTTTTGAAAATATCAGCGTTTCGAGAAAAGTACGTTTAAATTTTGAAGTGATGATGGTTCTTATATAAAAATGAACATTATTTACCATACACAGTGAGTCCCATAAGTTTTAAGGCTGTGGCTATAAAAGACGCAAAAAATGTATTCAACAACTCTTTTATTCAAAATAGTCCTCATTAGAAGTAATACACATGTTTGCACGATCTTTCAGCCTTTTCATGCTTTTTGGAAAACTCCTCTTTTGAAATACTGTTTAACTTCGTTGTCACGGCTTCTTGTATCTCGTCCATCGACGCAAAATGGTTCCCTTTCAAGTTCATCTTTAATTTGGGAAACAGGAAGTAGTCAGAGGGACTCAAATCAGGCAAATACGGTGTGTGGCTGAGCACAGAAATAATTTTTTTTTGGCCAAAAATTGAGTATTAATCGAGAGGAAAAGAGAGCGATCTCTTCACGACTCGGGTCTGACATGCGTAATTCTTTTACAAAGGCGATCCAGCACTTGTTGGTAGAATGAAGCATTCACAGTAGTACCTTGAAGATCAAATTCTTTGTGGACGATGCCTTTGGAGTAAAAAAAATGATGCATGGCCGCCCGCTCCTTTCGTCGTTTACAACCGACTATCTACCCTCCGCAAAAAGGTTATACAGCCGAAAAACAGAAGCACGAGACATAAGAGATCCACCATAAGCCAATTTTAACATTTAGAACGTTTACATCTTCAAAGCAAAATTTAATCGCAACACGTTGTTCATTATTTTTAATCATCATGAAATTATGACTGCGACCACTGTGATACTACCACTTGAACTGCTACTGAACAGTTGTGTGTGATTCGATGGACTTGAAACTTCGTATGGGGAGAGAGGAAGGTTGTAGTAACTAGTTCCAAAAATTTTATAAAGATAGCGCTAGTAGTACCGATTTTATAGCCACAGTCTTAAAACTTATGGAACACACGTATTTGACTTCATATCCCATATTTACTGATCATATTTTAACTAAACAGTTAAAATATGGTCGGGTCCCAAACACAAGATAAAATCGAGTAGTAATAACTTTGAGATATGATTCTTGTGTATCAATTACGTCATCGTGGCACTGGATAAAACCAACTGGCCAGCTACAGTTCATTATCAAAACTATAAATATATCGAAAATGCAAAGAAAAAAGTGATTTTTAACTTTTTTCCGTTAAATCGTACATTTGCTATACTTGTTATATTACTGGTTTGTAAGAAACATATCTAATTGAAGGTAGGCACAAAATCTACTACTTGTTGGGCAATAATCATATCACTCCGATAGACAACCGTAAAATACCGTAAATAAAATAGAAAAATTCGAATTTGGGTGTGCTAACTTTAAAGACCTGGTATTTTTTACCAGTACGTGTAACTAAGTGTAATAAAGATAATCCTCGCACATTTTACTCGACTTCACGCCGTCTTGTGACGCACCAACGCACGTGAGTCGGTGTATACGTTGGTGTTTATTTTGCTATAAAACGTCGCAGCGCTGGCAGACTACCTTTAAATATAATGTAATTATTATTGCCTCGGCTTCCCTCCGGATAAACGCGTACACACACACACACACATGAATGGAGAGAGACATTCTGTTTTACTACCTTTCGTATACGCGTGCATCTGTCGCTGCAGACCGTGATGCCAAAAGCAATATAAACGCTTTTTTCGCGTACTTAACCTACTTACGGCCATTTATTATTGCAATCTTCGTACTGATTCTGTTTTTATTGCCGTTCTAGTTGCTGAGCTCCTAATAGTCGGTTCGGTTTTCCATCGACTTTCAGCGGCGGAATTCGTGACCGAGACAGGTAGAGAACCGGGTTCGACTGTCTCCATTTGATTCGTTCTGTTTCGGTGAATAGTTTTGGTAATTTTGGTCTAATCGAGGTTTGCGTTTTCAACAGGCAGTCAACACAAATTTAAGGAGACGTTTGACACTTTATAACGAGGTGTGGCTATTAAATAACCGAACTGCTGTCATAACACTTTATTCTTTACCAATTACAGTAGCAACTTTTTCGCCTTTAATATGCTCCCCTTGGCGATCCCTACACCGCTCCATATGACTTTTCCATTGTTGAAAGCAGTGCTGGAAGTCCGCTTCTGTCAGCTGGTTCAGAACCTCCGTCGCTTTTGCTTTAACCGCTTCCACACTTTCGAATATTGTTCCCTTCAGTGTCACCGAGTCTAACGAGCGTGGATCAGTGTCTATGTTGTTTAGCATGTCAGCGCAAATGTTCATTCTTGATTCCTTTTGCTCGGGAGTGAGGAGTTTTGGCACCATTTTTGCGCAAACTTTGCGAATATTGAACGATTCATGCAAAATCGGGCGAACACATTCTTTGTCGATTTCTGTTATTTCAGCAAGCCCTCGGATGCTTAGACGACGATCTTCGCGGATTAATTTACCGGTTTTTTCAATGTTTTCGTCCGTTTTTGACGTTGAGGGCCGTCCGGGGCGCGGGATCGTCTTCGGTCGTTTCACGTCCCTCTTTAAACGGTGTGCAGGATAAACATTGATACCCGTACACTTCTTTTAACATTGCATAATCTTCTGTAAAAGTTTTCCCCAGTTTAACAAGAAACTGAACTGATGAACTGCTCCATCTGAACACTTAACAATTTTTTTCTACGTGTCACTGGTGTGTAGACTAATTCAAACGACTGCTACAGTCAAACTGAGCGACCCACTGACTTTTCCAGCGAGCTCGTATTTCCACGTGTAGAGGAGTGGAAGTAGAGCATCGGTGAACGTTTAATTTTATTAAATTTTTTTTCGTGCCTACATTGGCCTAAAATGTTTCGAAACATCGATGTTCATGTTTTCACGAATATTAAGTGAAATTGAATAACAATATTATATACTGAAATATTCATATTCATTTATATATATTTTTTTTCAAACCAGTAGCTCAGGTTTTAAATTATGGCGAATGCGCTAATGTTGGAGAAATAATTTACACCCCTGCCAACAAACCATTTAAATAATAACAATTTTTCATTAAACAAATAGGTAGGTGAATAAAATATTATAAAATTGATGAATACTCAAGTATAAGAAATATAATCGAATAAAAGTACTTATAGAATATAAGAAATAAAGCGTTTTCCTAATTTCCGAATTTCGAAAATATAGAAAAACCTGATAATTTATGTCGAGTTTAGCCAATAAAAAATAAGTTTCAAATGACTATTTGCTTTGACAGCTAAGTAAATATATGTAAGTAGAAAACATAAACCAGAAACAGTACGAGGCCTTTCTTTTGTCCTCTAATGCAGATGTCGTAATAATGACTGTTTATTATGAAACAATCTAATTTATTTTCTACCATGAAATTTTTCTCTAACTTCCTCTAACGGCTAAACGAGGCAACTATGGCTATATGAAAGTTGGTTTAAATCAATGCACTTTTCTCAGTCTTTTCTGTTGTATCGAAGATATTCATTTGGCATATACATTAAGTATGTGAGATAATATCGGGAGAGTTCAGCACAGAAAAGTGTACTGAAAAATGCTTTACATCATTTTTGAAAAAATACACAAGGTCCGAAATGATGTGCCGTATATGCAACGAGTTTTACTTATCTACAAGTTTATAGCTGAACCGCTTGTTTACTAATGCTTGGAAAATGTAGTAAATAATAATTCCAGCAGTTTAACATTATTAATATGTTTAATTAATTCCATGAGAAAATAAACAATTTATCATAGAAATATTATACTATTTTTCACAAGTAATGCCGATAAAAAGTATCCGTCGGCAAAGATGTACTCAAGTTGACGTCTACGAAGTGACGTCTGCAGTTAGTACTATTCGAAATATGTATATGCATATGTATACAGTGTGGAACAGTCAAATGGAATAAATTCAGTAGCTCCATTATTATGCATTTTTTTTAGAAAATTCTGAGACACGTCAGTTTATAATTCTAAAATGACATCTTGCGACGTAAAAAGGTCATTCCTAAATTCAACTCCCTTCAGATGAGAGTTACAACCCCTAAATTTTCAAACTGGAAGTAGGGGTTTGTGATATTTGATTTGAAAGGTCTTTTCATTCTCTATTCAAAACTGCTATGGTTTTAAATTTTATTTCAGAAATGAACAAGAAAAAAAACTTCTCCAGCGTAGGAAATTCGTTACATTGAAATAAAAAACAAATCATTATTAATGCAGCAGATGTTCAAAATGTATGCCTTCAGCATCTTGGCAGCATCCTATACGTAAATAGAAATGTCTTCTAACGTTAGTTAAATCGTCGGGTTTGGTTTTATAGACCATACTTTTTTACATATCCCCATAGGAAGAAGTCTAACGGCGTGAGACCAGGTGATCGTGCAGGCCATTCTACAGAACCACGTCTCTCTATACAGCGATTTGGAAAGATTGTGGATATATTGCCGGACATTGACTTTGTAATGTGCTGGTGCACCATATTGCATTACCTGGAAGTTGTGGGTTTCCTTCAGCTGGATACAAGTTTGCCATTGTCGGTACAACATTATTTTGGAGCAGCGCTAAATAAGTTTCTCCATTCAAATTGCCGTCAATGAAGAAGGGACCAATGATATTTTCTCTAATTATTCCTGCCCAAACATTAACTTTCTCGGGGTTTTGCGTGTGTAGTTCCCTCATCCAGTGAGGATTTTGTCTCGACCAGTAACGACGTTAACATGGCCGTGAAGTGTAAATGTAGATTCATCCGAAAATAAAAACATTTTCTATTTGTAAAGTATTGTAATCTATCATTTGCATAATTTGTTCACAAAAGAGAATTCGTCGAATATTTTTCTTGAAATAGGCGAACAAACCTGCGTTCGTGTTCTGTCTCCGTAACTAATCATCTGCAGAATCGTTATCTTATGCATTTTCTATTAGGTAAACCATCCCTCTAAATTGCAACACGAAAACTAAAGTAAAAAGTTTAACACTGATAACTGTTAACTACTGCTAAAATGACAAGCACGTTTCTAGGTAATTTCACTAAAGCTTATAATGGCCAAGTTCTTAAATTTCAGGTTTGTTTTTTTGCTGCTTGCTCGTTTTTGTCGTTCGATTGTCAAGCAAAAAATTGTACGTGTTTATTAGTAAGTTTTTATCTTATAGTAGGGAATGTCGGCAATTACAGACATTTATTTTTTGTTATTATTAACATTTCATAACTTAAATTGACAAATAGTGTTACTTATAAAAGTTTTATTTTAATGTAACGAATTTCCTACGCTGGAGAAACTTATCTTTTTTTCTTGTTAATTTCTTGCAATAAAATTTAAAAACATAGAAATTTTGAATAGACAATGAAAATACCTTTCAAGTCACGTATCACAAGCCCCTACTTCCAATTTGAAAATTTTGGTATTGTAGCTGTCACCTGAAGGGGTTGAATTTAGGGATGACATTACGTCGCAAGATGTCATTTTAGAATTAGAAATTGACGTGTCTCAGAATTTTCTAAAAAAATACATAATAATGGAGCTACTGAATATATTCCATTTGGCTCTTCCACACTGTATATGGTATTCACTGTCGGCATTGTAATAATTTATGTGTAAATATTGTTCTAACATGAATTTTATGGCAATAAGCTGTTGTTTTCACGTTCATTTGTTGGGATAGTTTAAAATATTACCAGCTGTGTATGAATGAAACTGAAAGTTATAATTCTGTCACTTACCATTTTAACAGAGAAACAAAATATACAAATAAAAATATGAAATCGCCTTTAAAACAAACAAAAAGTCATTTATTTAACCGCTTAACGACTGTCACCGTCGTTCTTCACCGTCTTTAAGTTCTTCATTTTACGAATCAGTAGTACATTAAACTACCAAAAAACACATTTGTTTTAGAAAAAAACGCAACATTTATTATGTGTCATTACACTACCCGAGTTTTACTCGGGCTTCCAAAAAACATATGGATTGGACAGATTCCAAAAAACATAGGATGTAGCTACAATCATATGTATCGGTATTATACAGGGTGTCCCATTATTAAGGAGCCACAACGAAACTACAGATTCTTTGGGTAAAAATATAACTATTTAACCAAACTTACGTTAATCCGAATGTTGTTGGTAACCAAGGTACAAGGTGTCAAAGATATAATTTTATTTTCGATTTCCGAAACTTCGTAAAAAACTATTTTTTACGAAATTTGGTGATCGTGGGTTTTGTGAGGAGAGGCATCATTTTGGTTATAGAGGGCGTTCTCTGCAGCATTCTGAATATATAAAAAATTTAAAAATCTCGTGCAAAACCCTCGGAGCGACAGTAATTAAAAATCGGAGACACATGTCACACATTCTAATATTACCACGGCATATCTCGGATGTGAGCATTCTATACCTACAAAAATCTGACGCCCGAGTTATCTCGGATACAGAAAAATTGAAATGGTGTCCCCACCCGAGTTATCTCGGGTATGGTTGTTAAGCGGTTAATGCAATTTATTCAGAACGCCTTTCTACAACTTCCATTGGGAATATTATCTTAAGGATATGTAGGTACTTCTACTAATTTTCAGAATGTTATTTTATAGAAGAAAAGGTGCTCTCTCTTGAATATAGGTATATATAGCAATAAATCAGTTGCAACTGATTTTTACAAAAAGCACTATAATGTTACAACTTCTCTGAAATAAACAATTCAGTTACATCAATGCCTTTAAAAAGTGCGTTATCTAATTTTATGGATAGGTAACAAACAATTTTTTTGGTAGTAAATTGTTATCTTTAGTTTTTAAATAATTTAGGTACGTATTCCATGTTTGCGACCTAAACATTTCTCGTGCGGCATTTTAGCAATTGCAGAAATTGAAAACAGGCTATTACTAAGCGAGCAATTAAGATAACCGCAAAAAAATAAAAT
This sequence comes from Aromia moschata, assembly GCA_029963805.1. Taxonomy (NCBI): domain Eukaryota; kingdom Metazoa; phylum Arthropoda; class Insecta; order Coleoptera; family Cerambycidae; genus Aromia; species Aromia moschata. The sequence goes on from JAPWTK010000010.1 coordinate 4,650,962, forward strand.
GCTCATTGTTTTTATTTTAACATTATCAACGAAAAACAGATAATTCAGCGTTGTAATTTTGTGTATTTTTTTGCACTGCGTACCTACGTAAGTAAACAACATGTGAATTTTAATTGCCTAGCAGTACATTTTTCAATTATCTATATAATTATCTACTTACCCACCTCAGACACTTCGCGATAAACAAATAGATACGTAAAAGTGGACTGTGGCGTGTGCTGTGTTCGTTTTTTAAAAGCGTTTTGTCAACTGGGGCAACCGTAAACATATTGAGGTATGCATGTTTGATACTTGGCAGCGAATAGATAAACCGTATTAGGGACATTAACAGTCCAATTTTCATGACCTTGTCCGTAGAAATAACGTCGTACAAAAATTTAAATATACGGCGTACATACCTGCAGAATGTTTAGGTATTTCTGTTAGTGGGTATTTCTGTTAGGTATAGGAAATTTTTGGGACCCTTGCGGTAATGTTGGCATACAGCGACATAACACACAGGCAACTCGTATAGCATGCGATGGAGGTTGCCTCAATTTGATTTGATTGCAGTAGTCCTGTGACAGCTGGAGCTGTTCTACAACCTCCGCTGCACTCAATACATTGAGTAGTGCGATCTAATTTCAAAATAAAATATGCCACTGGATACTAGTTACTTTCGTGTTTTATACGTACGCCTCTGGTGCGTTCCGTTTCTACCTGGACTGATGATCCGTGATCAAAATCTGATAGAACTCCAACTAACGCCTGTTGCCTCCGAAATCTCACCAACTTTGTACCGCCGATTCTCGTTGATCTGTTGAATATCGATTTTTTAAACATTCTGGATCCATCTGGACCATCGACGAATAATTTTGCCTGTTGTACACTCAGGTAGTTTTACTCGTTCCGTTCGAATATATGTACATGTCTTATTTAATATGTTATGTTCATTTTATTTTAATTTAACATAGGCGACGCCTGTGGCAGTTAATTAAAATTTGTTACTCTAGTGATAAAGGCCCTGGGCGAAGACTTGCTACAGATACTGATCACATAAAAGATGATCGTTTATTTTGATTCTGGCAAAATATATTAACAGTTTCCTGCTGAACTAATCATGTCATTCATACCTACAACTTTGTTTCTTCAGTGACGAAACGAGTTATTTTGGGTAAAGGTGGGGTCGCTAAGTCCAAATGTATTGTTAAAAAAGTTCGACACGTGACATTTTTAAAAGTATATACAGGGTGTCCCCGGATTGAGTTACCTATAGGTGAAATGGACAAAAAATTTAATTTGTCGACAAAAAAGTCATTCTTCATAAAAAGTTTTGCTTGTCTGGAAATGTCCAGAAAGTTTTGTTTGTTCAATTTGACATACGGGTGTTCAAAAATAGCAAAAATTAAATAATAATGAATAAAGTACCTTAAATGAGTAATGTACCTTAAGGTATGAGTAAAGTACCTTAAATATTAACGCTATGTAAAAAAGTTTTAAAGTTTCTCCAGTCTCGTTCTAAAAGATGTGTATGTTTAGTGGATCATTTCTTGATTTACTTGGGCCACTGCTTGAATGATCCGAGTCTTGAGTAAATCAGTATTTTGTTCTATCGGCTGTCTATAAACTATTTCCTTCAAAAATCCCCAAAGGAAAAATTCGAGTGGCGACAAGTCAGGGGACCTTGCTGGCCAACAAATAGGTGTCCATATCTTCCGATCCACTTCTCTCCAAATTGTGTGTTAAGCCAACGACGGACCTGAATTGTTGAATGGGCGGGGCATCCGTCCTGTTGAAACTACGATTTTTTTCTATATTCTAAATTCTCTTCGTCTAATTCTGGCCAGAAAAATGTGTTTAGCATCTCCTTACTATGAATTTTGATTTAAATTTTCTTTAAAAAAAATACGGACCGATTATTCGATTGAAAGTAATTGCACACAAAACATTCACTTTTGAAAATTAGACATCCAGAAGTAACTGAAAAAGACGGATTTTCTTTAAAAAACGACAATTCTGCTACGATACCAATCCACTGATAGAAAAAGTACTTTCATCCATCGGAAAAAATTATACTCTTATGAAAATGCATATCTGCAATAAGCCTCGCTCCTAATTCTAAACAGAAATCAAAATCGACGTGCATCATCACCAACTTCCAGCGTGTGTATTATTTTCGGTTTGAAAGCTTTGAATGTGTGTCTTGCTAATATCAATTTGTGCAGATCTCTTTCTTAGTGATAGTTTTGGATTTTCTTCGACTGAATTTAAAACTAGAATTGTGGCTGCATCATCGTCACCATGGACCTTTTTTTAATTTTTTTTCCGCATTTTACATCACCAGTTAAATCAAATTTTCGTACTAACTTTCAAACTTTGACGGCTAATATCGACTTTCGACATTTTTTATGATATATGGATATATGATACGGATATTTTTCATGAAACAATTCAATTGCATGACGATAAGAAATATTACCGAGACCAGAACATTTAATAAGACAAATTTTATGTTGTAAAGTAACCATTATTTGGAATTAAAAATCAAAAACTTCAAGCGCTTTGTCAAACACAATCTCAAACAATAACAAATGCTTTATTGATGGCTTACTGGAATTTCAAATATTCTACTTAGGGACTTTGAGAAGAAATAGTGTAAAGACAACCTATTAACTACAGTGTTGATTGACTAAATGATTATCTGGACGTGCTGTTTATTCAAAATAAATGTTTAAATACAATTTTTGGGGTTTATGATTTCTTATTATGTCTGCGCCTTTGCTACGCCTAAACATAATTTTTTAAAGGAAAATGGCTATACTTCAAACATAGGTATAAGAATGATAAAAATTGCGGAAATCTCAAACAAATCTCAACATACTTTTTGGACGTTTTAAGACAAGAATTTTTTTATGAAGAATGACTGTCGAAAAATTAAATTTTTTGCCCATTTCACCCCTATAGGTACTTCAATCCGGGGACAACCTCAATGTATTCTAATTTTCTGACAAGTAAATATGGTTTTAAAAAAGAAAACGTGTCGTAATAGAGCTGTGGACTATCAGAATACGAGAAATGCTATTCCAATACCTAAATGAAAACAAATTCGAATTATTTTAATGTTTTGTTGCGTCTTATCTATTGATTTATTGTGTTATTAATCCCAGACTATAACTCAGACTACAGTCAACAACTTGTCAGATTTTCTCAAACTGTTGGGTACGTATATTCTCCGCAGAATTGATCGAGACAATAAATGTCAACAGTATGGATTAAAATTGACTTTTTAACTAAATATATAATTTTATATGTTCCAACTTCATGCAGTTTCATACTTTTTTAACCATTTTGTCATTTCTTTTATCGGTCGCATTTTTTTAGAAAATCAGCTTTAAAGTTAATTAACTCATCTTACTAGCAATGAAAGAAAAGAACGAAAATAACTAATTTCAATTTTCAAAGAAATTAGTTCAACATTATTACCAACTGATGAAGGCATGCGTCGTATTCCTTGACGAATTATTACTTTTAAATGTATGTTCAAAACAAAAAATAATCAAGGGGTATCTGATCTGGCGATTCGGCTAACCACTCGATTGGTCCTCTTCTTCCTATCCAACGTTGGGTAAATTCGTCTAAATAGGCCTATACAATGAGTTGACGCTTTACAGTTTTGTAAAGCGGATCATTTTTTGTGATGATGCTACTTTGTACGGCCATGTTAATAGGCAAAATTGTCGTCATTATTGTGCTACGGATAATCCCCATCTGATGAAGAGGTGTATACTGAACTAACTCAACATCTTCACATTGTTAATGTTTAGTGTCATAAAGAATAGGATTTGTAATTAAAGAAAATATCGAAGATGTCATAGCCTTTTAACAAGTCGCCGAAAAAATTCAAGACCCATATCCAAAAAATGCCAACTTTAATGGTGTCCGAGCACTATATGTACTCGTATGTAGTTTACCTAGCGCTTCAAATTATTTTTCCCGTTGATGCAATGGTCGTAAAATATGGATACAAAAATATGTACCTAATTACATATCGATCATGTTATATGTATAGATTCTGAATATACGAAGAAAATTTGATGTTTAATAGTAGTATATTTTCTCGAAAATTGGATATAAACTGCCTGCTATCACACAAACTTATATCGCATACTGAAATAATTCTAAGAGAACCTACTATGTTTTTCCTTCTAAATTGGTGTTCTTTGTATAAACATTTTTTTAGTAACACAAAAATTTTAATATTATGACAACCTAGTGCAATTTCTTTTACAATAGACATAAAAAAGAGGAAAATGTGACTGTACGTGGGACAAATCTGCGTGGAATTTTAAAATGATGTTCCCAGGGCAATTTTTTGAAATGTTACTGGGACGTAGGTATATCCATCCACAGTGTCCCACGTTTTTTGGCCAGGGTTTTGTAAAAAAAGCGATTTTAAGTAAAAAGTTCATATCAACATAGTTCGAGTTTTCGATATAAAAACGGATATAACTACATTAATTTCATCTTTTTTTACTCAATAATAGTGAGAGTTACAAGATTACAATTTTGCAAATTAAGTAGTCTAATGAAAGGTCAATCATCGATAAAGAAACTTTTTAATTACAGAATCAATGACGTGCTTATGGAGGTTCGATACCCCCTTTTGAAATCAGAATTTCTACACTAATAGATTTTTTTTTCAGGTTTGATAGGTTCCACTAAAACTGCAATGAAAAACAGTAGCCACAATTTTCCATTCAAAAGCGCAGTTATCTTTCAAGTATTTTATAGCTTGATTGATAATATTTTCAAGTACTTGAAGGAAGATAACTGTGGTTACTTTTTTTCATCACAATTTTACAATGAATAAGTGGAACCAGTTAAACCTGAAGAAATTCCATTGGCGTAGAAATGCTGATTAGAAAAGTGGGCTACGAATACCCGTACTTATTCTGTGAATAAAAAGTTTCTTTATTGATAATTGAGTTTTCATTGGACTAAAACTTGTAAAATTAAAAGCTTGTAGTAAACAAGAAAAAATAAAATATATCACCTTATAAAGGGTTTTCCGATAAAGGCGGGTCGATGTTGAAATGGAATAAAATAAGCTGTGTGTGAGGTATTAGCGAAATTCTTTTTTTATTTGCAACACTCATATATCACGCCACCTCCACGAGAGATAACCATACCCTGAAATCCTTCATGCAGAATGTCCATCGTGACGTTTGCTGTGTGGCACGTAGCGCCGTTCTGCTGAAACCACATGTCGTCCACGTCCATATCGTTCAATTTGAGCCAAAAGAAATTGGTTATCGTTGATCTGTACTGGTCGCCGTTGACAGTGATGGACTCACCAACGTCGTTTTCGAAAAAGTACTGACCAATGATGCCTCCGGCCCAAAATCCGCACCAAACAGTAACGTTTTATGGATGCAGTGCCACCGGGTGCACCTCGTGTGGGTTGGCGTCGTCCCATATACGACAACTTGACTTGTTAACAGAGACACTCATCCAAATGTTGGAGTTCTCTTCCAAACACTCCGAAGCCCAGTCAGCGAATAATCGGCGTTGTCTATGGTCATTAACTTTGAGCTCCTGGGCCAGTTTGATCTTGTACAGGTGCAGGCCCAAGTCCCGACGCAAAATTCGCCAAGTTGAAGTTTGCGAAAGGCCGAGTTCTTGTGCACGGCGAGGAATTGACTGCCTCTGGTTCTCCTGCACACTTACATGGACTGCGGCGATGTTCTCGGCCGATATGGCGTTCCTTTGACGTACTGGTGTTGGCAGATTGTTTACCGAACCGGTCGTCTCGAATTTGGCCACAAAAACGCGTCTGCCGTAAAGTGGACGTAACGTGCGCAACTTTTTCACTAACGAACACTCATTTTGATAACAAAGTTTTATCATTTGGACGTGCTGCTCAATCGTGTACCTTGCCATGGCGATTTGGCAGCAGTGACTGAATAATAAACAACATATTTGACAAACGCCGCCAAAACAACATGGCCGTCACAGATTGTCAACATCGGCCCGTCCCTATTGGAAAACTCTTTAGTATGTCGAAAACTGAACGTTTAACGACCTATGAAAAAGAGCGATGAATGAGTAGAAAAAGAGTCCTGATAAAAACAACCTGGGGCACCCTCTATTTTGCACACGCACCAGGCGCGAGCCTCTAAAAAATGTATATATTCGGATCGATTTATATAACTGTACCAGACTGGCCCGTGCCGTCGGCAAAACGCCTAAAGGTACGTGTCCATTTGAGAGGAACTCGCCGAAGTTACACTCGATGGTTACTCTCAATTGCTTGTCCATTTGAGAGTATTTGACTATCGGAGAGTTTACTATCAGACTATCGGAGAGTTTATTATCAAATAGTTCTCTCAGAACGGTGTCCACTGTTGATATGTAGTGCCGTGTCCATGCTCTCGACAGTGACTGAAAATATGCATGTGAAAAAAATTGCTGCTGCAATCATTGTTTACAAAGTTTTAAAAAGAAAAAAGGAACGAAAAATTAAAAGAAGCTGTAGGGTGAAGTCATGACAAGAGAACTTGTCATGAGAAAAGGAATTTCGCAACTTTGTTCGTATGAATGCACTACAGGTTCAGCATATTATAGAATTAGTATTCATCTAAATCCCGATAAAGTGACAGATATTGTTCTTGCAATATGTGCACTACATAATTTTTTATTATCCACAAACAACTCACGCGCAAACTATCTACAACAAGGATTGGGATACCAGGAAGTTGGAGAGAAGAAACGATGTCTGAAAATGCATTTCTCCCACTACATCGACAACTATAACATCCCAAAAACAAGTTAGAGATGAATTTAAGGAGTATTTTATGTTACCTTCTGGTGAAGTTTCATGGCAATATAGACAAATATAATGAATTGTGTCGTGTGATATATTGATATGTATGTTTTGATATACAGAGAGACTGGTGGATTGACGTATTTCTTTGAAAGGGCATTAGTATAGCTCATGTGCAATTGACCAAATACCAAAACAAATAATTAATAGCGTGTCCACTTGAGAGCAGGTATTGACGACCTCGCTGTCGATAGCTGGGCAGGCGCTCTCCGACAGTTACTCTCAAATATGTGTCTACTTGCAATATGTACTTTCGAGAGCTGATCTCGAGAGTATTTCTCTCAAATGGACACGCACCTTAAGAACGTTCTGTATAATAGATTTGCTTTGTTTACGTTTATGTGAAACGTGAAGCAGGATGCCTGACCTAGTTGCTATCGGTTTCGCGGTGCCTTCCCCGCCCTCTGCCCCCTCCCATATCTCACGGTGCCCGCCGTTAATTAGTCATCTGCAAGTATTCCGATATCTTAACAGCGAAATTTCATTACCTAAGATGCCGGAAATTCTCCATCGGAGTTCCCGAATAGCAAAGGAAAACGCGGTTTCAGGAAAGATTTTCGGTAGCTTGCGATTTAAACAACGACCTGTTTATGTTAGTCGACGGTTACTGGTTGAGAATAGTGGCTAGCTAATTGTATCGTTTAGTAAATAATGCCCGCCAAATGGTATAAGAAATTTCCGTATTTGACGCACGAGAGGTTTCTAAATCGGAAATATACTTGAATTGGCACAATGCATTTTAAATTACATCTGGACTAGATTATGGGTACGTTATTTCTTTTATTAATTTTCAATATGTAGGGTGTCCCAGATGACTAGGGATAGTTTTTCGGAAGCATAAAGTTTGGATCAAATTAATACTATATATTATACATACATACGTATGCACGTATTATACATATGGTCATTATAGGGCCCACGGTTAACCTTAAATAAATTATTAATTAACTAAAAGTGAGAAGAAACCAAACAAACGAAAGTTTTTCAGAAAAGTATATTATATTAATGGTGACGTTAATAGTCGTCGTTAATGACATTATTACGAGAAATATTGTATTCACAAATATAATTACTTGCGAGGTGTGTAAATTAAGTAATAACACTGGTTTTTTATTTATTTTTTTCGAGTAGAATTACAATTCAGTATTGTCTCCTTCAAAATTACTTCCTTGGGAAGCCACACGGCGCTGGCGACGGTTCTTTCATACCTTATAGCAGTGCTGGAACTCATATACTGGAATAGCCGCAAGGACTCAAATCAGGCGAATAAGGAGTCTGAGGAGCCACAGAAATGTTTTTACTGGCTAAAAACTCGTTTACTGAAATGGCTATGTGATAAGGCGCATTGTCGTGATGCTGACATCCACTTGTTCTTGATGTTTGTGCTCACACGCATAACTCTTCTTCGAAGTTTTTCAAGAAATTCTCTGTAAAGGTTAGGCCTGGAGGCACAAACTCTTTGTGGACAATTCCTTGATTATCAAAAAAGCAAATCAGCATGCATTTGATCTTTGACTTGCTCATCCTTGCTTTTTTTGGGTCTTGGCGAGCTTGAAATATACCATTCCATGCTTTGGCGATTGGTTTCCGGGTCGTACTCGAACATCCAAGTCTCATCACCAGTAATGACACGTTCCATAAAATGGGGATCATCTTCAGTCGATTCCAAAAAGTCAAGACACCTTTCTCTCCTGATGTCCTTTTGTTCCTACGAAAGGTTTTTTGGAACCATTTTTTGCGCAGATTTTTCTCATCTTCAATTACTTAGTAAAAATCTGATGAACAGTCGTGTGATTCAAATTTAACTCTTCCTCTATCATTCTTGTCGTCAACCGACGATCTAAACGCACAATATCCCGTATTCTATCGACATTTTCATCGGTTGTTGAAGATGAAGGCCTTCCGCTGCGTGGTTTATCTTCAATCGACTCTCTTCCTTCTGAGAATGCCTTAAACCACCGGAAAACCTGAGCTCTTGAAAAAACACTATCTTCGTAGGCGTGTTGAAGTTTTGCAAAAAGTATCCATTGCGCTGTGTCCAAGTCTGAAACAAAACCTGATAACACACTGTTGCTCAAAATTAATATCACTCAATTTTAAAACGCACTAGAAAAAACCGGTTTACGAAAACAGTCACAAAGAACAAACAAATGACTCTAACAAGTTCAAACTTGTACTGAAGGTGAAATTCCGTCTCCGCAGTGTTTCTAGATCGGGCTCTATGTTGCCAGTCTCATTACTTAATGTATACACCTCGTAGCTCTTTAAACCTTAACCTTATCTTAAAACACCCAAAATCTCAAATTGCCAAAGAGGTTCATTATTAAACATTAGTTATTTATGCTATCTTATACGATCATATAATTAAAACATGATAGTTAATATACATTTAAACCGTATTGTATCCACAATGATCGTTACGTCGACCATTCCTCGTCAGGACATGATTAAAACTTAAATTTAAGTTTTAGAACGAAATGGTGATACCAACATGGCTGGCGAAATGGGCGCGTTGAGTGTGTTTCAGTGTTAAGTGGAAAAGTGTTCAAGTATGAATTGAATTTCTTCAGCGTATTTTTCTACGTTTCTACGCTGAAGTTTCCAATTATTCTCCAGTGACTGCTTTATTGCAATTGACAATAACAAATGCAAACATTTTTATCGAGCAAAAATAGTAGGCAACCGATTATTAGGCATATAAAATATCCCAATGAATTAGTAGTTACCTATTACTGCCGTACTCGTTACAAGTATGATTACTGGTATTATAATTTTTATGTTTATAAATTACTAAGCTAACAGTATCTAAAGGAAATTATAACTTGTCACCTATTTAAGATGTTAATTTGTTTTACTTATTGTGTCTAGGAATCATGTTACAATATAATTTAACCAGATTTTCAATTACTCGATGGTTTGATGGAGTTGAGAGATAGAGACAAACAATATTTCGTACCCCCAATTCAATACTGCCATAACTGCAAATATTGAAATTTTGTAGAATTAAGTAATTAAATTCGCGTTAAACCTTTTTTGTTGATATTTAATGCATTTTTATAAATATCTGGATCAAATTTTAATATGAAGGATCTAGAGGACTTACTTTTTTAATAAATATCCATGTATGGCATTGCAATACCGCCATATCTCAATTTCTGAAAAGGTTGCTGTTATGGCAGTATTGAATTGGGAGTACGATTTATTAATCGTATATATTGAAATTTTTATTTTTATTTATAATTTAAAAGCTTCACGGAAAAGGAATTACCATCTGCAATATTAGAAAGGAAATAAATTGGAAATAAATACACATGAACGATTATAATAACACACACACAAAAAAAAGTTTCAAACCCCGGATCCTAACCACCTATTCTACGTATTTTGGGTCGCTGAATCTGAATTCGTGGTTAGTTTTGGTGGGTTGGCTCGTTATCTTAACAAATGCAAAAAAACGTCAAAATTGCACCATCAGGCAAACATAATTATCACATCATTCAAAATTCATTTCACATGTCTTTTTGGTTTATCTGAATTAAGAGAAGAAGTTTTTTTTTCATGTGCGAAAAAAATGCAAAAAAGTGACCAAAAACCCAAAAGTGTCGCTTTTTGTTGCAATCACCTGGGAGTCGGAATATTTTTGGCTTCAATAACTCATTTTTTATGTTTTTTGGGTTGCCAGATTCGAATTCAGCTATGGAATGCACATTCTTTTATAAAAATGCAAAAAAAAGTTCCAAAACAGTGAAGAAAAAGTCTAAAATGTGGATTTTTGTAAGATTAACCTGGGAATAGAATTTTTACTTTTTACTGAAAAAGCTCGTTTTAAATGTTTTTTGAATTGTTCGGTCTAAATCTGGTTTTTTTTCAACCTTCAAAACAATATAATTTTGTAAAAATGCAAAAAAAAACAAATGCAAAATAGTGACCCTAGTCGCCAAGTTTTTGCAGTCAGAACCAATTTATCAAAACTCATCTCCCACCATTCATATTATTTCCTTTTGCTGTAACGAGTTCTTTTCTCTTCAAAAGATCTGTGCAATGGCAGACGTTTCTGTTTTACTCCCTTACATTCACTTTTCAACATCCAGCAATAATCAGCCATCATGAAGGACTGAACAATCCAAGAAACATAAAATGAGCTATTTCAGTAAAAAAATCTTAGAGAAATTCTTACAAAAAAAAAATTTTAGAGTTTTTTTTTTGCATTTCTTTTGTTTTTTTTTATTTGCATTTTCACACAATAATGGGCGTACCATGGCTGGAAACGGTTCTCAATTCGAATTTAACAACCGAAAAAAAACAAAAAATGAGCTATTGGAATCAAAAATATTCCGACTCAAAGATTTATTCCGAGGGTTTTTCCCACATAAAACGACACTTTTGCGGTTTTGGTCACTTTTTTGCAGTTTTTCGCAGTTTCATGAAAAAATATAGGTATTTTCTATGACTCAAAATAACTCTTAATTCAGATTCGATGACCAAAAAGACCTGTGAAATGAATTTTAAATGATGCGATAATTCTGTTTGCCTTCATGATGGTGCAATATTGACGTTTTTTTTTTTGCATTTTGACAGAGATAACAGCTAACCCGTCAAAACTAACCCCGGATTCGGATTCATTCGGATGGTTAGGACCCGGGGTTTAATTTTTTTTATATTGTGTGCCTGTGTAATAATTAATGAGCTATTCAAAAATAAAACGTCATCAAATCTGGCTATGAACGTGAGAGATGGAAATTGGAGTTATGACGAAGCTCGAAGCGTCAAGTTGTGAAACCTTTGACAAGTGGCTGTCACAATTGTAAAATAAATAATAGCTGTCACATAATTTGACAGCATTGACAAGTAAATAAGTAAGGATATACTCTTAAAATTAAGAAAATAAATACGTCTTTTTCTGCTCGGCTAACTTAACAAACGTACGTTTTTTTAAAGGCTCGTTGTGTTCACCTCATATTATTTTGCCCGATACTAGGAGTGACTTGGCCACGTATTTACTTGCAAGAGATCCAGAAAATTCACGACTGCCAAATATAGGAAATGCAATCCCTGGATTGGCGTTTACGTAAAGAACCACATGGCAACAGGTTTGCATATCAAATCCTGAAATAAAAAAGCAGGGCAAATAAAGATCACTAACACATTGAGGAGCTGAACAACTCTCATATGGAGATGGCGTAAGGAATAAGTTAACCATTAAACATTATTTATTTGTGGTCATTATTTCTTATATACAATAAATTCTTCACTTGCTTCACCCCTCACTCTCATATTTGAGTGGCGGTTATCTGAAAGAGAAGTTCTTTCATTAATTCCCCTTGATTTTGTGATATTGCTAGTACCCTGACGCATATGGTAGATATAATGCATTTCACCTCAATTTTTTTCGCTGTGTCAGAAAAAATTAGTTTGTTTAATCTGGTCAAAGTGGGAATAAAAATAAACCAGAAAAAAAAATCGTTGTGTTCAGCAGCATAGTAGGTATTAGCATTGTAGTTTAAGAGGGATGTAATGAATACGGTTCTGAACGTGTGCTGTAACGCAGGGCCGGACCCATAATCTGTCATGTTATTGATGGAAGATGACATATTATGAGAGATTAAAAAGACAAAATAAAAATGTGTTAATAATGTATGTATATACCTATTGCTTGTGTCATTCAGAAACACGAACACATTACTTGACCGTACGTTGCCACGACGATTCTCGTTAAACGTGAGCGATTTGGCCTGTACATACGATTGTAGAAAGAAAATGATCGTTCCACATCTACGGAAGTTAAAGTACAAATTCAACATATTTCACATGGACAGAGGACGACACAACACGCACATTATTTTCACGAATTTCGCACAGTTGTTCGTATGACTAACAGTTTTTTTGTTGTCACTAACATCAGCACATTGTTATTTTTTACATATACAGAGGACCGTACACATGTTACTACTATTTCTATACTTTTAGCCGCTGTTTACAAAACTCGTTCGTTAGCTATCAATATTGGAGGCATTAACGACCTTGTTACCGCAAAATCTGTTGTTTCGTCCCCTGTCAGCCACAGAAATTTATTGCGTATGTCTTCTTTAATATTTCCCACGATACTTTTATATGTCTTCTGTAAATATGTTTTACGCAACGTATCACTAGTAGGCAATGGAAAATCCGATACACATTTAGCAAAAAACGTCTAAAGTAAATATTGTCGACCACGTTCCACGTAAGGCTACATGCCCAAAAAATTATGCACAAATCAAACCAAACTTATACCAGGTATATTTGTTTTATAGATATTCAAATCTAAATGTTTTTTTCTCTCTCAGCGATCACGAAATATATATCGATATACATAAAATATGTGATCCGTCTATTGTAAAATCCTTGTAATTTTAAATCATCTTTTTAAGACTATTCACAAATGGTAACGACTGTGCCATTATTGCAGAAATCCACACAAAATCAGGTAATATGTAAAAATAGTACACGAATTCGCTAAGTGACTAACTCGCGACAAAAAATTGTTTTCAAAGCGGCGGTCGACCAGTTTACACCGCCGGCAGGTCGCTATCGGAATAGCTCGCCATCTTACGGAGAGTGTATTACGGAGTCCGGGGTTCTCGCGAAGACTTCGTTCGGGATAACACTCGAAAATATGCGCTAAAAAAATACGGTTGATACTTTAATTATCATAGAATTGTATAGTGCTGGCTCTGCATGACAGCATACTTTCCCGGACCTTCTGATAAATTACAAACATTAAAATGCGTAGACACGTAGCTTTTAATTTTTTCAGTAAAAAAGAAATATAATTATTACAGACAAGTATTGATCCAAAGACTGCAGACTGTTTTATATCTAAGTGTGTTTTTCGTTTGTCTTATCTCGAGCGTAAATCTACTTAACGTCAATTGCACGAGATTAGACGCACACGTACCTAACCTACCCGAACATTTTAGTTTCCTAATCTATAACCGATATACAAAATGCAATTGCGATAACTTTGTTTTCATATTTTTGTTCGATATTCGCAGTCGAGATCGCTATTTATATATCTACATTTCTTTGTCATTGTGCACCGTATCTTACGAGTGGACGTGAGTGTTTTTTTGGTAGATTCTGACCGACCCCCATGATGCGGTACGTATGAAAAAATTGGCAGATTGTATATTTCTTTTGTTTATAATAATTAATTAGTTGTGACACTCTGCATCTGGTCTTGCGGAATTATTGTTTGTAAAATAGACACAATTGAAAGAGATGCTATATGTATGTATATATGGGTCACTTCACGCCAAATAAGTGAGGTAAAAAAAAATTTCTATTTGAAACATATCACAATCGATAGTACTTGCTAAAAAACTAACTGTCCTAAGATTTTAGATTTTTTTAACCACAAGGAGAGGGATGGTAAGGGTGAGAAAGTACAAATTTTCTTTTCGACTCTAAAATTTCAATCTTTCTCAATGAAAGAATGAAAAAAATTAAAAAAGAAGGTTGCAATGGTTTTCGATGTGTTTTTTTGCGTAGAATACGATAAAAATATTTTCAAAATTATTGGGGGTAGTTTTCACCCTTATTTTGAGGAATGAATGTTTAAAATCGTAATTTCGAAAAGTATGATGTTTTTTTTTCAATTTTTTTTTTATTTCTTTTTTTTTTGTACTTTCGATTACTTTTTAATTCATAATGGGCGTCGACCAGGAACTGGCCCAAAAAACAGCCCAAAAGGTGAAAAAACGTGGTTTTAGCGTATTTTCTCATCCTGTGAGATAGTAAATGGCAAGTAAATAATATATTCTAAGGTTTTTGGGGTCGCTGATTACAAATCTAACGTCATATTTTCAAAAAAACAAAATGGCGGATCCAGTATGGTAGTCAACTTTAAAAAAAATGGCTAAATTTTGAAATTTAAAAAATACCATCGTATTCTACTGGAAATTTTCTACGTTAGATTCATAATCAGCGACCCCAAAAACCTTGGAATATATTATTCACTTGCCATTTACTATTTCACAGGATGATAAAATACGCTAAAACCACGTTTTTTCACTTTTGGGCCAGTTCCTGATCGACGCCCATTATGAATTAAAAATTAATCTAAAGTACAAAAAAAAAATTGAAAAGAAAAAATTGAAAAAAAAATCGTCATTCTTTTCGAAATTTCGATTTTAAACTTTCAATCCTCAAAATAAGGGTGAAAAAACTACCCCAATAATTTTGAAAATATTTTTATCGTATTCTACGCAAAAAAAAACATCGAAAACCATTGCAACCTTCTTTTTAATTTTTTTTTCATTTTCTTACCGAGAATGATTGAAATTTTAGAGTCGAAACGAAAATTTGTATTTTCTCACCCTCACCATCCCTCTCCTTGTGGCTCATAAAATCTAAAATTTTAGGGAGGTTAGTTTAGATATGCAATAGAGAAATAGCCCATAGGCACTCAGATGTAAAATATGACTACATATATGTATATGTGTATTAATACTCTTATTAATTATTTATTATTATAGAATTTAAGTTTTGCATTAAGAAGAATAACGATTTTAGTGTCTTTTGGTATAATAAATGATTATAAATATTATTTAGTAAATAACAGTGTCCTTCACTAACCGATATTTGTATCATCTGTATGTTAAAATAACCCACAACGTTTATAACTTGTTTTTTGAGTTTCTTATGCTCTGTTAAGTTGAATCCAAATACTGTCACTGGTAATAATCTCCCGAGTGCTTGAATTATTACCGAAATTTTTTTGGGGGTTTCGAGTGTTGTGAAAATTATTTTGAGTCGAAGACGAGGGATAATGTACCTACCTTGTCATTTTAGTTGCATTCTTGAAGTCCTTCATCAAAAGGGACATTTGCATCTAGTACGAAGATTAGAAGTAATTTCGAAGACTGTTGGCAATGTTGAAATTGGTCAATAAATTGTTACAAATATTGCAAAGCGTAAACAGTTAGGTAAAAATATCTAAAAACGGACAATTTATTGAATAAGAAATTGTACAATTTATTGTGCAATAAATGTATGTCTAAAACAGTCGAAAGATTTGTAGAAGCTTTTTTCAACTGTAGCTGGTTTTTCAGGATCCAAAGTTATCATTTGATAACAGAGACTTCTGATTTATCTAAGATGGAATTTGTGTTTTTTTAAGTAGGATTTTTAAGTAGAAACAGTATATTTTATGACTGTTGCGATTTAGTTTCTTGCTCTCAACTAAAGCCTGTTACAAAAGTTACAGAGTAGAATACCTAGGTGCATTTCGCAACAAAGCGTTCGGGTATAAAATAATGTTATGTGTAGGACAACATTAATATGTAATATATGATTAATGAAATAGACAGATATTTTGAATACACATTAAATTAAATCGATTTTGCATATACTTTTCGATCATCTCATTACCAAACTCCATAAAGAATCACTTCAAATCAAAACGAGCTAAAAGCTATTCAACAAGTCAGCGTAATGTCATTTCGTTACAAACGTGCGGTTTAATGGAAATTAATAGTACGTACTGACACGAATGCCCACACACTCTTGATTTCTATTAAGATTGACATTTTGTATTTATTGTTTGAGGAGGTGGCTATCGGAATATTTATATTTCTGGGAGTTTCAAAATATTCCTGCGGTGAAATAGACAAGGCACCGTGGGCAGAGAGTCACGGATGGGTTCCAGGTACGTTACAGGGTTCTAGATCGGTAGGGTTGGCCGATCGTGCCGCAATACAGTGGTGCGCGGCGGGCGCGGGCGATATTGTGTTTAGTCGTTTCGCCCGACCGTCTGGATCTGGTCGTCGGCGTCGGTATTACCTTAGTTATAAAATATCACACGTACAAACGCCTAAAAAAACTACCATTTGCTGATAAAAAGTGAATGTCATCGGTGATTTCGAAGATTTATTTTATTGGCGCGACCGTAGTGTGTAGGGTCCATAAGGAAAAACTGCTGTGAAAGAAAACCCGATTTTAGCCGTTATATAAATATGTGTGAAACATAAAAATAAAAAAGAGGGTATGCCCTTGAGTTTATGTTCGATTTTAATGCTAAGTGCCTGCGATGTACGAACGTTCTCGATAAATAACCATTTCTTAAGGTCGCACGATGTTACGTAACTATCTACCAACTGTACGCAGTGACTTACTAAAGTGGATTGCAAGTGCATTAAAAAAATACACGGATGACTTATGTATTGACGAGGCAACAGACTAAAAAACATTCTATTCTAAATGTAACGGAACGTGTACTGGATCGAAATGATACACGCCCACTATTACTAGCTAATAAACGACTAGCAGAGTGTAAAGGCAACACAATTGCGAGGGTGGTGTTGGAGACCCTAGAACAATTTGAAGTGTCAACAAGTCAGGTGGTGATGTTTATCACCGATGGTGCCCCCACGATGCTGTTAGTAGGCTGTTTGCTTTCAGAACGCGCTTGCAGGTTTTTGCATGTTACGTGCAAAGTGAATGCTTTACATATTGGGTTCTTGATTAAAGGCTGGGTAAAAGGTTCTGAAAATCCCCTAAACGTTTTCGCAAGTTTCACAACAGATGTCCTGGTACTCCCGAACCACTACAGCTAATTCTTACTCGCTGGGGAACATGGTTGACCACCGATTTTTATTATGCCGAACATTTCCAACGAATAAAAGCTGTAATTTTACAATTCAATACTGCCGAAGCTGCCAGGAGAGCCAGACTAAATTTCAATATGTGTCCGTTGAAACAGCTTTAAAAACTATTCATAATCACTACAATAGTGGACGAAGTAAATTCGCTGCTACAAGCTATAGGTGACACAATAAATGAGCCAGTTAAAGATATGTTCGAAAGTGTATTAAAGAAAAACAACAAAGCGTACTGCTAATACTTTTTGGAAAACTTAAGCAAAGATGACATTCTCGATTAGTGTTTCTTTTTTGACGTTTCTTGATTACTTCTTTCAGGATATTTAAATAAACCAATCATGAGAACACGCTCTGTAGGAAGTCCCCACGAATTTGTGGAAATTCCTTTACTTCCACAAAAAATTGGTGTTTGGCTAACGGTTTGGAGAAAGCGAATCATCTGACTAACACTTTTAACCTACCATAACTGCTGATATATTAAAACTCTTCACTTATCAGTGAGATACATGACAACGAACTTACGGCCTTCCGTAATTCAGCCCTTTTCAAGATAATGCTACATTACATACCTCTTGTCAAGTTGATACCAATTGTTTATTTAGAAAAATTGTTTGACACCCGATTGGTCGATTTTTCTGCAAGGTTTCCATAACTTAAATTATGGACTATTTTGTTTATTCACACCTGAAAAACACATTTGTTAGAAGTATGCGTTACACTATTAGATACCTATATTTTTTTGAATTTTGAGTTTTTTTTACACATTTTTATGTCATTATCAGATTAAACAACTGTAGTACTATGCTAACAAGATGCATTACTGATTTATCACTACAAATTGGATGTGGTCAACATCATAATAAAATTCGAACCTACCTTAATTGAAAATTTGTTAGATGGTACGGTATCGGTATTTTAACATCAGTCACGTGATCAGCGGTACATCATATTTCGGATGTTACATACTATATAAGACAATGCATTTTAACAAACAGCAGATTATGCAATGGTTATTTATTTTTTTGTTGTAAATTGTCCGTATCACTGAGTGACATCAATTTTGAACAACGGTGTGTAATCAGGCTTTGCTTCAGACTTGGACACAGCGTCACGGATAGTCTTGCCAAACTTCAACACGCCTACGGAGAATGTGTTTTTTTTTTTATTTTGGGGCCATAGAAAACATTCAAACGGCTGTAACTGACCAGCTGAAGGCTATTCTAGTACATAAGTTCCAGCACTGCTATGAGTAATGGAAGAACCGTCTCCAGCGCTGTATGACTTCCCAAGGAAGTTATTTTGAAGGGGACAATACTGAATTGTAATTCTATTCGTTTTTTTTTAAATCAGTCTACTTAATTTACACACCTCGTATATAACTTGTTTTGTATTGTCCCTATTCTAGTAATGAACTAATTGTACAATATCCTTTGTACAATATCATTAGGAAAAAATCATCTGTCTAAATTAAAAATCATTTTTAAGGACTTGTCTGTGTCCATGTATTTCTACTTTCTTCTATTTTCGTAGACTTGACGTGTATATTAGTCTCAATTATTCGTTCCTATTCTTTCCCAATTAATATAAATAAACATTGTAACATATTACGAGTCGGACACTTTCGCATTTCATGAATTTGATGCCAATTTCATGAACTTCTAGATGTTTGATTCATGGGACATGTTGCTTTTTGAGATAATCTAAATATATTCTTAAAATATATAAATATTCTTAAAAATTGTCACATCGATTGATTTTAAGTGCCATATGTATAAAGTTTACTCATGGAATATTTATAATCAATATCAGAGTTGTTCATCAAACTTCATATAACTACTTAATATAAAGTTGTACTCCATAAAATTACACAAATATTTACTTGTGACCGTAAAAAAAATTCGGAGCAGGATATTCCTCACATTTTATAAGATTGTCGCAAGCGTGTGAAGTGAAAAAAACATACAGCACATTTTTTTATATACATATGTATGAGTATATATGCTCATTTTATCAATAACAACACTATAGCCAAATAATCATTTGATCAGATATAACAAGTTATAAATAACAATTCAATAAATCTCTAAAATATAAATAAATCTCAAAATGTCCGTATTTTAGGTCAAATTATGCCAGTAATATATACATAGATATATAAATATATCCATCTGATATCATTTGCACAACAGGGATTTTTTTTCGAAACGGCAACAAGGTAGTGGTTCTTTGATGGTCTGGGAGCTATTACAAAAGCATATAAGTCTGAAATTTTGCTCATTGAGGAAGGTAGAATGAATACGGCTAGTTACCAAAACATATAAGAAATAAATCTCTGACCTTTTATCATACACACTGAAGACGAATACGTCATCTCTCAGCAAAAAATGAGAGCATTTATGCTGTCCCTTCTCCCAAAACCTGGCTCTCTGAATGTGGAGTTGGGATGTTGGATTGGCCTGCATGCAATCCTCACATAAATCCAATAGAAAATTTGTTATTTGTGTCCAGTTTCAGTAAGGAATTCTCTCCCAATTAAAAATTTTTTGCTACAAATAAATTTTAACCTTATGCTATTGAAAACTCTCACCGTCGTTTCGGAATTCGGAACTGCATTTCTCTTCGAAATAAACCGGGCACACCTGGTGTCTAGAGAGTGATGTCTTCTAGATTAGAAGACAAACGTCTAAGACGCTCGGTAAAATTGCGGACTTAATTACTTATTTCCCATAAAATTATAACCAGCTATTCGTATGTATGTACGTGGCGGCCGATGGTATGCTCATTGCTACGGTAACATTCGCAGAAATTCCTAAACAATACACTAATTAAATTGAACAGATCGCATAAATTAAATAAATTAAAACTAAAGGTCGCCTTTTTCAATGGGAGATCATTTCAATTTCAAATTTCACATAGACGCCATTTTTTATATAACGCGTCATTTGCAATTTTAAAGTTGTTTCTTCTATGGTTCTTCTATAATTTCCATTACTAGGGAGCTAAATAAATAGGAGTATAATATGTAGAGCTCGTAGGTTAATAATATATGCCAGGACCGGACTTGAATATTGTCATATTGGCCACATTAATAAAGTACATCGTCAATTCCTATATATATGTACATATTACGATAGTTCAATCAAATAACGCCATTATATGTATTCCAGAATACAATGCTATCCATTTTTCGATATATAACTGCGTTATGAATGTTGCTATCTTGCATGCTAACGATTTTAAGGGAGACAAGGAAAATGGTGATTGCAGCTCCGGAAGCAAACCTTCAAAAGGGTAAAAACCACCCCCTACTAGATGAGGAATACAGGGGTAGCGGGAGATACGGGAAAAGAAATGTTCCTCGCTGTTACCCCGGAACGATCCCAGTGCACTAACGAGAATCGTGTTTAGTTGGTTTGACCCCATCCTTTAAGAAGCTGAAAACAACCCCCAGACTCTCGAACCGAATCCCAGGAGTAGAACATGCACTTTGGGATTTCCAATACTGAGAGAAGAGAAAGGGAAATCCGCTGGTACCTCCAACTCGATTCCAAATTCGGATATGGGTGAAAACCGCTCCTTTCATCCCCCTCCCTCGGGAAGAAAAGGCAGGGCTAGAAGTAGGTGCGGAAAGGGATTATTTCGCCCCTACACAAAAATTTAATTGGTATACAGATTTTTTGAACTCCCGAATCGGATTGAGCGTCCTAAAATACATAGGAATGCTATTAGTCAGTCCCCCAAAACAAAACCTTTTTTGTGTGACTGTGTAATACGCTAATATAATTTTTATTTACAGATATTTTTCATTGGTATCTCAGTAACCGTTGACATTCGACCATATGTTTGTTACATTTTTTTTTGTTAAGTTTGGTCCACGTGTGTGATTCCATTTTCCTTGAAATAGGACTTCTTTCAGTATATTTATACATAAGGATAACTTTAGATACATCGGACGTTTTTACTGTTTCAGAAAGAAATAATCCGCCTTTTACTGCTGAGTTAGCTTCAGGTTTCCCTTGAAGAATTAACATTTTTGCGTAATAATCAGAACAGAAATGGATATCTAATATAAATACGTATTATGTCACTAACTGGTATCGAGATTATCCTTGCTTTAGAGAGCAAGGTTGTAGTATGTATTGCCTTGCTTGTAATACGTATACAGGCGAATATTTCCTACCCCTTTAAACGACAAAGCGTTTAAAGGCGACAAAGCCCCACCTGTGGTGCTAACGAACTTACAAAATGACTGCTGCTCAAATCCGCTGAAAAAGGTGGGGTGTATTTACTGCCTGTCATGGTGGCCAAGACGTGGTCCATCCCACACCGCCTCTGCTTCCACACTACCTTCTCCTGCACATAGATTTTTTTAGCTGGTAATATTTTCTATACCTAAGTCAACATGGGCCCACCCTGTATGTATGCCGACAAAATAATTCAATGTAATCCTAGTTAAAATGACAGTATTTGATACTCTTTCAAGATACCGGGGCATTGACAGTAATATTGGGCAATTCTAGCAGATAATACCTAAGAAAACAATAATTGATATCATTTTGTGAAAACTTTACCATAATGTATGTTGACGATAATTAATTTCTGAGCAGTGTAGAGTGCAAATTGTGAAAGAGATTGGATAATCTAAAAAATGATCTATACAAAATAAATTTTATTTCAAAGCGATATAAGTTACTTTTACTGGCTACCAGTTGCATTCTGAATTTTAATATATTCTCTCTATTCTTTTTATCTTGGGATTTCATTTCGTATTGATAATTGAGAAGCTTAAGTATACAATAAATATTAAAAAATCACATCATATTAATTAGATTTACAAAATTTCTTCTGTTTATTTTCAAGATTTCTTCTCTCCATCTGACAAACTATAGCGAAGTAAGAAATAGGGTATGTCAGAGCCAAGTTATTTGGTGATTTTGCCCCGAATGCCGCGTGAGTTACGAAATAAATAACTAATCAGTATAATAATCTGCTTTGTTGTGTGTTAATAAGTATAGACGTGCAAGACTTATTTTTCTGTTTGTATAGAATATCCGAGAGAATTTAACGTTTCACTCGATTTTTTGCACACTCAATGTCACGTACGTCTTCCTCTACGAGCAGCCACTCGACCGGTAAATACGAGGCCTATCTGGCATAGATTTATTTGTTCTAGTAATTCTGGTTCGTGTAGATTCGGTCAGGGAAGAGGCGTTTGTTTTTTGTGAACGGCCGCGCCATTGTTGGCTACGCCCTCAAGCTTAGAAAATTTACAGGGTGGTCAACCTCAATTGATCGTTTAGAGAAAGGACCTTGGCAAGAAACATAAGCGACACATCTATAACAAATTATATTTAGCGCAATATTTGTGCTATTATTATCGACACAAACTTATGTTTTCTTTATTTTGGAAGCGGTTGAGTTAAAGATTGATTTATTTGTTTACTCCTTGTCCTTGCCAGGATCTGAAAATATATCAATTTTTTGGATCCCTCAAAGGGCTCCAAATGCGTGTAACAGTTGCAATAATAATAGTGATTAACCCAGTTCAGCTCCTATAGCAGACGTGATAGGTGTAATCTAGCTAATAGTATGCTTGGCTTCCAAGTCGCGAGGTACAAACAGGAGTCCAGGTTCTTATTACTTTGCTATGTGCACAGGAAATACATTGTAACATATTGCTAACTATTTAAATGAACATAAAAATGGCAAACGAAATGTACAAATGTGAGGCGGTCTGTGAAAAGGTACCAAATGTCGGAAAAGTTAATTTTGCGCTACAGCCCAAAAATCAGTTTCAAGTCGAAAAATGTATCACCCATAGCGATTCAATAGATATATATCGATAGAAATATGTCGCACATACCTGCAGGATCGGTAGGTACATATTCGCAGGACATCATACCAAAATTTCAGCCGGATTGGAGCAATATAAGACGAGATATCGATTTTTTTGTCAAAATTACAATTGAAACTTTACCTGCTTTCAGTTTGAGCTATATTAACGCTAGAGTTAATTTCTTTAAATGAAGCGAAATTTATGCTATCGAAATCTGACCCCCACCCGAAAACAGTTTTTCCGACATCTGGTACCTTTCCGAAGTATTTTTCCCGCCGAACACGAATCCGGTATCAGAATTGCTCCATCACCCTTCAATCTCCAACAAAATGCTGAAGAATCTTCAGAAAAATGAAGAAGTTTCCATAATGAGCTGTACTTTATGTCTGATACATATTTTTCGAAGTATTTTTGCCCACTGAACACGGATCAGGTATCAGAATTGCGCCATATATCTTCAGTCTTCAGCAAAGTGCTGAACAATCCTCAGAAAAATGAAGACTTTGTGCTCATGAGCCGTGCTTTACGTGTGATACATGGTTTCCAAAACATTTGTCCCGCTGAGCAAGAATCCGGTGTCAGAATTACCCTTCGGTCTTCGGTAAGACGCTGATGAATCTTCAGGAAAATGAAACTATTGCACTGATGTAAGTGCCATAGTACATAGTATTTCAAGCAATTTTTCATCATGATCAAAATACTTTAGCATTTTTTAATCTTTTGGAAAAATGCTAATGAACATTAAGAAGGTGAAAGATTTCAGTTCAGTTCAGTTGGCTTTATTTAAAACCGTGGCCCCGCTAATTTCCCATTCAATGCGGCAAAGCCTAGAATAACCGGTACAACAGTAAAAGTTTTTGTTTATTTTATAACTTTTGAAAATACAATAAATAATAGAAACACTATATTCATTATAAAAACGTTAATTTATACAAAACATAAATTCAATGAGTCAACTCCGCACATGGAGAAGAAGCCTTTTATAATAATGAAATATCACAATTTCGACGTGTTTCCCCAATGAAAAAAATGAAAGATATCAATTTGAAAAGGACACTAAATGTATTACAAACTTAGACATAATAAAAGCTGAACTCAAAATGGCTGACGACTGAGGAGAATACTTATCTTTTTAATGCTCTAGTAACAGCTGAGGTTGAAAGGACATTTTGATCTGCGTAGTTTTACTACGGATACCTTAGAAAAGTACATTGTCACAAAGTTTTATTATCGGCACCGATCTGCAGATGCGACAGACACCTTGTCAGATTGATCAATTGTTGGTAAGCTTTTTTTATTTGCACATTTCGTTCGCCATTTTTATGTCCATATGAATAGTCAGCAATATATTACCAGGTTTTTTCTATGCGCGTAGTGGTTGGTAGTAAGAAGGACCTGGATCCAGTGCTGTTTGTAACCGACTTGGAAACTCAATTAATATCAGCATAACGTGTGTATATCAGTATATTATATAGTCTATGTTGAAGAATCAACAGTAGTGTTTCAAAGATCAATTTTTACAGGGATATTTTGTTTTTTTCATTATAATGAAATTGTAGATTCCAACAATAAATTTCAACAGAAACACCGCTTATGGATTCCTAATATGAACAATATTTTTTTTGAATGGAGAAATCATTGGAGAAAGAAAATATTTTCCAGAACATGATGCACACTTATTGCTAAAACCACCTTCAAAATCCGTCGGATCATTTAAAAGTTAAATCATCAATCTGAGTTTTATTGTGGATTACTTAAGTCGGAGGCATACTCGGAAAAATGAAAATCACACTCGTTAATTCCATGAATTTCGTGTTATTCCAGCGTGGCGGTTGGCGAAAGCGGTAAAAATTATCTCCTTCCAGGAGCACGCTATGCAATGCGTATCACCCACTCCTGATAAAAAAATCTCTTTGATGTATTATCGATTTTTCATATAAGGTAATATAACGTAAATAGAAACCACAAATTTAGTACGAATAATTTCAAAATGATGAAATTGACTCGGGCCGCAAATAACAGTCATGCAGAGTACTTTGTCACCACCATAAGTATTTTTTATTGGTGATGTCACCAACATTGAATCAGAAGATATTTTTATAAAAAAATACTCGTAGGTAAGTATTTTTAAAACAATTTCACATTTCTGCCTTACAAAATTTAAAATAGAATTAGTCTTTTGTTTGATTTACTTTACCTATTGAATCACATAAAAAAAGGAACGAAGCTATCACTTTTGAGAAATTTTGTGAAAATAAAATATTGGTACTTATAAATATTTTTGAAAACAATAATTTGTCAAACAAAACCTAGTTGGTATAAATTTGTAGAGGACGAATGATTTTTATGTGATTATAATTTTCGGCTGCGTATCTTATCCTGTTGCTTACCGTCCTGTTTTCAGTTAACTTGGATCTCTAGATAGGAGGATATTTTGTAATACAATATTCAATAAAAATTAATAACGAAAAACCAAAGACAACATAATTATGTACTCTTGCTTCATCATATTCAACTGACACTTTATACGAGGTGTGTAAATAAAGTAATGAGAGTGGCAACGTAGCGCCCAATCTAGGAACACTTCGGAGACGGGACTTGTTAGTACAAGTTTGAACTTGTTAGGCGTTTGTTTGTTCTTTGCAACTGTTTTCGTAAACCGGCTTTTTCTAGTGCTTTTTAAAAATGAGTGACATTCATTTTGAGTAACTGTGTGCTATCAGGTTTCACTTCAGACTTGGACACAGCGCAACCGATACTTTTTGAAAAACTTCAACACGCCTACGAAGACAGTGTTTATTCAGAGCCCAGGTTTTTCGGTGGTTTAGGGCATTCTCAGAAGGAAGAGAGTCGATTGAAGATGAACCACGCAGCGGAACCTTCATCTTCAAGAACCGACGACAAGAATGATCGGGGAAGAGCTAAATTTGGATCACATCACTGTTCACCAGATTTTGACTAACGAATTGGGGATGAGAAAAATCTGTGCAAAAATAGTTCCAAAAAACCTTTCGCAGGAACAAAAGAACATCAGGAGAGAAAGTTGTATTGACTTTTTAGAATCGATTGAAAATGATCTCCATTTTATGGAACGTGTCATTACTGGTGATGAGACTTGGGTGTTTGAGTACGACTCGGAAACCAAGCGCCAAAGCGTGAAATGGCACACTTCAAGCTCTCCAAGACATGAAAAAAGTAAGAACGAGAAAGTCGAAGTTTTATGAGTAAATGTTGTATATAAAAATTAAGCGAACCAAAATGAGAGCAATAATGACTGGCAGATAGTTTATGGAACCTTTTACGTGGTTTTGTGTTCCTTTGCCCCAATGCTAAATTAATTGTTGTTTTTTTTTTTATCGCCGATACATAGATACTCATCTTAAAATCATAGGTGCTCATATAAAATGTAAATAATGAAAAAGAAAGCGAATCTTGAAAACGTCGGTTTGAAAACATTTACAGTGGTGGTTGTTTGTTTCATTGTTTGTATGCGTTATGTAGATTGTTAGATGATTTTCGATTTATTTGCATGTCACGCATTGAAGTAATTACCGGTTAATATTAGTAATATTAGAGTCAACTACCTATTGTGCTTAGTTCAAGACTCATTAAATGTATTTTATATTGTGACATTTGTGAAGTGACATTAGTTAGTTTTATAGTTTATTTAATAAGCCATTAATAAAATCGTCATCAAATCTGGCTGTGAACAAGAGAGATGGAAATAGCGGTTATGTCAAAACTCTAAGCGAAACTTTGTTGTTGTCAAATTTTTGACAAGTGGGCGTTACAATTTTAAAATAAATAGCGGCTGTCACATAATGTGACAGCCTTGACAATTCAGTTGAGTTGTAATTTAAGATTAATAATAGAAATACGTCTTTTTTTGCTCGGCCAGCTTTGTAAACATTTTTTTTAGTGGCTCGTTATTAAGTCTATTTAGTTTGTACACTCCTTAGTTAGTAAAATAGAATGACGTATAAACATTCTAGAGCAGATAAAAAACATAATTAGCCGTGTTGTTGTAAAGTGCAATTAAAAGTGTTTCAACTAGAAAAATGAGTTATTAAAGGCGAAATACATAACAATATATTACAGTGTCTTATCTTAAAATTATATTTTTTATTATGAATAATCCTGGAGTGATTACTGAAATCTTCGGCGTAGAAATAAAAAACTAATACTGAGAAACCAGATTAAAACCAGTTTTAATCTTCTCCTGAAGATGCCAACTTGGTTGGCGAAACGCGAGTCGAGAAAAGTGTAGTAGTTCTGTGTTTCGTGGAAAACGTCCAGTATTATGAATAATATTTATTATTCAGTTATTATAACTATTAGAAGGGCAATGAATAGAGCTCGGAGGTTAATAATGGTATAACACGGATGTGTTATACCAGGGGCGGCTCCTACCGCTAATACCATATACCAGGGGCGGCTAATACCACTATTTGTGCCTTCCGAAATGTTAAACTCTGAAGAACACACGGAACTTGCATCCACATGGTAACCGGTGCTATAACGTGTCCATACTGCCAGTTGAGTTTCCATAAATTATCGATAGCTATTCCATATGTTCATTAGTTAAGCTCTAGCCCCTGTTACTTATAGCTGATGGCATGTACTCATGTGCCCCATTTTGTCTGTCTTGCGCACTTACACCACCACTTACATGGGCTTTAGGTTTGTCTGTAGCAACACGCTGAAAAACGTCTGTTTTTACGTGTCACGTCAGTACACTGTCACACACGGTACAACGCAGTTCACTGCCCTTAAAGGTCAGTTTAAGTCAAAATTGTTTATCCGGCGCTCCACCGTAACATGTGACAACGGTGTCGGATGTCGGGACAACCTTGTCCCGACATTTTTACAAACTTATTTGACGTTTCATGCACATGAATGATGGATCGATCAGCGCTGGTTAACATGTGTCATAAAAAAATGTGTCATCAAAGTTGGCCGACCAAAAAAGACCTATTTCTATTCTTGATCTTAAATTTATAATCATATTTAATTGTTAAGGCTGTTACATTATATGACAGCGATTATTTATTTTACAATAATTGTGACTCATTCACTCAAGTCATTTGGCAAAAGCTCCTGCAAAAGGTCCAGCTTCAGCATAACCCATATTTGTATTTCTTTCGTTCATAGCCAGATTTGATGAGGTTTTTTTTTGGATTGCTCGTTGTAATAATATTCCAGTCGCGTTAAGACCGGTCGTGGAAACTATTATTAATCTACGTACTCTACTAATGAATATAGAATACCATTTCACAAAATGACTTTGAATTTGTAGAAATATTGAACGAATTTTGATAAATTATTCAAGATAACTCAAAACCCGTTTTAGGTATAGGGAGTACTAATTAATATGCATGGAAAGGGGACAAAAAAGGAAATTAACGATATGATAAAATATAGATACGTTGTATTTAAACATGCGACTTAAGGAAATATTGTCCTAATTTGATTTTGTAAGCATTTTGATAAATAATTTGATGTAATTCGTAAAGCATACACTTTTGGTATAAAGAATGCCTATATCCAATTTATAGAGTATTTCTAGAAAGAAAGATATCACAAAATACAGTAGATAGGTTCTATTATATACATAAGAGACAAATAAATTTAGTACACTTGACAATAATCTCAACCTTTCTTACTCATATGGTAAAAAAAGTAATCACATAATTTTACCAGAGTTGGAGTTATTAAGTTTTATCTAGGATCTTGTAACTGTTTTTTTTTCTTGAAAACTGAAATATCTCGAAAATTGCTCAATTTAAAGATGGGCGTTGGTTATTAAAGTGACTTTAAATCAATGGGTAAAATTTAACATGGAATAACAAATATAGCATGCTATTAAAATCTAGTTTTTATAAATTTTCATTTTTCTAGAAGCAATCAAGGTACAAATAAGTAAAAAGAGTGGAATGTTCCTTCAAGTTTTTAAACATCGCAAGTAGCGGTTGTAACTTTGAATCATCTTTGTTACTACGATTGGCAATCCTGTAAATTCCTTCCCTGAGAGGAGAACGACAGCAATTATTGTGAAAGACATCGTATTATGAAATAAACATAACGCGTTTCTCGAATTCGTGATTCAAAGCAGCACAGCTAAATCAGCCGCAAAACTAATTGCGAACTGAATAAATTAATAAGAGCTTATGATCGTACATGACCCAAACCTAGTAACCAGCGTGTAAATTTATTTTGATTATGATAATTACGGCGTTCAGCTTTAATTTATACAGATGCCGGGAGCTCCTCTGTGACACATTAGCGTCGCAAATAAAACTGATATAAAATTGTAATTAACAGCACTATGCAAATTGTAATTTATTGCTCAAAATGTGGACCAGAATGCAATGAAATACTTCACAATAACACCGGTGGGTGCAATACAAACAGATGCAAGAATATGTATTTTTATATTACTATTAATAGTACGACCAAGTCGCTTGAATATCGGAGATGAACAATATATTTTTCCCAAGAATAAAGTCTACAAATCTCTATAAAACTTGTTCTATGAAAAGGATCCAAGTTCTGTCTCAAGAATGTGTCTTGAGCCCATTCTTTTAAATTTTTCAGGATTTGTCACATTTCTCTGCCAACAATACTATGTTGTGACATACTTAATAACAGCAATATGTACCCAAAATCCCAAAATTATGTTTTGTTCTTTAAATTTCCTTCGACAGTTTACCCAAACCCTCACATTTGTGATTAATACTTTTAGACGACCCATAAAGTACAGTGCATATTTGGTGTGAAAAGGAACAAATGTCTGATAACCCTGATAAAATAGTAATATTTCTACTCACAATAAAAATCAAGTTGGAGAAAGCGAAAGCGCCCTCACTCCAAGGTGAAATAACACCATTTTCCGAGGAAATGAAATATCTAGGAATTATACTATTGGCACAGGATAATTCCCAGATGTGCCTAGCTACGTATCGAAGAATGTGTAGAAAAACGTAGGTCACGAGGTCTCAACAAATATACTGGATATATGTTACAGTTCATTAGGCCTATAATAACGTAGGAATCCATAGCTTGGTGGCGAAAATGGCTACAATAAACCGCCAACTCTTTGGATTACAGAAAAAAAAGCATGAAACATCAATAGCTGAGATGAAAACCTTACTGGGATTAATACATACACATTTTCACATATTTTGAAGAAGGACGCCATCGAGTGGACCATTAGGCTAATATTATGGAGCTTCATCAGCTGATAGCCAGATGGCAGCTTGGCCAGAGTCATGTCGTACATACATACACACATCTTCTACAAAATGTACAAGACCATAACTTGTACTTGTGTATCAACGAATTTAACCACAACAACAGTAATTCAAGACTGAACAGAGAAAAAAAACCCTAAAGCGTTGGAGTGAATTATTGAAATTGACCCATTTAAAGATGTCTATCACACCCAATGAAAAAAAGGTGTCAATGATCATTAGATTGTTCAGGAAGGTCCAGGTTTGCAACATTTGGTAAAAAGCAACTCATGTCAAAGGGCATGAATAAGCTGTCACCCAGTAATGTGATCGGCTTTAGCAAGATATGTACTTATATGCTGTTTTCTTCGCTGACAATGTTCAGTGAGAAAACAGATGCCTGTTATAAAAAGAATTTCGTCTTGGTCATCGCCAGATATACCATTGCCGCTTTCATACCATAGATCATGAAATTTCACTCGGATGCATTTTTTTAATTTGTTGAGTTATTGCTACTCTAGGTAGCAGGTCATTCGAACTAAAAATGGTCCGGCTGGATGCCTTCCTCGCCTCGCCAACATGTCAGCTTCGGCAGCTTCAGAACAAAGCTTCATAATCCATGGGTCGGTCTGGCAATAGTTTCGATCGAAGCTCAGAGTGACCGTTGTTGATATTCTAGAACCACGAAAGTTGGGCCACACGATCCGAGACAATACGTGGAGGCGACGGGCCTTCCACGTTGAAGTTTTGTTTTTAGTAATAAAAAATAGTTTCTTTTTAGACTTTTTTTTGAAAAATTATTTTTACACTTCCGATTGGATATTGCGACCGAAAGTCTTTTTTTTTCGATCATTGGTCTTGATATCTCGATCGTGCATGTTCTCATTCGATTTCTTAACATGTTAGATGCTAAGGCATTACTACATGATTGTTCAGACATTGTAATAATCGTTTTGCGTCAATACATATGTTAAAAACTAAACTTGGATTATGTCAGCGAAGTCGAAAAATTTCGGATTGAAATTCACTTGTTTCTAGCGGGATAGCCTCAAAAAGGCATGTGAAATTTGACAAAAATATTCTAGATGGTTTTGAAAAGTTTTGGTGGCAATAACGTTTTATACGGACAAAAAAAAACGACTTTTTTCGGACTGCAAAAAAATGAGACTTCCGGTCGTGACATCGAACCGGAAGAGGAAAAATCCTTGGAAATCGCGATGGATTATTGAATGCTGATGTCCAATTACACGATCGCTCAGAAGAAGGCGGCATTTGAAAAATTTTGGATGTCGTTTACAGCCATCTTTCAAAAAAGTCACAAAAAAGAAACCTTTTTTTTTCAATTAAATGATTTTATTCAACATTAAATTAGATGGAAACAAAAATATACAAAAATCGGAAGAACCTTTTGGTTCATCCCAATATAAGTTATGTTTTGTTGCGCCTCCCTGTATATACAGAAAAGTACGCCGCTCACAAAAAAGAAACCTTTTTTTTCAATTAAATGATTTTATTCAACATTAAATTAGATGGAAACAAAAATATACAACAATTGGAAGAACCTTTTTGGTTCCCCCCAATATAAGTTATGTTTTGTTGTGCCTCCCTGTATATACAGAAAAGTACGCCGCTCCCGGTAGCCGGAGCAACAGTTTAAATATTTTAAGGCAATTACGGAAACTGCGCCGGTTAGAAAGCTAATAAGTATTTCGATTCCGTTATGTGTATAAATCGAGCGGTCGGTATCTGCGCAAAATTGGACCAATCAGAAATCTAATGGAAACAAATGGAAACTAGAAAATGCAATTGAAATTAGCGTTTAATTGTTATTCATTACGATTTGAAGGCTGGCATATCGACCGACATCACATAATAAACATTGACGAGAGCGTTTTTGTTCATTGCGATAATTTATACATACGTACCTGCGTAAATACGCGTAAATAGCTTCGCTGAAGTTAGTTAACGTTTGCCGGAGTCGAGCAAATACTTTTGAGAGGGTATTTAAATGTTAAATAGTAAACGCTTTTCAGCAAACTTAATTGTATTTAAGTCTTAAGTACTTTTTGCTAGTGCTAGCAAATGAAATTATATAATAAATCTCTCACTATATGAATACTTTTCACAGTTAAATACATTCATGAAATTATTTAAATTGCTTTAAGTTGTTCGGGTATCAATGAGACCATGTATCACCCTGGCATTTTTTTATTTACAGGATGCAAATTTTGAAATCTGACCGCGTGTTTTAGATGTAAGTAGGTAGGCTTTTCTTGACATATTAGACATCTGAGTAACACTTCCGATTTTACTAGAAGTTCAATGAACTTCAAATTTGTAAATGGAACACCTTATATACAGGGTGTAAATAAATGACACAGATAATCTTTTAGAGCTTGTTCAGAGGGTCAACATGCGATTTAATCTTAGTATGAGAATGCAACATTAAGGAGATACAGTCCCTAAGTTGTTTTTTAAAAATCAAAATATCGTATAAAAACATAAACTTTGACTTGCGAGTAACACAAAAAGAGGTCAAAGTCATGCTCGCGTCATCTGAGCTTGGCGGTTTCACCGCCAGAGTGCTTTTGGGAAAGACATTTGAAAGGTGCCGACTTTGTCGGACAGACAAAATATGTTTGACCTCATTATCATGCACTAGAGAAGTAAATAAAAAAAGTACTTTTGAAACCTATTATTAAGGTACATAAAACAGCGACGCAGCAAGATAGAGAGACACAAGCGCAGGAAGACACTTCATACAACTTAAATTAATAGAATACTTGTTTACATATAGACGTTTACAAATAATATACCTTATGATGATCATGGTATACTGCCTTTTTTTCTTTATTTATGTGGTGGGCCATCTATTGGTTTCTTTTTAAACCGAGTGTTATTTCTACATTGCCGACACTGACGCGCTTGACATTTGACATACATACATGTGATGTCTAACCTCCGCTGTAAGAAATTGATCGTTTTACGCTTAAACAACGTTGGGAAATATTGAAAAATTATTTCCAAAGTGAAAGCTGTGTTGCAGAAACGGTGAGAAAATTGAGAACAATTCTTGGTCGAAATGAAGTTCCGTCAGCGCCTGGTGTAAGAAAGTTCTTAAGCAAAGTTCGTGAAACTGGCATGCTTATGGATAACAGAAGTCGTCCACATGCTCGTCCGGTGCGCACAGCTACACAGTACAGAAAGAATTGCTGCTGTTGCCCAAAGTGTGCGTGAAAACCCAAGAACTTAAACTCGTCACACAACAACTTAATGTCAGTCGCACTTCTCTGAGGAGAATATTGCACAAAGACCTCGGATTGTTTGCTTACAAGTTGCAACTTACTCAAAAGGTAAAGGAAATGACCATCGACTTCGTTATCGCTTCTCCGTGTGGGCTTTAAATGAGTTTGAAAATGACGTCAATTTCAATCGAAAAATCATTTTTTCGGACGAAGCTCATTTTCATCTTTGATGACATGTTAACAAAAAAAACTGTAGGATTTGGGGTTCCGAAAATCCACAAGTAGTCATAGAAACAATGCATCCTGAAAGAGTGACTGTTTGGTGTGGGTTTTGGAGTGGTGGCATCATTGGTCCGTACTTCTTTCAAAATGAAGATGGTAACAGCGTTACAGTAAATGGAATGCGTTACAGAGACATGTTAACTGATTTTTTCTGGCCGCGATTGGACGATTTGGACTTGGACGAGCTTAGGTTCCAGCAGCATGGAGCAATGTGTCACACAAGCGGTGAAACAATCGATCTTTTGCACACTAAATTCGGTAACCGTTCGGTAACCCTTTTGGAGACATTAATTGGCCATCGCGCAGCTGCGATTTAACATCATTGGGCTATTTTTTATGGGGACATGTTAAGGGCCGTTGTTACTCCAACGATCCACAAACAATTGACGCACTGAAGGAAAACATCAATCGAGTTATTCGTGCAATAGAGCCACAAATAATCGAAAATGTACTGCAAAATTGGGTGAAAAGAACGAACTACTGTCAAGCCAGTCCCGGCGGCCATTTAACTGAAATTGTATTTCATAAATGATGGGAGGACATATTTTCTTGAATAAAGCAACAATCATTTAAAAATATTCAACGATGTAGTTTTAATAGCAATTTTAAAAATAAATCATCTGTTGGCCCACCCTATATTAAGACAAATTTTCAAAATTTCACGAATATGGTCCGTCAAATATGCATATTTTATATTTCAAACTCTACTGGTGACTACCTAATTAAAATGGCAAAGAAAAAGGTAATATATTTGTCATGGCCAGTATACGGCTACTACACTGCAAGGCCTACTAACTTGCTGCATAAAACGCATCCATTCGTATGCAAATTGGTAAACACATTACGTAATCTCCAAATAAATAGGGACTTGATAATGCATCTAAAAAACTCTTACGTAAGACGAGTATATAATGAGCATCCTTAATATACTCGTACACTAACGAGCACGAAAAAATAAAAGAGGAAACGTCAAGGCCGACATTTTCGTACCATTTTCAGAGTGACATTTATTACGAAACTGCGCGAGTATCATCGACAGCATGTACATATACTAGTAGCGAAATGTTAAATAACTTAAATCCTCTAATTAAATTATCATAGAACGAAATGTATGTATACATTGATTCTAGGAAATAGGAAGAAATACATTTTATGTACAATTTGTTTGATAAAAACGTGTCCAGCAGCACTTTTATGTGGAAATCCAGTCTGTACTGGATATAAACCAGTGATGTCTGGTGGAGTTTGATATTCTCGTATTTTTGTAACAAAGCATGGAACCCACGTCATATTTTAGGGAGTGATTACTGGACTTAAGAAGAAGATTATAAAAACAAAATAACTTGCGAAACTTGCGAAAAAAAAATCAGAAAACGTATGCGTCACCAGAAGATCTTGAAAACGGATTGCAAAGTATTTGCGAATTTTTTTTTTTCAGAATTACCAACTGAATATAAAAAACTTTTTATTCGTGTACTTTTTTCAAATATTTTGGAAACCATTTCCAAAATAATCTGGTGAGGCAGACATTTTTTGAAATTTATTTTTCCCAGGTTTCATTTGAATTTCTTTTACTGTTCCAACCTTCTACTTATCACCCCTTAAAATATGATGAAACCCACGCTTCGTAACGATAATACGACAATGTGGAATTCCACCCGACACCACTGGTATAATAGGGCGTGAACTGCCTTCAAAAATGTATGTAGCAACTTCCCTAGGTAACAAGAAATCGGAGAACTACAAAAATCTAGTTGAAGAACTTGTCCAATCTTACAAGACGTTAGGTTGTACCATGTCGCTTAAGCTGCATTTTCTTCACGCCCATTTGGATATCTTCCCTGACAATTTAGGTGCAGTTTCAGACGAACACGGCGAAAGATTTGACCAGCAAATTGCTCAAATTGAGAAGCGGTATAGTAGAAAATGGACCCCAAACATGTTAGCGGACTACTGTTGGGCCCTTAAGGTGGATTTATATTATCCGGTCAGACACGGTGCAGGAACGTAGCGTTAAGCCCGGTCCAGATGCTACGTTTTAAACAACGTTTTATCTGCGCAGTCTTAAAATGGAATGAAAACGTTGCAAATAAAGAGCGTCCAGATGATACAGAATCGGTATTTAGTTTTGCGAAGTTTTGGTGGCATCGACCACGGAGGAAGTACTATTCTGGTCAATTTTTGCATGTTGTCTTGTAAAGAAAAAGAAACAAATGGAACGCATATCCTGGCAGACAAACATTCTTCTCAACAATGACGGACGGTATGTGTATGACACGCAACGTGCCTGAACGGAACCGATTCGCTAAATATAAATACTTGTATAAGAAATACATACCGATTAGGAAAGTGCAAGATTTCAAAGCCGAACATTAATAAATAAGAAAAGAATAAACTCTGACAGATAGAGGAACTGACGGAGAAATATTATATCCATAGTTGCCAGATTAACATGTCATTTTAAAACTCTATGGGCGTTATTCTCTGTCTTTCGTGATAGGGTAGCAATAAAATATGTAGGCGGGACGCCCCGCCCATAAATTATAATACGCACGTGTGAATTGAATTATTACATCGTTATTGGTCTACGGAAAAAAACACTTGAGTATTCCTTGCGTACGCAGTTGGTATTTTAGGCGATTCCATCGTTGGGCAATTTTTTATAAACGGTTCCTTAAATGCAAACAAATATTTAACAAATAAAACAAACTGTTTACGGACATGAACATGAAAGACCACGAAATTTAAATGATTTACGGGCCAGAATTGTACAAGTCCTAAATTGTTACGCTTAAGAAATGTTAGAACGCGTAAGAACTGAGTTTTACGATAGACCAGGGTTTTGCGAAGAACAAAGGGACGACATTTTGAACCACTTATTCAATAGGCATTTTTTCTTTCTTTCGTCTTATAACCGGGTTGATTTATATTTATATCTTTATATTTTTTATATAACTTTTTATAGAACAGAATTTTATTTTCTTGCAGACCGGTTAGTTAAGCAATACAAAAATTTGAAAATAAATACAATTATGTTCGTACACTTCTTTTAAGTGTATGGGATAATTTTAAGTCAGAATTACGTAAGAATTTCGTTTCATACAGCTAAGTCGATGTGCACCCTCACCGCTGCGAAAAAGTACTGAGTCTGACTCACTCAAGTTCGTTAGGTGATGGGCGGTGTCTCCCCACCTCCACATTTCAGTTTCTGTTAACGCGCAGGTAACGTTTTACATCATACGTTTCTAATAAGTACACAAACGTGAAACACTGGTGCATCTAACTGTCTTTGTCTGCCCTTACTGATGTCTTTTAACTTATTCTCTTCTACAGATGTATCGCCAATATGTAATGGTGCAATTTCCTACCCTAGTATAAGAATGTTTGTCTTGCTGGACACATAATGTTTACGCACCGTGTCTGACCGGATAATATAAATCCACCTTTGGAAGTGAAACCGATACCGGCGAACACAAGCGAAAAAAGACAACAAAATGATTTATTGATTGTATTATACTTTCTTCGATACAATATGAAGTATATTTTGTAAAAAAAAGTGATTTTTTTTATTAAATCTTCGAAAATTCACTAGATTGCTCATGGTTTGGATTTCTCATGTTTCTTCTCTAAAAACTTATGGGTGAAAAAAATAAAAATACTTTTATGTGGTTTTGTAGATCTGCTAAAGCATACCTAAACACTGAACATAAATGAATGACAGTTAATCATTGTTTTACGAGTATTTGATGTAATACAGGTATTGAATCTAAAAAAATAACATTTGAGAAATCAAATTTAAAATAAACAAAAATAAAATTTAAAAACTGATATAGATACTAAATGTTGAAACTTTAAATTATTAATAGTAATAGAAATAAAAAAATATATACTGAAACATGTTGAAAAAATCAAGGTCTTTTACTTATTCACACCTTCTATAAAATTCAACTTCATATTTTGTAGTTTTGTTTCACAAGTTTGTAGTTTTATTCCCAGCCAAATGAAGGACAGCCGCTATATAAGCGTGGTAGTCTAAAGCTGAATCTACACGTGTCAAGTAGCTAAAGCAAGTTACTAAATGAAGTAGCTAAAATTTAAGTTCGTTTGTTTAGTGAGCGTCTACATTTTATAGTGCCTATTCTTGGTTAGTTGTTGATTAGTGCTGATTTTAAACATGGCTGGAAAAGTTATGCGAGTAGCAATGCGGAATTGTGTATTGAATCCATGTGGTGAATTATCAGAAATAATTGTAGCAGAAATGAACAGAAACAAAAACAAGCGTTGTTGGGTACGAAAATCGCTGAGTCGGAGAGAAATATATGGTGCTTCATCTACTTTGTTAAGAGAATTAGCAGAAGAAGACGTAGGTACCAGAATATAGAAATTGCTTGTTTGTATAGAAAGAGCTTGTTTATTTTTATAAATAGCAGCCCTTGTATCCCATAGGCATTGCCTTTCACTATATTCTTCTACAAACTTCTCTCTCAAATCTCTTCACTCCAACGATACATTTTTAAAATGCGGCACAAATAATAGACAAATAACAGAGTCTCCGCACTCTGTACTGACCTGTCGACGAATCTGACTAACTGACCTGTCTACACTAGTTTAGTCGGCGTTTTAGTTGCTGGAATGCAGGGGTGGGAGAGGCTACTTGCTCAAGTAAATAGAAATTCTTTCTATTTAGTTGACTAAGCAGTTTACTAAATTAGGTACTTGCGCAAATACTAAATCAAGTTGTTTACACTATACAAGTAACTAAATTTAGTTACTTGATTTAGTAACTTGCTTTACCTACTTGACACGTGTAAATTCAGCAAGTTCTCTGGAAGATCAGGCGCCAGTATAAAAGTTTTCACTTCTAAAATTAGTTCGTACGTTGCGGAAAATTTTACTCCGGCACTCAAACACCCTGTATAAGGCGTAAGTCGATATCACAGTGTTATGCGATACCGTGTATCGAGTAAATCTCTTCGGGGTCAAACAAAACCAAAAACGTTAGAAATTAAGGTCAGTCATGTCGGTGTATCTTTTAAAAATGAGGGGCGTACGTTTCATTAGCGGTTCAATAAACTATCGATTCGTGATAGTGATTAATTTTACATCTGCATCATGCATGAGCGCAGACGCAGGGGCAGGTACGGGGAGGGGGAGAAAAATGCAATGGTGCATCGACAGACGATGGTTAATAAGGATACCTGCGTGTTTTTTTTATAGTGCGTTAGTTGAGCATATGATGCGACTTACGAAGCAGGTATAACATTAACTAGTGTGTTCATGAAATCTATTACATAAATGTCTACGTGAGATAATATACGATATACAAACATTAATAATAATATTGCTAAGAACAGTTCTGGCCAATATGGTAACGTTAATATTCAAGTTTTGTCTTTATGTGAGCCGAATATGTGAATATATGGTATATACAGACTATGTGTTTGAGTAGATGTGATTATGATTAATGACGATCTTATTGGATAGTAGTCTCTGTGACGTAAGGTTTGATCACGCCCACTTTCCAGAACTCTCAAAATAATTGGTTTACTCACTTTTAGCTTATTTGTTAAAGGGTTATACTATCCACTGAAGAATTAAGCTTTTTTTTAGATTTTTTTATACCTATGTAATGGATCAAAATGAAATTTTGACAGTTGATTCGATGGGTATTGATGTATACAAAAGTATTTTTTACTTTCATTTAAGTTACAAAATGGCGACGTAGCTCCAGGTATCATGAAACAATTTTTTTCTGAAAGAGGAAATTCGGTGTACACTGTAGAAGTCTTGGTACACCACACAAAGGAACAAAAAAAAAATGTTTTCTTAATCTACATTAGTTTGTTTTTGGAAGAACCCAAGATTTTAATTTTTTTTTGAAATTTCACAAATTGTTCACTTCTATTTTTTTTTCATTTTTTTTCTTAAAAAATCGACCTTAAATTGTCCATTGCAAATCTAGTTATTTATCAATCGCAAAAATCGTGTGTACTTCGGTAGATAATCTATATAAGAAGTTACAATTAATATTTCAAGTCTATCGGATAAAAACTGAGTTAGCTACGTTGTACGCCAACTTGAAAAAAAACACAGTTTCGAGAAAAACGCGTTTAAAGTTTAAAAACGTATTTAATCATATAAATGATACGGCTATTGTAGCGTCCTATAAGCTTCCCTAAGATTGAATAACGCCATGTACATATATTTCGAGAAAGTATAACTCATTTGTACCAACGAAAACTACCAATAGAATTGTAATAATATAGCAGAGCTTGCCCCTCCATCACCCAATTTTTGTTTATCATTCTTAGATAGTTTATACATAAGAACATACAATTAAAAAAAAAGGAAAACAATTTGCTGGGTAGTATAAATCCTTAGTACTAAGTGTAGCTATAGCTATGTTACGGTTAAAATAGTTACATGGCTGGGTAAATTAACCAAACGACTGAGTATCTTAGCAAAATATTATTTTTTCACTAAAATAGCTGCGTGTTATGGTTAATTTATACAGCGGGATGAAAAAAGTTTGGAACAAAATTCATAATTGCATTACTGATTTGATTAACAATTTTAAGAAAATGGCTCGAACATGTCTATTTGGTATTTTTAAAATGGCATCCTCTTACATGCCAAAAATTGTTATGATGTTATTGATTTTGTGGCAATAACGTCGT
Organism: Aromia moschata; assembly: GCA_029963805.1. Lineage (NCBI taxonomy): Eukaryota > Metazoa > Arthropoda > Insecta > Coleoptera > Cerambycidae > Aromia > Aromia moschata. The sequence continues at coordinate 4,691,730 of JAPWTK010000010.1, forward strand.
CATCCATTTTCTTTTAAATGGCAACCTCAATTTTTTTCATTTGTTTTTGATAACCCATTGTGTAGTCTAAATGCTATTAAATTTTATTTTAATACTTACTTAACACTTATATAACAATTTTATTGAGAAAATGACACATTTGGTTTGAAACCTTAGTGTTTCTATAAAATTCAAAAAAAGATAATATTAAAACATTATAAAATAACCAGAATCTTTCTTTTGGATCATGAATTTTTGAAATAGAACAGAAACCAATGTAACAATAGTGCGGTGAAGATAAACCTTGCATCTTTGATAAATTAATTAATGTAGAAACTCTTGAGACTTTAATTTGAAAACGTGATCAGTCTTATCAATTTAGGCTACATTAGAATAAATAGCACCTTTATCTGGGTGAAAAAGACTAAAAGTGTTAATGATGATTTGATATAGCGATAGGCGACGATTCAACCAAGATCATCCTAATATACCCCCTATTACAAGATTTACAATAAGTACAGGTTGCCAAATTTACAGAAATTGGATGTGTGAAAGATGTACTTCGACAAGGTCGACCTACGGTAGGCATCAAATTAAGTGTACTATTTGAAACTGAAGAAAATCTCCATATTTTGTTATATGGGGATATATTTCTTTACTCAGCGAAGCTGCTCCGGAAATATGGCGGTTCACGCCTAAAGTGTGATAGATGGGAACACGTGACTTCCTCTTTGTTAATTGGGCTCAATAATTCGACAGTTGCTATAATGTTTTTTTATACATCTTGTTTTAAACACAATACTTCGCCTTTTTGCTAACCAGAGGCGCATCATTGGGGTTTTAATTTTAATTTTTAACTGTGATAAAAAATAAAACTATTGAAGTAATTTCTATTAAATAAATAGCCTGACACGTATAATTTCAAACCACGCTAAACTCCGTGTAAATCCAAAGGGGTGGCTTATGGGCTGAACAGACGGATAGCGAACAAATGCTCAGAACTTATTGAGTGTGCCATTATAGAGTTTTTACCCGACAGCGTCCTTCTTAGTCCACCCCGTAAATCTGAATTGCCGTCAAAATCTTGTGAAATCATATTTCGACATGGGGTTGGTTTTTGTTAATCCATTAACGCCTGAAATTACATATTTCACATACGCAGCTTTAGAGTAATGTAATTCTCTGCAATTTTGTTGCAGAATTTCGCAGAAATTCATATACGACTCTTTTTGAGGGTGCTCTACTCGATTTTGAAGGTTTTAGCCCATTTTAATCCGTTTTTCCGTAAATTTTTGAAGGTTAAAAAAGTTTCTTTTTGAGACATTTTTTGAAAAAATTCTGTAAACGACTTCCAAAAATTTTTCAATTGCCCTCTTCTAGTGAAAGATCGTGTAATTGGTCATCAACCTTCCACAATCCATCGCGATCTCCAAGGATTTTTCGGCTTCCGGTTGGATATCGCGACCGAAAGTCGGTATCTCGATCATGCGTGTTCTCATTCGCTTTCTTGACATATTAGATGCTGAGGCATTACCAGATGATTGTTCAGACGTTGTAATAATCGTTTTGCATCAATATATATGTATGTTAAAAACTAAACTTGATTGAAATTCAGTTGTTTCTACCGGGATACTTATAGCCTCAAAAAGGGAAAATTCTAGATGATTTTGAAAAGTTTTGGTGACAAAATCAATATTTTATACGGAAAATAAACAAGAAAAACTGACTTTTTCCGGACTTTCGGAAAAAAAATACCGACTTTCGGTCACGATATCGAACCGGAAGCGGAAAAAACCTTAGGAATTGCCTTGGATTATTGAAAGTTGATGCCCAATTACACGATCTTTCACATTTACACGATCTTTCACATTTTCTTATTTTTCACCTCCAAAATTTTCTAGGAAAACGGATTTAAATAGGCTAAACCATCAAAATCGAGTACAGCACTCTCAAAACAGACGTATATGAATTTTATATGTGTCGTATATGTATGAGTTACATTACTCTAAAGCTGCTTATATGAAATGTAATTTCAGGCGTTAATAGGCTAAAGGCTTACTTGCAGTCATAAAATTTGAAATTTTTGGAAAATATCACAGTGCGAAAGTATGGTCTTTTGAGTATTCAATTCCAAAGTTTAAAGTCGGTACTAGAATAGGAACCTATTTTTCTCGATCGCCAAAGCGAACGCTAAACCCAAGCGCGCGGCGTTCTCTGCCAGCCCACCAGGTGCTCTATTTCTTATTATTCGTGCTAGCTTGCTGGACTGTTTAAAAGGTCAAAAACTATTATGTATCATCGTGGCGCCATCTGAAATCATTTCAAAAAATGTTTAAAGAAAAACTTTCAAAAATTTTTAAAGAAGAACTTTAAACGCGAACTTTTTCTCGAAACGACATTTTCCAAATCGGTGGCCAGAATTAAAGACAAAGTTCTCAACGGGTTTTAATGAAATTTTTTGGAATTGTGGCGATAACATTGACTCGTAGGTTTTTAATTTCTGATCAAAATTATTTTTTTTTAAGGTTAAAAGGGTCGAATTTTAGGCCAAAAATCAGCTATTTTCTTTAAACGGTCGCCGTTTTCCCTAGAATCACCATATATTAATTTCCAACGTTCAATCACTAGCCGATTCGATGTGAAATAAGGCGCATCTTTGCTCGTTTGTTTCTGATTACCGGTTGCCGAGGAATCGTGGCTACCTCGCATCCCTAACGCGAAAACGTGCTACCGACGAAGGGGCGATACTTCGCCATTTTTTACTATATACGTTCATAAAAATTCGAGAATAAAGTTTAACAATAAAGTATTTAAACGTACAAATTGTTGTTTTAATCTACTGCATACTTTCAGAGAACAAAGATGTCAAAAATGAGGTCCAGAGTAAGCTCGTGACTGCAGGTAACCCCTTAAGTTATCCTAATCAAAGGACGTACCGCCACTGCTATCGAGTAAGCTAATCGTAAAAACGGTAATCAAACGCCAGAGGCTTCCTCCCATCTGCGCCTCGCCGCCCGAGGCGATTTGTTTTCATTTCGTAAGACCGAACGCGTTCTATATAGCGACGATTTTTCTTCCGACCATTCTTACCGTTCTATACGCCCTCGAGTCGCGCTCATTATTCATGTACGCCGTGCTGCTAATTACCCTGGATGCCGACAGAAAAAAAAACAAAACAAAAGACGAAAAAAACATCGCGGATAATTAAATTTGCCCCGGCGAAAACGGTGTAATCCGCGCCCATGGGAACGCGCTATTTTCATACCACGAACCAGTGGCGGCCCGTCCATAGAGGCTCAAGGTGTAGAACCTCCATAGAAACTCATAGAATGAGTCACAATATAACTATTAAATTATGTCCAGCATTTTTCAAAATTAATTTGCTTAGTTTATATCGCATGTTTATTTGTAATTTCAACGTATCATTTTAAAATGATTCAAAATGACTGTAATATACGCACTGAGGTGACTATTACCATATAGAGCACTTAGGCTCATTTACAAAGCACTTAGGCTCAAAGACAGACCCTACAATATTTAAAATCAAATCCTAACATTCCAGATATTAATAACCTAACATTGTTTATTGTGAACATTTGAACTATTGGTGGGCTCAGAACATCCCAAAGATACTCATATATTGAGTCACAATATAACTATTATGTCCAGCATTTTTCAAAATTTGTTTGCTTAGTTTATATCGCATGTTTATTTGTAATTTCAACGTTTCATTTTAGAGTTATTCAAAACGTTGAATAAACAGAGGAATATACACTCGTTATACATAATGCATTACATTATGCATAATATACATACACTCGAACCCCTCTTAAGTCACATTCGCTTAATTCACATCCCCTCTTATTTCACCACGTTTTCCCCTATTATGTCACGAAACCGTCCCTCTTAAGTCGCCGCCTGTAAAAGTTTTAGAACCACGTTTGGAAATTGGATTCTCGCATGAATATGTACATTTTTTTATTGAAAAAATGATTGTGTAATACATTTATTGATTTAAAATAGGTTAGGTGTCTTTTAAAAATATGTAACCTTCAACCTAAAATATTCATTCAAGTGGAAAATTGAACTTTGTCACGCACGACTGGGTATACTTACGTTGATTTTTCGTTCAGTTGGCTCATTTTTCGTTAATAACAAGTGCTGTGGTATATCTCTAAATATTTCTTTTTGCAGATAAAACACGAAAAATTTGAGGTTATGATCGCGACTTACGCGAGATGATACATGGATTTGGTGACTTCAGAGGAGTTCGAGTGTACCTAATTTACGCTATTTATAAGTTAAAGCAATGGCGGATTTAGCAACTCTCCGTTTTACGCTAGCACGTGAAAAATTATGTTTTGGACCAGGGATGTTACGGAGGTAGTTTTATCGGAGGCGAAGGCGGAGTCGGAAGTCTCATACCGACTTCCGCGGAGTCGGAGGTCGCGGAATTAAATTAGGAAAATGTAAAAGTTTAGTTTTTGGATTCGTTGTTAATAATTAATTACCGAATGAAATAATTATGATGATGATGATTATGATTAATGAACTTCAAGTTAAGTATCTATTTATTAATCAACAAATCACTGATTGACAAATAACAATATGGGCCGGATGGTTTGGCTTTAAAAAATCGTGTTGTATCGCAATCGTCGTCGAGTCTTTTCGGCAGCTTGAGAAATATCCGTCTTGGTATTCGTAGGAATATATTATCTTTACTATCTTCTTGTAATAACTCCATTTTCTAACCAGTAACCAAGACCAGAATACATTTTGAAATGTTATTTCAACTCAGACAAGCTCTGTCGGCATACCCTTCCACCATCTCTCGCGATTGGTCCCCATCTCCGTGTTTGGGTGGTGATGGCATATATCTAAGACATAAGTTAATAAGTTATCAATTCCACTTCATTCTGTAATGTACGCACTGCGGTGATTATTACTGTATAGAGCACTTAGGCTCCTTTAAACTCAAAAAAAACAGACCCTACATTTTTTTAAATCAAATCCTAACGTAACATATATTAATATAACCAGAGTCCGGAAATGTATCCGGCAACGCAGGGCTGGGCACTATAAAACTCTATGATAATGAAAGTATAAACCGTATTTTTTAAGCACCTTGTACATTATATACACATGTATTTCTTTTCCGTGCTACATACGGCATTGACCCCTTCCTTAAAACGCTCTAAAGCTCGCGTATGGGCAGTAGTACGCCATCTCCATTCCCGTCGTCGCGGGAGCGCGGGATATTCTTTGAGTTTTACACGCGGGCACGCAAACATTCGGAAACCTATTAATAACCTAACATTGTTGTGGACATTTGAACTATTGTGTATTGAGGACAAAGCTTTTAAATTAAATTTCTTAGAATCAACAGAAATTGCAAAGGCAAACACAATACAATTATCGACAATTACCTGCTTAATAACCAAATAGAGGAGTTTTCCCAGTATTTTACCCAATATTTTATATTGATTAGTGTTTAATTAGCTAATTTCATGTAAAATATAAATCTATATATATATATAAAAATCTCGTGTCACGGTGTTTGTGGTCGCACTCCTCCGAAACGGCTCGACCGATTTTTATGAATTTTTTTTATGTATATTTGGTAGGTATGAGAATAGGTCGTAAAGTATATTTCATACCGCTAGGTGATTAGTGTCCTTATCCAGAAAAAAATTTTCTATTTTTTTGACGAAAAATTTTTTTGTATTTTTTTTATGTGTTTATGTAAATACCTATAACCCCAAATTTTCACCCTCCTACCCCTAGAAATAATTTATATGGCAGAACAACGTTTGCCGGGTCAGCTAGTAATCTATAAAATCTGGACCCATAACTCGGCGAAAATTGATTCACAGTCTACTATAAGTCTACAATATGTTTACAATTTTTTTTTTTAATTTACACTCATTCAATACTTCATTAACATTTTAATTGATGTAAAACTAGGCCTAAAAAACATTTAAATGTAAATCTAGGCCTAACAACTGTGTCTGATAACACTTTTCCCACACTGAGCTCGCTGGACAAGCCAGTGGATCGCTCAGTTCAACTGTAGCAGTCGTTTGAATTAGTCTATGTACCAGTGACGCGTTAAACTGGAGAAAACTTTTACAGAAGCTTATGCAAAGTTAAAAGAAGTGTACAGGAATGAATGTTTATCCCGCACACAAGTTTTTGAATGGTTTAAACGGTTTAAAGAGGGACGTGAAACGACCGAAGACGATCCGCACCTCGGACGGCCTTCAACGTCAAAAACGGACGAAAACATTGAAAAAAATTGGTAAATTAATCCGCGGAGATCGTCGTCTAAGTATTCGAGGGCTTGCTGAAGTAACACGAATCGCCAAAGAATGTGTTCGCCAGATTTTGCATTAATCGTTCAACATGCGTAAAGTTTGCGCAAAAATGGCGCCAAAACTGCTCACTCCCGAGCAAAACGAATCAAGAATGAACATTTGCGCCGACATTCTAAACAACATTGACACTGATCCAGGCTTGTTAGGCACGATGATACTGAAAGAGATAAGATTCGAAAGTGTGGAAGCGGTGAAAACAAATGCGACGGAGGTTCCGAACCAGATGACAGAAGCAGACTTACAGCCCTGCTTTCAACAATGAAAAAGTCGTATGGAGCGGTGTAGAGATCGCCAAGGAGAGTACATTGAAGGCGAAAAAAGTTGCTACTGTAATTGGTAACGAATAGAAAGTGTTATGACAGCAGTTCCGTTATGTAATGGCCACACCTCGTATAGTGTAATATTAGAGCCTCGCAAATAAAATTATCACGACCCGCCACTGGCTGGAACGGCACTGAAACTGCATTCGGCGTGGGCATGTGTGCTGTGCACGCGGCTACGTGTCACTTTAGTCAAGGACAGTACAAATCATATTTCGCAACCGAGAATACCGGCTCGGCGGAAAAAAATGCCGAACGAATTGCGGAACACACTGGTCGTGATCGGCCGCCATATTTTATTGGCTGCCTATTGGCGAAGTGACATTTCCATTTTAATCAAGCGTGTTTATTCGTATGCTCGTCGGAAGAAGCTGTGTGATAATAAACATACGAGGTGTGGCTATTATATAACCGAATTGCTCTCATAACACTTTTTATTCGTTACCAATTACAGTAGCAACTTTTTCGCCTTCAATGTACTCCTCTTGGCGATCTCTACACCTCCCCATACGACTTTTCCATTGTTGAAAGCAGTGCTGGAATCCCGCTTCGTCAGCTGGTTCAGAACCTCCGTTGCTTTTGCTTTAACCGCTACCACACTTTCGAATCTTGTCTCATTCAATGTCGCCGTGTCTGACCAGCCTGGATCAGTGTCAATGTTGTTTAGAATGTCAGCGCAAATGTTCATTCTTGATTCCTTTTGCCCCGAGTGAGGAGTTTTGGCACCATTTTTGCACACACATCATGCAAAATCGGGCAAAAACATTCTTTGTCGATTTCTGTTATTTCGGCAAGCCTCGAATGCTTAGACGACGAACTTCGCGGATTAATTGACTCATTTTTCATCCGTTTTTGACTTTGACGGCTATCCGGAGCGCGGATCGTTTTCGGTCGTTTCACGTCCTTTTTTAAACCGTTTAAACCATTCAAAAACTTTTTGTGCGGGATAAACATTAATTTCTGTACACTTCTTTTTAACATTGCATAAGCTTCTTTAAAAGTTTTCCCCAGTTTAATAAGAAACTTGAGATTCACCCGTTGCTCCATCTGAACACTTAACATTTTTTCGACGCGTCACTGGTGCGTAGACTAATTCAAACGACTGCTATAGTCAAATTCAGCGACCCACTGGCTTGTCCAGCGAGCTCAGGGTGAGGAAAGTACTGTTCAAACTTGTCGCGACATACTCGCAGCGCGCTGGTAGCAGCATTAGTTCGGTTATTTAATAGCCACTCCTCGTATGTTTGCATAAGAGCAGAACGTACCTACTCTGTTCAGTGTATAGTGCCGTTAAGGAGGTAGGGTGTAAACGGCATAAAATTGTGGTGTTTTTGAGGGAAGTATGGTAACATATTTACATGTAACATTTAAAAAAAAAACTCTTCAGTCTATGCCAGGCCTGGAACATTACGTAGCTTTCAATGGTGGGCAGTCCTTTTCCTGACACTATAGCACCTGAAATACAGGTACCCATTGACCTAAAGTATTAAGTTATATAAATTAAATGTAAGGTACGAAAAAATTACCAAATTCATGTTTTGCAAATTACCATATCTTTAAAGGGTTTTATCATTTTTTCCAGGCTAGTTTTTTTTTTGGAGCAGTAATGTTTAGTTCTACGGATGAATCTAAATCTGTGGGAAGTTCATGATTCCAGACCATACGGAGCGAACCCTAGCTTATAATAACTTCAGAGCCTCTTCAGAACCTCTTATTTATCTAACGTATTTTTATTCAGCTCTCAAAATAAGGATAACTTTCTGTTAGAATGTTTATTTCAAAATTCAATCGTTTTCATTTTATTTTCAAATAAGATTGTTCCTTTGTGTCAAATACAATTTTAACTTTGAATACCTAAATTGCCAGTAGTCGCCATAAAATAATAGAATCCTGTAGAAATGTCTCACGGTAGTATTAGTAGTGGTTTTTACTCCGAATAAAACATTTTTTAAATGTGGATTAGTACTAAATACCTACTTAAGACAAAAAAAATTTCAAATTTCTTGCAAATGCGCATTATAAGAGTAGTTCCTTACTTTTTCTTCCCTTTCAGCGGCATAGACTTATATAATACAGGGTATCCTACATGATAGGAGTGTGTACATGGAAAAGTAATTCTTCATTTAATGTTTTTCTAAAGCGTTCCTATTATCACTGAGTTACAGGCCCTGGAAGTCTTTTTTGTAAATAACTATGACGATATAAATTAAGATTTAACAAAAAATTGAGCGCCTATGTGTTAAGTGAATGTATTAACAGAAATATTAGTATACATTTTTGGAATAACGTCGCAAAAACATCAATTTCACACCTCAAAATTTTGAGGGCAGTGCGATTCTCGCATTTTAAAGAAGGATAATTAGATCCCTCAAATATTTCTCTTAGAAACATGTACCCCTGTTTGATTGCATCATCAATAAAATCAGGTGGCGCAGCCACCATTTTTTTGAAAATGAAAATACCTAATTGTGATGCGGTCTGTGAAAAGGTACCAGATGTCGGAAAAGTGAATTTTGCGCTACAGCCCAAAACGCAGTTTCAAGTCCAAAAATGTATCGCCCATACTAGCGATACAATATATATATCGATAGAAATATATCGCACATACCTGCAGGATCTGTAGGTACATATTCGCAGGACATCATACCAAAATTTCAGCCGGATTGGAGCAATAGAAGACGAGATATCGATTTTTGTCTCAAAATTACAATTTTACATATTGAAACTTGTTTTCAGTTCGAGCTATATTAACGCTAGAAACTTCTTTTTTTTAAATGAAGCGAAATTTATGCTGTATCGAAATCTGACCCCCACCCGAAAACAGTTTTTCCGACATCTGGTACCTTTTCACAGACCGCATCACATTTACTTAACACGAAAATTGATTCCCGCTCCAAAATACTCTAGACTCTTGCTACTCCGTACCTCAATAATTCGAACTGTTCGAGAATCTGCTTAAGAAAAAAAAAACTAATTTTGTTACTACTTCAATTTTATGTTACCAAAAAAAATATCTTTTTTTACTGCTTCTGGTCCTATTACTACCGTTAAATCTAAGAAAGGAGGTTGTCGAAAAAACTGAAGTCGAAATTAAAAAAGCAAAAGACAATTACTGATTATTTTGAGGAAGCTGACGAATAGTGCATTTTTCGTCAATTTTAGAGTGCTAACCAAAATTTAATTTGTACGAATCTGAAATGATTTTGGACCGCATTTTGTTAGATGGGCTCAATATTATCTAAGCCCATATATACATACAAAATATATATAAATAAAAGACTGATATTTCATTTTATATTATCTTTTAGAGGAATTGCAGACATTGTAGGGTCTAAAAAAATAAAGGAACACATTTTTCACGCAAACACGTTCATAATCCTTTGACAGGAAAAATGGTACACACTGTAAAATTCTTTTAATTATACGCCGATAGAATTTTACACTTTCTCAAAAGTGAGCGGTACTGCTAATTGATTTAAAAATCGTTTTTGTGTATCCCCAATTAAGTACCTATTATTCCTTCGCCACAAACGTAGACTCGAGTTAATACCGTTACTAATGTGTAATAGCTAATGGTTTTTTTCACGATTTTTTTTATTTGATCGGTTTAAGCGAAACTACATTCTTCTAATAGGTACTTACTGCATACTAAAGGAACCAATGGTAGTAATCATGGTAAAGGTAATATTCGGTAACATGGATCTTTATTGGAGCATGCAGACACCAATAAACTCTTGCGAAAGGTATCAGATTTACCGGGTGCCCCAAAATTTATACAAGCCATGACTCCTCTACTAATCACGATATCGGACTGCAACAAAAACGACATCACTTTGTTGTAGGAGGAGTTTTTAGCCAAGATTAAAAATGCCGACCCCGGTAGAGTCGCCTCTGCAGTGCCGCCCCCAATTTTCAAAAGATGAGTTTATTGAATGTTTTTTTAAAAATTAAAAATAGGTTCATAAACTTTGGCGATAAAATAGTTTTTTTTTTATGTACAGGGTGGTCGATTTATCATAGGAAGTGAGTTTTTCGGAAATGGCTGAGAGAAATTAATTTTTTATGAACGGTAATCACTTTTACTCACCTTCGCTCAAAATTAAAGCTGATATAAAAAAAATGATAACGACGCTAAGCATCGCGACGCCTCAAACAAATTTTTTTCAGCAAGATAACTCTTTTACTTTACCATTACAAAGGTATATTAATTATGAGGTCTTTTTATATTCAAAATTCTTTTGTTGTTTGATTATTTAAAAAGTTATGGGTCATTTACTCTTGTTTTCACTATCTGTTTTTCTCTTATACTGCTACCTAAATGAATATAATTTCTGTAAAGAGTATACGAATTTACTTGCCTAAACCTTCTGCCTGTTAAGGCATATATAAAAAATATAGCTTGCTAACGATGTTAATAGAAAATGATGCATCGCGACTCCTCGTTTTTTTATGACATCATCTTTATAATTCGTAAACGTTTTTGATTTTGATGCAATTTTTTGAATAACTATTTTTATTTTCATTATTTCAAAAATTATATCCAATTCATAATAATTTGTGACAGTTTTTAAAATTTGAGAATTGTTTGTTTTCGTGACAACCTGTAACAGAAGAGGACAGAGGGGAATACTGAAGTGACGGGTCAAGATACGTCATATGGAATAAAAATCTAATAACATCTTATAACCTGTTAACTAGGGAGCTTTACTGTATATGTATGTTTGTGTGTATGAATGCGTTAGCAAGTTGAGTTAACCTGCATATTTGTCTTATACTTATGAAACTTATAGTAGTCGTGCACATAAAAATTACAATTTATATAACTTCCATACCAAAATAAAAGAAAACTTGCAAATTCGTGTACATAATACATTAATAGTTTTTCTTATTATTGATTATTCATACCATGATTACTTTTATGAATAGTGATGAATACATTAACAGAAGTAACCCTCAACAAAGTGAGATTACGTTGCCATTTAAAGTTTGACTATTTTTTTATATAATCTCTTTTTTTATACAGTGAGGGGCTACAGTTTGAAATACAATTAAAAACTCAGGTTTTATTGATATTTGAACGAAATGCTTCGACACGTCAATTTTTATTTTCAGTTTAGAGTTTTTCAAGAAATACTGAAAGTCTACAGGGCGTTCGAGTTTCATGTACCGCTGTAAATGTTAGTTTTTTTTATATGGAACACCGTGTACCATTTTATATTTTTGAACAGACCTCTGCTAGATGATTTCAAAAATATAACATTTGTTACCTGTTACTTTAGTGGCTATCGAGATAACAACTGTTGAATTGGGAAATGTATTTAACTACTATAGTATCAGTAATAGAGACAACGTAACATGGAGAAGGTAGTAAGTGATACATTAATAGTTTTCAAAATAAATAACAAATAAAAATATACCTCAATTAAATGTTCGATATGCTTTACAAACACTTCTTGAGCTACAGCCACACGATATTCAAATTCGCTTAATACATTTCTAATAACTTGAAGTGTGATTCCCCGAATTTCATTTCTAATTCTCGCTTTTAAATTTACAATGTTAGGTGGTTGTGTGATGTAGACTTTGCCTTTTAAATAGCCCCATAAAAAATAATCACACGGATTGAAATTGGGAGGACGAGTCAGCCATTCTAGGGGCCCGAAGTGATTAATTCTAGTGATACTTACTACTAGCTTTTAACTGACACTTTTAAGCTAATTTGAGTGCAATGTCAAACTGACTTTTACGTCAGACAATTGACGATCGGACTTAGACAGGTGACAAATGATAAATTTTTGAAATTGTCTATCAAAGGTCTGCTCAAAAATATAAAGAGATGCAGGGTGTTGCATTTAAAAAGATGAAAATTGACGGCGGTACATGAAACTCGAACACCCTGTATACTTCTTGAGAAACACTAAACTTAAAATGAAAATTGACGTGTCGAAGCATTTCGTTCAAATATCAACACCTCAGTTTTTAATTTTATTCCAAACTTTAGCCTCTCACTGTATAATGGAGTATCGGAAATAAAAAGTTGATGTAAACCACAACAGACCCAATTCACAAGTTAGTAATCAATATCAACTTATAAACAATAGGTATGGTCTCAAGATGAATATTTTAATATTAATCAGTGATTAGTAAAGCCCCATTTTATGTGATAAAGCAGGTGCAGCTTTAAAACGGTTTGTCCTAATTTTACGCACATAACGTGTTGGCTTGTACTATGTAACAGAAACCGTTCTATAAGACATTGCACGTGAAGGAACTAAAGTCGGCAATTCAACAGGATAAAACATTCTTATTTCAATTTATTGCAAATATGATAACTCACTGTAACTTGAGCTTTCTTAGATGGCTGATCTGTTGTAATTATGTTGTGTTCGCAATTGAATTTTCAGTAATAATTCAAACTTGACTTCTATCAAACTAGGGCAATATATACCAGAAATGTTGTATCTGGCTACAATCAATATTTGTAATTGCATGGGTTTAAATAATTCTTTGTTTTAATAAGTTAGGTATATGAGGTCGACTAACGTTCAGTCTGTGTTATATATTCCATTAGTGGTGATATACAGTGATGGTCAAAAGTATGGAACCACATAGATATCAGTTAATAGATATTTATACGAAATTTTAAATGTGAAAATTAGCATTAAAAATAGTTTGACCTTATCTTGAAGTATACAGAGTGTTCCAAAAAAAAAACCGTGATGTACCAAAGTTATTTTTGTTAAATAGAATACCCTGGATATTTTCACTTTTTCCGAGACTCTTTGATGAGCTGATTTTAACGAACTAACATACTTGGTATCTAAATTGAGTAAAGTTTTAACTTTTTGACAACGTTTCATCTAATGTATAGGTCAGACTTCTTCAGAGTGAATGAATCTATTTTTTATCGCGAAATCTATATAATAATAAATATCATAATATTTAATATCTAATATAATAATAAATAACTTTATAACAATTATTTAGTCTTCATTAAAAAAGTTTCGTGCGAACATTGATACCAGGTATCAAAAGTGTTTGTTAAAATCAGGTTCTCAGAGTATCGGAAAATGTGAAAAATATACAGGAAAAAGATAACTTTAGTACATTCGATATTATGTCAAGTTTAGTTCAACTTACGGCTTCTTAACGCTAATTTTCACGTTTAAAATTTTGGTATAAATATCTCTATTAACCAAATATCAATAAAACCTGACTTTCCCTCACTGTATGTATTTAATAATATCATACGAGGTGTGTAAATTAAGTAATGAGACTGGCAACGTAGCGCCCGATCTAGCAATACTGCGGAGACGCAACTTAAAGGCGGTAGGTTAACATATAATGCACCTTCAGTACAAGTTTGAACTTGTTAGTCATTTGTTTGTTCTTTGTGACTGTTTTCGTCAACCGTTTTTTTTTCTGGTGAGTTTTAAAAATGAGTAAAAATGAAATTAATTTTGAGCAACGGTGTGCTATCAGGTTTTGCTTCAGACTTGGACACAGCGTAACGTATACTTTTGCAAAACTTCAACACGCCTACGGAGATAGTGTTTTTTCAAGAGCCCAGGTTTTTCGGTGGTTTAAGGCATTCTGAGTAGGAAAAGAGTCGATTGAAGATGAACCACGCAGCGGAAGGCCATCATCTTCAAGCACCGATGAATATGTTGATAGAATACGGGATCTTGTGCATTCAGGTCATCGGTTGACGACAAGAATGATCGGGGACGAGTTAAATTTGAATCACATCACTGTTCATCAGATTTTCACTAACGAATTGGGGATGAGAAAAATCTGCTCAAAAATGGTTCCAAAAAACCTTTCACAGGAACAAAAGGGCATCTGGAGAGAAAGGTGTCTTGACTTTTTGGCATCGATTCAAAATTAACCCCATTTTATGGAACGTGTGAAACTGGTGGTGAAACTTGCGTGTTTGAGTACGACCCGGAAACCAAGCGCCAAATCATGGAATGGCATTGACTTCAAGACCCAAAATAGCCAGGGAATTGTCCACAAAGAGTTTGTGCCAAACAGTATATCAACACTCTTACAGACAGGTTCTTGAAAAACTTCAAAGGGAACTTCAGACCAAAAAAGGGTCATGCGTGTGAGACCAAACACCAAGAACAACTGGATGTTGCATCACGACAATGCGCCTTGTCACACAGCGATTTCAATAAACAAGTTTTTAGCCGGTAAAAACATTACTGTGGCTCCTCAGCTTCCTTATTCGCCTGACTTGAGTCCTTGTGACTTTTTTCTCTTCCCGTGATAGACGTCATTTTGGGACCATAGAAAACATTCAAACGTCTGTAACCGACCAGCTGAAGTTATTCCTGTATATGAGTTCAAGCACTGCTATGAGGAATGGAAGAACCGTCTCCAGCGCTGTGTGTCTTCCCAAGGAAGTTATTTTGAAGGAGAAAATACTGAACTGTAATTATATTCGAATAAAACAAAAAATAAAAAAAACATCTCATGTCTCATTACAACAATACTGATTTGGAATTGTATTTAAATTAACAAAAATTAACAAAGTCAGTGTCATTATTTATTTTACACACCTCGTAAGTATATGGATGTTTAATATTTACCAACAATAATAATAGAAGTATCACTTCACCTATTATTCAAGTACTTAACTTGAAAAGCCGCCACTGGTGTGTCTAATGTCAAATCTAATGTCAAATTCGTCTTACATTCCACGAGCCGCGAGGACACCCTGTAGAACAATGAATTTAGCACTATCTGGACGGATATGCGTCCGTGGAAGACTACGCAGTGCGCCATCCATAGCGTCCGTCTACTTGGCGTAAAATAAATTGCATTTAGCATTTTTAGCATTCACGCCTCAGTTGATATCCATCCACTTATCCAGCGCGAATTCATTGCCAAGGTGAAGAGTAATGGCTACTCTACAGAGCCCCGGCTTCCTCCTGCTCGTTGTCCGACTTGTACTTGCAGCACCGGTCTTTAATGACTGCCACTTCTTCCGTTTTCTTCTGCCGCAGAGGTAGACCCACAATGCGTTCTGCCGCGAAATGAAAAGTATGCGGCACGACCTGGAGTGCCTTATTACTCGCAATTACATACATATTCGTCGTTATGATTGCTGTACTGTCGTCCTTAACCAATATGTCCTATCTACTTTATGTTCCGTTTCTTATACAGCGTGACTAGTGGCGGCTTAAGGAATTTGAAATTCTCGTGTTTCCGTAAGGAAGCATGAGACCCACACCAGATTTTAGGGGGCCAAAACCAAAACCAATAAAACTGAAAAACTGAAAACGAAACTTTGCAAGCGAACATTTCTTAAAAAAATCTGGCGCAACTTCAAAAATACTTGTAAACGGATTGCAAATATTTTTTTTTTTCTAAATAATCAAGTAAACTAAATAATCAATTTTTATTATGTGTATTCTTCTTTTTATTTTGTGTTGAAATTGCTGAAATCTGCTGAGTGAAAATAATTGGATTTTTACAAATGAGAAATCAAAATCAATTGATGGGCAAGAAAATGCAAAGTTTTTTGGGGGGAATGTGAAGTTGTTCTTTGCAGTATGTTTTCCACAAAAACGGGTACTCACTGGGGCTGAATCACATGTGGTGGGGAATAATGGGTCAATCCATGGGCAATCCTTCTTATCATTTTCTATCAACTTTGAGGGGCCAAGTTCTCAGAGCTGATACAGGTACTTAATTACTTACATGATATAAAAGAAAACCAGGATGGCTGAAGGGAAGAACCTAACAGATCTTGGTACAGAACAGTACCAAAATATAAAAGGTGTTATTTGAGAAAAAAGAAAAAGAAAATGGTGGTGGAAACTTTACCAGAGGTAAAGCGACTATAATGGTAGCATGGTAGCTAACATTCCTTCAATATCTTGACATTGCTTTTGTTGAACTCCGATAACTTTTAACATTTATAACTTGTATAAATCATTCTGGGACCATCTGTATGGTCTAACAAATAAATAACGAAATGAGTCATTGCAAAAAAACTTTCTACAAACCGGCGGAGGTATTAGGAGTCACGTGCTCATGACGTACCTTACAAAATAGCTGAGATATTCAGTGGGGCATAAGATTCTTTTATTTAGTGGCAATTTTTATCTCCGCAATTTGTGGGTGGATTTAAAAAGACAACGTTCAAAAGAGAATAAACTCACGTAGAAAGTAGCAAAATATGCAAGATGTAGTTTGAATAAAAAAAAATGGTTGTGGCATTAACCTCATCCAGAGGCTGATTTATAATGCTCCTAAATATACAGTTTGTGTAAAGCCGACATCGGCCAGTTGTGAAAAAGGACAAATGCTACACTTCTCGTTCTAACAAGCACAGGTGGTGAGAGGGGCCGGTCTTATTCCCTCACTACCTTCGATGCGTGTGCGGTTGCTTCTTATCTGTCGTCTCACTTCTGTTTGTCCTTTTTCATTATTGGCGGATGTCGGCTTTACACACGATATGTGCATATGCTCCTCCTACAACAAAGTGACGTCGCTTTTGTTGCACTCCAATATCTTTACTAATACAAGAGTTATGTTTTGTATGAATCACTCTGGGACACCTTATATATTTAATGTTAGGATGTTACAGGGCAAAATCATATGTCGAAAGCAAAAAAAAAACTATTTACGTAGCAATAAATAAGCTTTTTAGCTCGCTGGCAAAAATGTGTTGATTATCATGGTTTTTACTTCGATTAATACAATTATGTTTGACGCGAGTTATAGCCCTTCGAAGTAGCTGTTTGAAAACGGCCATTATTTTTGCATCAACTTTTTCACCTTCGGCTTAGAAATCATCGAGCGAAAATAAATTCCGCGTCGTTATTCACCATCACAAAAAACGTGCATATCGGCTTAGTGGCTTGCCTAAATGCTGCTGGTGATACATAAATATCACCCTCTAGTAGAATCCATAGATGGCACTAGAAATTACTGTGTGACTAACTAAAATGAAGGAATCATTTTGGTTAGACACACGGTAAAACAAAAAAAAGGTGCATTCAATTATACAGGGCTTTGCATAAGTCTGAAATAATGCCGATATAATATTAACTGTTTATTTTATACAACTTTGTCAAATAAACGTTGTTTGACTTGTTTTTTGCATGTTCTGGTGATCTTCATTTTTTTTTATTATTCGGTTCAGTCTATATATTTTTGTAATTCTTTTAAATACTGACGTGACCTAAATAGATCAAAATCTGGATCTGTAGCGTTTGACGTGCGCGTAACGAAGAATCTTCCTCGTTTCAACAAATATTTAACAATGTTATGTTTGTTAATATTTATGGAATATTTTAATGCCTAATTAATATTTTATCTCCAATGACCTTTGTTGCATTCCGATATACTAATACAAGAGTTATAGCTTGCATGAGTCATTCTGAGACACCCTGTATATTAATTTTAGGATGTCCTTACAGGGCAAAATCACATGTCGAAAGCAAAAAAAAACTGTTTACGTACATATTTAAGCGCTCCTTTAGTACAACCGCTATCTTTTTTTAATGCGCGTAGATAATAGCAGTAATAATAAATTACATTTATGAGACATAAAACGAATAAAAGGTATGTATTTCTGCGGCTACGCCGTATGAATATGTAGTAAATTATCAAAACCGCGAGTTAAATTAATAGGTCAAGTCCAAGCCTACGCAGAAAGCAAACAGTTTGAATAAAAGGTTTAAATTTAGATGCACGTTAAAATTATACTTAATGTGTATGCGACGCAAATGCAGCTTCCAGACATATGCAAGTTTGTACATACGTGCAAATGATTTTTTACGTACCCGACGAAACAGGTTTTCACAATTAACACATTCAACACGCCGGTGATAAAAGATTCGTTTGGGGATTATGCACGGTTCCAAAAATTCAACGTAAATTCAATACAAATTATGACTATGACGTGCCGATTATCGATTTATTATTTGTCTGATGATAGGCATGTTATGGTTAGACATATTATGAATTTGTGACTATCAGGATCTATTTCCTATATGTGCTATTCAGTCTTGAATTAATTCATTTTCACCATGAACATGTTTTTTGAACATGACATTTCAAAGACTCATTCTGTTGTATTTACTACCAAGTTGCTCACCCAGTTGTCAAATTCATGGATAACTAAAGGACATCACCATTGTATATTACGTTGGTGCAAAAATAATGGCCGTTTTCATATTATCTGTTTGTGTAGGTATATATATTTAAATAAGCTACTTATAGAAATTTAGTCATATTATATATCACATTAAAGCACGTTTTTCGCTCTATCGTTCTCGTAATTCTATTATATATCATAACATAGTATAAAACAAAGTCGCTTCCCGCTGTCTGTCCTTACCTATGTATGCTTAGATCTTTAAAACTACGCAACGCATTTTGATGCGGTTTTTTTTTAGTCGATAGAGTGATTCAAGGGGAAGGTTTATATGTATAATTAATGCATAATATAGTAGAGAAACACTGATAATTTTAGGGGTTTCTAATGTGATGCCGTATTTTACTTTCAGTTTTAATCTTTTCCTGAAAATGCCAACTTAGTTGGCGAAACGAGCGTCGAGAAATGTATTGTAGTTCGGTGTTTCGTGGAAAATGTCCAGTTTTTTGTTTCTACGTCGAAGGTTCCAGTACCCACTCCAGGATTATTTTACTTCACCTCAAACTTGGTCTTAATGCTACAGAAGCAACTCGAAATTTCGATAAAGCACGGGGTGATGACACAGCTTCTGAACGTACCACACGGAGATGGTTTGAAAATTTCGCACTGGTGATATCAGCCTTGAAGATAAAGAGGGTCGCGGCTAACCATCAGAAGTTGACAACGACCGATTGAAGACGTTAATCGAAATTGACCAACTCAAAATCACACGAGAAGTTTCCGCAGAACTCAACGTTGATCATTAAATCGTTGTTCACCATCTGAAGCAAATTGGGAAGGTAAAGTAGCTCGACAAGTAGGTGCCACACGAACTGAACGAAAATCAAAACAATCGTCGTTTTATCTCTCTTCAAATCATCTTTAACGCAACAAAAACGATCCATTTCTCGACCGATCAAGCTCCACAACACTTCCCTAAACCAAAATTGCACCAAAGAAGGTTAAGGTGACTGAGGTGATCCTCAGCCGGTTTGATCCACCACAGCTTTCTAAAATCTCTGCGAAACCATTACTGCGGAGAAGTATTGTACAGTGTAAGCCCTTTGAAGTAGCTGTTTGAAAACGGCCATTATTTTTGCACCAACCTAACAATAAACGACTTCTTGTAAAATACAATCATGGACATCGAAATAAATCAACTCTTAAATAATAAATAATAATAAAAAATAAATCAACAACTAAACGAGCTTACCGGCTTAGTGCCTTTCCTAATTAATGTTGCTGGTGATACATAAATATCACTCTCTAGAATCCATAGATATCACTAAACATATTACTGTGTGCCTAACCAAGTTACATCAGTTTAGTAAGACACAAGTTTAAACAAAAAATGGTTCATTCAATAATACACGGTTTTGCGTAATTCTGGAAGAATGCCGATATAATTTTAACTGTTTGTTTGTCAAACCAACAAATCCGCATTATTTTACTTTCAGTTTTAATATTTTCCTGAAAATGCCAACGTGGTTGGCGAAACGAGCGTCGAGAAAAGTATTGTAGTTCGGTGTTTCGTGGAAAACGTCCAGTTTTTTGTTTCTACGTCGAAGGTTCCAGTATCCACTC
Source organism: Aromia moschata (assembly GCA_029963805.1). Taxonomy (NCBI): domain Eukaryota; kingdom Metazoa; phylum Arthropoda; class Insecta; order Coleoptera; family Cerambycidae; genus Aromia; species Aromia moschata. Next base: position 4,712,141 of record JAPWTK010000010.1, read on the forward strand.
CAGGATTATTTTACTTCACCTCAAACTTGGTCTTAATGCTACAGAAGCAACTCGAAATTTCGATAAAGCACGGGGTGATGACACTGCTTCTGAACGTACCACACGAAGATGGTTTGAAAATTTCGCACTGGTGATATCAGTCTTGAAGGTAAAGAGGGTCGCTGCCAACCATCAGAAGTTGACAACGATCGATTGAAGGCGTTAATCGAAACTGACCAACTCAAAACCACACGAGAAGTTTCCGCAGAACTCAACGTTGATCATTCAATCGTTGTTCACCATTTGAAGCAAATTGGGAAGGTAAAGTAGCTCGACAAGTAGGTGCCACACGAACTGAACGAAAATCAAAACAATCGTTGTTTTATCTCTCTTCAAATCATCTTTAACGCAACAAAAACGATCCATTTCTCGACCGATCAAGCTCCACAACACTTCCCTAAACCAAAATCGCACTAAAAGAGAAGGTTAAGGTGACTGAGGTGATCCTCAGCCGGTTTGATCCACCACAGCTTTCTAAAATCTCTGCGAAACCATTACTGCGGAGAAGTATTGTACAGTGTAAGCCCTTTGAAGTAGCTGATTGAAAACGGCCATTAGTTTTGCACCAACCTAACAATAAACGACTTCTTGTAAAGTACAATCATGGACATCGAAATAAATCAACTCTTAAATAATAAATAATAATAAAAAATAAATCAACAACTAAACGAGCTTACCGGCTTAGTGCCTTTCCTAATTAATGTTGCTGGTGATACATAAATATCACTCTCTAGAATCCATAGATATCACTAAACATATTACTGTGTGCCTAACCAAGTTACATCAGTTTAGTAAGACACAAGTTTAAACAAAAAATGGTTCATTCAATAATACACGGTTTTGCGTAAGTCTGGAAGAATGCCGATATAATTTAACTGTTTGTTTCTTAGGGAAGTTTGTCATATAAAAGTTGTTTGACTTTTTTTGCATGTTCTAGTGATCTTAATTTTCTTTTTATTATTTGGATCAGTCTATTTTTTTAATTCTTTTAAACACTGATCTGTAGCTTTTGACCTGCGAGTAACGAGGAACGAAGAATCTTCCTCGCTTCAACAAATATATTTATTAATATTCTTGGACAATATTTTAATGCCCAATTAAAATCTTAGCTGAAAGAAATTTCTTTAGGTAAATGCTCAATTACCTACGCCACTGCCGGAACAGGATCCAATATGATCTTAATTATCGTCGGTTAATATTAGACGTACCTCGCGAAATCGTGTACAAATCTACCAGTTCGAATTTTTTTGCTTATGCAAAGTAATTGCAGCTTTCTAAGATTTAACAGATAAACGTAAAATTTCATAATTTATCTTTCGCTAAGCCGTAAACTACGTTTACGCTTGATAAATTGGAACGAAATGTTTATTACTAAAAAATTTCCGTCTGTCCGCGGCAGACTGTATCCTGAAAATGATCAGACGCTGTAGCGCTCGTAAAATGCCAAAGGTGTGATGTTGCGGTTTGTATTAGTATCTAATAGAGAGCATCAAAGAAACAGTGATCATTTTATTGATACGCAACTTAATCTCTACTCAGGCCGAGGCTAAGAATAATTGTTGTTTACGACGAATGGAAACAGTGTATTTAAAATCTGCTAGTTATATTTTGTAGAGTTCATAATATCGAAATAAGAAATAAAAGATATACTATAGATCGCCGCCTTTAACTACTAGAACAACGTGGAACCTACTAGTTTTTATTTAGTGAAGTACAAACACCTGACTCAAATCTATTCAATACTAGAAATGTATAAAGAATCCTTGTATTCCGTTCGATGCATTTATTTTATTTGCTCCGGTTACACCCAACATTCATGTAAGCTGTACTATTTTTGCACCTTGAGAAATTCACCAATTGTGAGCGTGTGTAGTGTTGTGAGTAACTGAGTGTATACCTTTCTTTGATTCCGTTGTAGAATTTGTCAAGTCGTCTGTAATTTGGAAAGATTAACAACCTAGTGAACGATCTGAACATTATTTTTGTAATAGTTGGTATCATTGCAAAAATAAAGACAATTTGTAATGGTACTGCGCTGGTACTGGAGATGACAAATAGAACGCTAATCTGGGTGGAAAATATATGGTCCTGTTTAAAAATGCACGTAATATGATACCATGGTTGAGATTACTTAGCGCTGTAATTTGTAGCTGTAAAAGTTCAGTGGGTAAAGCGCCAGGTTGGGAGGTGCTAGAGCTATTTTCTGCTCGGTTTCGAATTCTGGCTGTGGCAATTGGCACCTGTTACAGGGTTTGGTTGAGTGTCCTACGTTTTTTCCATGTGCACTCGCTCTATGATACCATCGTAATGATTCATAGATGAAGATTCAATTTATGTGTTGTGATGGACTTACTAAGTCAAATTACTTTTTTCCCGATCACTAATCACCGAACTATAAGATTATTCCTCCTGTACCAAGTACCAGTGTACCTTATCATTAAATAAAAAATAGCAAGATATTGGCGTTACTACTTAATTCTACGAACAATAGAAGTAGATTGTTTGTGAACAGGAAATATAGCAGAAAGTCACTGAAACTATTTCAAAAAATCCTAAACTAAGAATGATCAAAAAGAGAACTCGGGAGTGGTACTATTGCTTTCAAGGATTTATCAGAAAGTTCTAAAGGTATCTTTCGTTCGTTAGATGTTATTTAGATTAGTAAGATGTTAAAGAATTTTCGCATATTTACCTTTTATACGATATTTGATTTCTGTATTTAATTTTGTATTTGTTTCATTCATATTTGATATTTGTTCTTGAATCAAGGAATAAACATTAAATTTTCAGTAATACGTAAAAGTTCTACGTTTTCGGTCTCACCCTTTTTAAACAGCCTACACAGTTGATGTAATCTTGTGAAAAATGGCGAAGGTGCCAATGTGTTCGATAAAATTTTTGTTTGTTCGGCTTCAGAATTAAATTGTTTTTAAAGTATTAGGAGCATGCGCGGTATGTAATTACACGTTCTAGTTTTTCGGAAACTAGACAAGGGACAATAACTCCTAGGCCGCTTGAATCCAACGTTCAGGGTTATTTTTGGATAATTTGGGGACTCTCTTAAGACTGTAAAAACTAATGCTTACTTCTGTCTAATATACGAATAATTTTATAAGCATGTTGAAAAAAAACATATTATATTTATTGAGAATTTCAAAAAGGTCACATCATTTGATAATATACATAAGGTTTGTTCCAATAGTAGTTCAGAACCGTTTAGAACTCTAGTAAGTTTGCGCAGTCATTTTACAATTCCAACAAGTCGATTTAAAAATTCTGAACTCATAGTGCAGTGTTCCAAGAACGAGTGAATTGTATTCCAAACTGGTTCTGAATCGTTTAAAGTTCCAGGAATTAAAGGTAAAAAATGTAATTCTGAACCAGTTTTAAGTGCTAAATAATCTCACTTACTTGTTTTTGTTATCAATTATATTAGTAGTGGAAGATGACAGAGATTTCAGTTGACACTTCAAATATATTATGGCATAAAAGGCCATTTTTTTTTCTAACTAGCTTTTATTTTGTATATGTACATTCTACATATACAAAATATGTTCGCGAATGGATTCTGACTAGTGCTAAATCACGTTCTCAACTCGTGTGAATTTTCTGTTGAAACAACCCCATATTTACAGATATATAATACTTGAACCAGATATGCCTGTAAAACAATTCCACATGTTTCATGAAGAATACTTGCATAAAATGATCAGAGTGGAAAATAAGACACACTAATCTAAATCTCGCTTTTATAATGATGGTTCCAGTAGTTAATCATAAGTAAATTACAATGTAATGTCATCGACATACGTAGGTATTCCTTAGCCTTTTGTACAAACGATTGTTTAACCTATATGTATATGATGGATAATATTGATAAACAATATAATTAAAAGAATTTTTGATGAAAATATATTAGAGTTACTGCTAAAAATCGTTAATGTAGTAGTAGGTTAAACTGCTTTTAAATTTTCTTAAGATGTAAACAAACACATTCGGCTGTGTAAATAACCTATTAGGTAATGTATGTACATTTAATGCATTTGGGAAAAAATACAAATAAATGGAAAACAATTCACGTGTTATTCATATTTTGTTTATTTCAAATAATGTGATAGGAAAAAAGAGATGGGAAGGATCATTTTTTATGACAAAGAATTAGTGTTACATGTCAAGAGTTTTTGGCTAATGCATATTCATACCATTACATGTATTGTTTGGCTAATACATGTTGGGTGTATAGACACTCGTATTATAGACACTCGTATTCTTATGCATTATACAGGGAAGTATGTAATTTTTGAAGGTCGTGTCATATAAGGTGTGGAGAACCTAATGTTTTCCGAATAGATAGTATCTACTCGTTGGCAGTTGCCATTTCAGTTACCATGGAACCGTGGATTACAGCTCATCGCGTGTCAGTTTATAATACCTTCATTGAAACGGGCCGATCTGTGATTCAAACACAGCGACGGTTTAGAATTCATTTTAATGTTTGTCGGCACGGTCGTGTTCCAAAGTTCGGTACCATAATGAAGTGGGTGAATAGGTACTTTTCAACGAAACGGTTCTGTGAGACCAGGAACTGCACGAGGATGTGATCGCACAGTAAGAACCCCAGAAAACATCGAGAGTGCGTCAAGCTGTTGAAGCAAGCCCTCGTCACTCGGTCGTAAATCACGCTAGAAATCTTCACATGTTAGACATGTCAGTTTGCTGAATTTTACACTTAGATTTGAAGTTTCATCCGTATAAGATGATGGTTGTTCAACGCCTACGGCAAAACGATTACGTGAGACGATTCAGGTTCGCAGTAACGATGTTGGAAATGATGATTGGCGATGTTGTTTTGATTATGAGTGATGCAGCTCACTTTCACTTGTCGGGTATGGTAAAAAAAGCAGAACTTTCGCTATTGGGCCTCCGAAAACCCATACGAACTTCATCAACTGCCACTGCACAGCGAGAGAGGTACTGTTCGGTGTGGCATTGGCCGAAACTATATTATTGGCCCTTACTTTTTTCGACACACACTGTAAACACATATCGCTACCTAGCGATGTTACATGCTTTTTCTGCCGTAACTGAGAAGACATTAACCTCAATGTTGTATGGTTTCAACAAGATGGAACAACTTGCCATACATCCAGATCAGCAATGGCTTTTTTAAGGGAATATTTCCCAGGACGTTTGATTTCGTTGCGTAGAGATGTGGAGTGGCCTCCTCGGTCCCCAGACCTGTCACCTTGTACTATTATTTATGGTGCTACCTTAAATCTCGAGTATACATAAACAAACAACGTACACTTGAAGCCCTATCAGATATCACCCGAGATATTCGAAGGGTTCCACGTGAAATGCTTCAAAGGAGTATGTACAATTTCTCGCACCGCCTACAGGAGTGCATAGACAAAACTATGATGTAACCTAACTGACGCAATTTTTCGCACCTGATTACTTTTTTCTTATTGTCCACTAAGCATCGTTTATGGCAACATTTCAACTATGTATTACAAAATAAAATTCGAATTACGTTGAAAGGTAAGAGTGTGACAGTCTTTTAAAAAATTCCATACCTCCCTGACGGACCCTCTATTATAAGTGGTCCTTATTATTTATTTATTTTCATTAGATTCTGACATCATCAAAGAGAAACAAAGATTTATTTGTACAGCTTACATCTTTAATGTCCACAATCAAGAATGTAGACATATAATGTATTTTTTTATTATTCTTTCTAGCTAAATTATAATCATATTTGTTTAATGCTAGAACTTTTGGAATAGAACGCTCATAGGAAGGTCAAGAGTAACGTATATTACGTTAAATATTTATGAACGATTTGAATGAATGTGAATCAAGTATCGAAACTGTGCATATGGCCAGGTCAGGATGCAATGATTAAAGGGACCGTCTTGAGAACGGTATCTTAAATGTTAGAAGGTCTGAGTGACCTATTATTAAAACACAAGTAACACATAATAATGAATCATTTATTTTGCAAAACGTAGGCGTATTTGTGTCTGTATCGCATAGGTGCTTGTCCGATATTACACCTATATGTTATTGTTACAGGTTTGTAAACAATTAGATTTGAAAATGTGACAATGAGATAAGTGTATCGGTTTTATAGAACATTTGAAAAATGTATGGTACATAATATGTACAAACTTGCGGAGTGATCGTGGTATTTAAAATAATGTAGAGAGTGTTTATTTAAAGTATAAAAATAATTAAAGAAAAAAAGAAAAATATAAAATGCCAGGTAAGATATGTGAATAGCAAATATCGAGCCATCCAATAAAAAAACGTCATGAAAGTTGACCTAGTAAAAAAGACGTATTTATATTCTTAAATTTGTAACCTTTTTAATTGTCAAAGCTCTTGCATTATATGATAACCATTATTTATTTTACAATTTTGACAGTCACTTGTCAAAAGTTTGACATAACCGAAAAGCTTCGACATGACCGCTATTTCTATCTCTCTCGTTCCCAACTTTGATGACGTTTTTTTATGTCTCTTTGTATTCTATGTTCTCTATGTTATGTATACCGTGTGTGTAAAGCAAACATCGGCCAGTTATGAAAAAGGACAAACAGAAGTCAGACGACAGATATGAAGCAACCGCACACGCATCGAAGGCAGTGAGGGAATAAGACCGGCCCGCTCACCACCTGTGCTTGTTGTTAGAACGAGAAGTGTAGCATTTGTCCTTTTTCACAACCGGCCGATGTCGGCTTTACACAAACTGTATACGGAATCTATACCACCAATTGACCAGTTTATTTTCACTTCCATTCTGAAAACAATGATGAGTGAAAAATGACGTACCTCCTCACTTGTCAGTTTTTGACACATCATGCCATTTTTTGTGTGCTTAGAGTTTATCGAAACGTTTTAGTTCCAAGCAGACATAGGAGAATTAATGTATCTTGTTTTTTTTCATAGTTTTCATTTTTTAAACGTTTAATTATGGCGGAGAGAAATTGTCCACATCTTTTATTGTAATAAATTGTAAACACATCTGTCAACTTTAATACATCATCAAAACAGTGTTATAATTCATTTTATTATTAATGTTATTTTCATGTACTCCGACTTATTTGATTTACTTGATTTTCCAGGAGTTAGAAGCATTCCAATTTGGTTATTTCTACTATGACTTTTTTTTAGCATTTTTTAATTCACTACATTGAAGAAACGACGGTAAAAGAGCAATTTTGATTATATAATAAAATTGACAGTTTACATCATTCGAGCATCAGCAATCAGTACATTAGAATATGGCATTTTGTGTTAATGTTTTAGATATTTTAAGTAAATATTTCAATTATTTTGTGTTAATATCTTCAGGTAGGTGTTTGATGTTTGACTGCGTTTTTTCTTGAGAAGTCTTAAGTAAATATATGGATTGACATGAAAGTGTTGGTAACAAAAAGCACTGTTCAAATAATCTGAGTCATAGCATTCCCATTTAAAATAATTGAGAAAATATGAAAAATGTCTCTTTGCAGATTTAAACACTTAAAAACAACAAGATAAATTAATTTTTCTCTGTCTACTTGACTCAAACTTAAATGTTTTAATAAACTCTAAGCACTCAAAGATCAAAATATGTAAATAACAAAATAAATGACGACATTATGTGTCAAAAAGTGAGAAACGGGGTATCGCTGTGCTCAGTATGACACTGTGAATCAAAAGAAGTGAAAATAAACATGGCATGTCATCAAATATTCAGAAGTAGGGGCCATTTATGATTAAACAGGAAGTGGATACAATATGACAACTATGTTAATAAATGCAGGTTTATGGCTAAAATCCCATTCTAAAATTTCATTATTTTATCACAACAAAACTTTCAATTGTTTACAATAAGTCTAATTCAGAAAATATCGATTGCAAGTATTATATTTATAAACAAGTAAGGTAGAAACAGTTTCGTCATTTTACAACCAAACGTGATAAAAAAATGTCTGTCTCTATGTACATATTTGTCATCTGTAGATATACATGTCCCAAAAAAATATAGTGTTTCTGGTACAAGAAGACAAGTTAAACGTTAAATTTTCCATATCTGCGGGGAATTTGGCGATTTTCTTCTCTGTTAGTTTTTTTGGTTAGTTGGATTAGGTCCAGGAATAAATAACAAACTATTCGATTTTTGACAAAGTTTCGGAGCTTTATTTCTCCTTCATCAGGGCTCAATCAATGTTATTGTTGTCATGTAAAGTGGTAAATTACGAACATTGGCGGTATTATCTGTATACATATGTAGCAAATGTACAAAGATAAAAACAAAACACTATTTTCAGGACAACACACTTTAAAAATTACTATAGTAATATTAAATTAATATAGTAATACCATTACTAAAGTAATTTTTAAAGTGTGTTGTATGTAAGTTATCTTTGTACATTTGCTACATATGTATATAGATAGTACTGCCAATGTTCGTAATTTACCACCTTACATGACAACAATAACAACATTGATGGAGCCCTGATGACGGAGAAATAAAGCTCCGAAACGTTGGCAAAAAATCGAATAGTTTGTTATTTATTCCTGGACCTAATCCAACTAACCAAAAAACTAATTAAAAGTTAAAATTTGTAAACCGGTGTTATTAATTAGTTCCACATTTTCATACACGACAACAATAACAATGACCAGTCAATGTTACAAACAAAACGCCATTTCTATTGTCACGCCAACATTGGTTGCGAAGAAACCAATAAATTATCCTCAACGAGCACCCATTTTAAGGAAAGTTCAAGAAATTTTAAGTGAAAGCAGGCCTGCGGACGCCGCGAAAAACGCATTCCGCAATATACGTAAAACCTTTCGGCGAAATTTCTAAAACGCAGTCACGATTCGCGACCGCTGGACTATGAAAAAAAATGAACTGTGTCTAAATATTGTTATTTCGCTTACTTATTACCGAGAATTCTAGATCAGCGCATTTTATATCTGGATGTGCGCTAAATAAAATTTATGTTGATAATGACGAATTTGACGCCTCGAAATCGTGTCGCCCATTATGCATGTTTTTAAATTTGCATTCAAGGCCACATTTAGAACTAATGCATGCCCTGCACTTGTTTATAATTCGTTACTCGACTCCTCAGAAAGTATTATTGATATTTTTGATACAGCTACATACATAGATTGTTTCTATCTTCAACTATACAGTGGTGTTCCTTGTTAAGGGGTTACCTGCAGTCATAAAATTTGAACAAATCGATTTTTGGCAAACGTCACAGTGCGAAAGTATGGTCTTTTGACTATTCAATTCCGAAGTTTAAAGTCGGTACGAGAATAGGAACCAATTTTTCTCGACCGCCAAAGCGAACGCTGCACCCCGGCGCGCGGCGCTCTCTGCCAGCCCACCAGGTGCTCTATTTCTTATTATTCGTGCTAGCCTGCTGGCCTGTTTAAAAGGTCAAAAACATATTATGTATCATCGTGACGCCATCTGAAATCATTTTAAAAAAAATTTAAAGAAGAAGGAGAACGCGTTTTTCTCGAAACGACATTTTCCAAATCGGTGGACATGATTATAGACAAACTTCACAACGGATTTTAATGAAATTTTTTGGAATTGTTGGCGATAACATTGGCTCGTGATTGAACGTAGGATTTTAATTTCTGATCAAAATTAATATTTATTTTGAGGTTAAAAGGGTCGAATTTTAGGCCAAAAAAACTGCTCTTTTCTTCAAACGGTCGCCATTTTGCGTAGAATCACCGTAAATTAATTTCCAACGTTCAGTCACTAGCCGATTCGATGTAGAATAAAGCGCAAATATTCGCGAATTAAGTTTAAGAATAAAGTATTTAAACTTACTATTTGTTGTTTTAATCTACTGCATACTTTCAGAGAACAAAAATGTCAAAAATGAGGTCCAGGGTAAGCTCGTGACTGCAGGTAACCCTTTATGGCAAAGCTCAGGATGTCCGATATGAATTGCTCCGACTATACCCACCACGATCACTTTTGAATTTATGACCTCTGACGTGTTCATCTACTGAGGGAATAAAAAGTGTATTTCGCAAATTTTGATAAACACAATGAATCGGACGCATATTCCTATTATCTTTTGCGTTACAGAAACATGTTCCGTGAACGCCGGAAGAACTCCGTGAAACACCCTGTATATAATTTTTCATAACTACAAGTTTTTTACAAACGCTTTTTTTTCTTGATACATTGTGTCCCGTTTTTCAGGTTAACACCCCTTTAAATGTGGAAATAATGTGATATGCCAGCAAGACATTTTTTTATGAGTAGGTACCCGAAAGATTCAAATGATCATATTATTTGAAACTTACCATTTCATGAGTGTGACAAAAGACTAGCGTACTATGATTTTTTTTTTAAAATGTTGAATAATAAATATATAAGCACATTAAAGTTTGCTTTGGATCTAAAAATAAATATCAATTAGACAGAAAAAAAAAGAGGAAATACCTTGTTTTCACTGGACTATTATGTTTGAATTAATGAAACCAGTGAAATTTGTTTCAGTGTTAATTAATGGAAAAAGTTAGTTAAAAAGTAGACCATAAATTTCTTTCTGCAGATCTATTTCAAATTTACGTATAAGTATAAACTTGTACTCACTGGTTGCAGCCTCTGCTATCTTGCGATGATGTGACTTGTGAAATAAAATGGCTAACACTCTTGTGGCTCACAAAATGGCTTTCAATCAGGCAGCAATTTTTTGCTACAGACCTATATTTGGGTTACGATACCTCAAAGCGACGGCTAAATTCGTTTTCACCCACTAATATACAGTATGTCCCATTTAAGGTCCATATATCCACCCTTCTAAAATATTTATTTGTAGTCTGATTTTCATGAACATTTTTTTTAGTAGATAGAGATTTTCTCATAAAAAAAGCTTGCCACGAGATTTACTTGTGTAGATGTATTTACCTATTTTATAAAATACATACTTTTTTTTCTTAGATTTTCTTATGTCAAGATCAAGTTACATAATTATTACATTCTTGTTTATCTACACAAGTAAATCTCGTGACATGCTTTTATATCATATAAATTGTAATGTAATAAATTGATGGGTTTGATTCAAATCAAAGTTTATTTTCTTCTTTTTTAGAGCATTTAAATAAAAGCTTGTTTTTAATTTTTTTTATTATTCATTTATTTTTTATTTTTTAGTTATCGTCGTGTTTTTGTATCTAAATGTTTCTCAACCTGTTCATACTATCCCTAACCTATACCAAGTTATAACTCTTTAAAATTGGTATGGTGGCCATCTTGTTTTTCGCCATTTTGAATTTTCTTCACCGCCGCTAGAATTTGCCTAGGGTATAGGTTGATATCAGTGAAGACCCGCTTATACTAGTCTTACTGTTTAGCCGGGCAGTAGTACACCATCTCCTCGAAGGGTTGAACGCAGACGTTAGTTTATTCGTATTCTTCTTACCAAACCCTTTCATTTGATACCCACATTATGGGAGTGCTTAAAAATAACTAGTCCGCCATCTTGGGCGGTCCGCCATATTGGATTTAGAGTGGTCATTTTATTTTTCGTATTCTTCTCAGCAAACCATTTCATTTGATACCTATATCATGGGAGTACACAACAAATAACTAGTCCGCCATCTTGGGCGGTCCGCCATATTGGATTTAGAGTAGCGCCATTTTATTTTTTTCGTACTCTTCTCAGCAAAACCCTTTTATTTGATACCCACATCATGGGAGCGCACAAAAAATAACTAGTCCACCATCTTGGGCGGTCCGACATATTAGATTTAGAGTAAATACATTTTATTTTCTTATTTATTCTCAGCAAACCCTTTCATTTGGTACCCATATCATGGGAGTGCACAAAAAATAACTAGTCCGCCATCTTGGACGGTCCGCCATATTGGATTTAGAGTAAATTCATTTCATTTTCTTACTTCTTCTCAGCAAACCCTTTCATTTGATACCCATATCATGGGAGTGCGCAAAAAATAACTATTCCGCCATCTTAGAACGTCCGCCATTTTGAATTTAGAATGACATAACTTAGCTAACCATGCATTGTCATCCAAACTAAACGTGTATGCAAAATTTCATCTCAATCGGTTGATAATAACTACTTTAAAATTTAGTTGCAAGATTTGACCCGAACATACATACAAACAAACAAACAAACATGCATTGCAAGTTAAATAAAAGCTTGTAAAAAAGAGTGATACTTGAAGCTGGATGGAGTTCCAGTCTACCATACTGCAACTGTTGTTAATTGGCTTAATCATGTTCCATTCAACTCAAATCAAGTTTACAAATAAGTGGATTGGAAGAAATAGTATGATGGCCTTCTAGATCCCACTGACTTTCTACGGACGGACTCTCATTTTTAAGAATTTTTAAAAAATAAAATATATAAAAACAGACCAAGTTTGAAGTTTGGAAGACCTTTACAATCGTGTAAGGTAAGCCTTTTTAGAGATTACTGCACAACGGTTGAGCAAAGCATTTCTAAATTTAAGAGGACGGGACGGTGAGAAAAATACACTCGATTAGAAGGTCTTATAGAAACAATAAACTATTTAAACTATTTGTTATAACGTTTTATTTTCCATTTTAATAATTTTTGTTGTAATAAGTTTATCATCCAATAAAAAAACACTTGGTAGGTATTTGTAAATCTAATTAAGATTCAAAGGATACTAGTTTTATTACAAAAATGGCTTGTAGAGATTCCACATTATTTCTTGTTCTTTCTTTCTCACATTTCCAGGGGTGTTAAATTTGTATTTAAAATGTAACAAAGCACAGTTCGAGAGTAGTCATTACGTTTTCGTTACTAAATTAATGCGAAAATAATCAATAGTGCATTATTTCCGGTGCATGTAAAACTACTAATAGCTCTTCGCAAACGTCAGGAGTGCACGAATGTGGACGGTTGACATTTGCTGAAAATTATCCGCCCGGCTTACATGCAACGTTTACTTTATAAGGTTATTAATTTGTCCAACAAAATTTCAGCTTTAATGTTTCCGCTTTAATTTGTACGGGTGAAAAATATCGAATGGAAAAGAAGTCGTTATAATTCATACCAACGCTACGTAAATAGTGGCATTCGAACGGTGCCAACAAAAATTCTTTAAACTTGACAAAAAAATAATGAAATGAGTTCTCATAAATCACACGCTCCAAACCGAAGAATATATTAGAAACCACGTGCTGGTCATGCATATTACGCTCTTCCACAATAGTTATGATATACAGACAGGGTGGCCATTTTCTATCTCCTTGCATGGGTAACTTTTTTTAGTAGCAGAGCCTACACAGTCGGTTAAATGGGAAAAGTTGGGCAGAATTTTGAGAATTCATTGAAAGTGGATTTAAGTTGTGTTATGTATTCTCGTTACTGAGTTATCTGTCGTTTTCTTTAATGGTAAACCATTTTACAACAGATAAGCAAACGAAATATGTAAAAATAATATCCACAGAGTTTTTTACGTAGAATTCAGTAAACCCATACATTTTGACAGATATTGCTATTGCAATTGGTAGCACAATATCCAAAACACAACATAACCTTACTTTTTTGTATCGGAAACTATGCTTACTTATGGGCTTATAAAAATGCGTTTTTTTCTAACTTATATAAGATATAAGTGAGATATAAGCTATCATTTTTCTTTACGGTGAAAATTATAAAATTAATGTTTTTACTTTTTGTAAACGTCACATTGACTAGTTGGCTGAGACGACAAATGGCGTTAGACAGTCTAATGTGTCACAGTGTTTTCTAACCTGAGTTTAAGTTCTGCCTGTGCAACTGAGTTTTTAAATAGAATTGGTATGTCACCAATGAAGAAAAAACGGACACTATATTGTTAGTGAAACAGTGACCGAGCCAGTAATATGTATTATGACAGGTACCCGGAGAGGCAACAACCTGATAAAAGACTGTTTTCAGAGTTAGAAACCAATATTACATCTTTACTTTTTATCTTTAATTTTTACATCTTTTGGTTTCATAAACGATCCATATTTTTTTGAACTAGTTTCTAGTCTTTTATCAGGTTTTCGTCTCTCCGGGTATGTGTCAAAGTACATATTACTGGCTCGGACACTCTTTCTCTTACTAGCAAAAGATCAAAATACCACGTCGTTTTTTTCTCATTTGTTACACATATTAATTCTGTTTAAAACCTCAGATGTACAGGCAGAACTTAAATTCAGAAAACACTCTGACACATCAGACAATCTAACGTCATTTGTTTTCTCATCCAACTAACTAATTAGATATTTACCAAAAAAAAAATATTAATTTCATTATTTTCAACTTAAACAAAAAAAGACAGGCATAATACAGACAGAGATACAAGCATTTACATCTCTGAAGTCGGAAAAAAATAAGCTATTTTTAAACCGATAACCAACCATGGTTTTCATATGGTGTTAATAAAACTTTTCCCATGAATTAAAATTTAGTCATATTACCTTACATATAGTATATTACTTATACTATTTTAACATGTTTAAATAATATATTTTAATACTTTACTCATATTAACTCTCGTGGTAGTAAAAACAGCTGTAAGTTAGCTTTCTTACCATGTGAGCATGCAAGATTGAGCCCACTTCCAAGAATACTAAATAAATGGCAAAATGTACAGGGTGCTCGAAATGGAGGATCAAATTTGATCAACTTTCCCCTTTATTAAATCACTATTATTTGAAATGCGAACATACGATATTTATGATTCCCTTCACTTCCTTTTTTCATCCTCTTTCTATACACACTTGTATTCCCTATACAAAATACACGGTTTTCCAGTTATATCAAATTATTTATCAAAATGGTTAGGAGATCAAATTGGAAGGTTTATCCTTTTTTTATGTATCTTAAATAGCACACACATTGTTCGCTTCTTTTTTCATCCTCTTTCTTTACATATGAGTCTTCCATATGTACATTAAATATATTTACAATTCAAATATTTCGAAGACCAATAATTTTAGAGATAGTCATTGGTTGTTAAGATAACTTTAAATTGATAAATTTGAAGGAAACCAAATACGGCTACAAAAATATAGTACGCCATTTAAAATAACGAAATTAGTACTCACTTCCGGTGTATCCTGATGTACCAGAAAGTCGCCATTGTATAGATACAGCGTCCCTGAAAACCCCCAGATACAAAAAAAAAATAACTATATTATTTGTAGTTCTAGAAACCTGAAGCATCCAGTATGTTAGAGCCGACTTGTCCGAGAAATTTCCCTCAAAGATCGCTGATAACAGTTTTCTGAATTATTTTTTTCGAGTACGAGCCTGTTAACAATACTAAAAAAAATCAGTATACACTTACGTCACAATTGAATCACAAGCAGTTCCAAACGCAGCGCCTCTCCTGTGACAGAAACTAGACACCTCCTCATGCTCGATACACCTTAACGATTGAAGAGCCCTTTTGTAAACAAACATTAAACGCTTTAGTGCCTTCCTAGCCCTCCTCCATCCCGCCGACTAACCTAATTACGGCGTATCCATTAATTCGCCAACACACTTTCCAGTCACTTCGTTTGTCCCACGTTGCAGCTTAAATATCAGATGTTCTCGGACGCCGAATGTGAGGCGGAGATCGCTTCCAAACGCAGAAAATCAAGTTAACCGTGTTAAGGTTCTAACGCTCTAAGTTGAGACAATGAAAGAACGGGCAGCTGTTTTGACACTCATTTCCTCAAATTTGTATTTGTATTTGTCGCCACCGATGTAATCTAAAATAACTAAATTAACTAGTAAATTAACCAATGAGACTGATTTTTTAAATGTCTTATTCGAATAAAATTTAGTAGTCTCCTTCAAAATGACTTCCTTGGGAAGCCGCACAGCGCTGGAGACGATTCTTCCATTCCTCATAGCAGTGCTGGACTCATATACTGGAATAGCCTTCAGCTGGTCGGTTACAACCGTTTGAATGTTTTCTATGGTCCCAAAATGACGTCCCTTGAGGCGATTTTTCAATCTCGGAAAGAGAAAAAAGTCACAGGGACTCAAGTCAGGTGAATAAGGAGGCTGAGGAACCACAGTTTCTACTGTGTTTTTAGCCAGTAAAAACATATGTTTGTACTAGCTAAAAGTTGTTCTTGATGTTTGGTTTCATATGCATGACCCTTTTTCGAAGTTTTTCATGAACCTTTCTGTAAATGAGTTGATTTACGGTTTGGCCTGGAGGCAGAAACTCTTTGTGGGCAATTCCCTGGCTATTAGAAAAGCAAATCAGCATGCATTTGATCTTCGACTTGCTCATTCTTGCTTTTTTGGTTGTTGGAGAGCGTGAAGTGTGCCATTCCATGCTTTGGCGCTTGGTTTCTGGGTCGTACTCAAACACCCAAGTCTCATCACCAGTAATGACACGTTCCAAAAAATAGGGATCATTTTCAATCGATTCCAAAAACTCAAGACACCTTTCTCTCCTGTTTGTTCCTGCGAAAGGTTTTTTGGAACCATTTTTACGCATAATTTTCTCATCCCTAATTCGTTAGTCAACATCTGATGAACAGTGGTGTAATTCACATTTAACTCTTCCCCGATCATTCTTGGGGGGTTCGAACAACGCGTTACGTAACATTGTTTTTTTATTTAAATAAAAAACTAGGGAATTAAAATCTCCCAAGTTGGCAACCTTTTTCGTTTATGTTTTACGGGGAATCCCTCGATTGTATCCGTTTCTAATTGCATTACCAACGGTTAAAATAAATATTATTTTATTTTAAGGGTTTATTAGTAAAAAAAAAGCAAAAATAGGAGAATGCATGAGAAGGACAATGGTGGATGAAGCCAAAAATGTATGTAAGGACATTAGGTAGTAAAAGTTTATTAGGACAAATTTGAGCCCATTTTAACATATTTTAAACTTAAGCAAATGTTTATTTCATTATTTGTGATGAATAAATAATATAAACAACATACGCATGTATTTCGAGCTAGAAATCTCTTGTTTTATTTATTATTACCGCAAACGCGATTAAAACAATAACAAAGGTATTTTAGCAACTTTCCGGTACTTTGCGCAACATAATTGTGACTTTTAGGTAAAAATGGTCACTTGGTTGTTATGTAATGTTTAGGGAGGGGGAGGGGGGTACAGAAAAACGTTACGGCGCTTTACATGGAGGGGAGTATAAGAAATCTTCAAAAATTGCGTTACGTGAACGCCTCCAAACGCATATAATCGAGTTACCGTGTTAAGGTGTTACGTTCTCATTCGAGACATTGAAAAAACGGGTTGCTGTTTTGACAGTATCTCCTCAAATTTGGCATTTCGACTTGGATATGTGATTGGAAAAATATTTTTTCATTTGTATTTGTCGCTACCATCGATTCCTGACTTTTCTAAACGAACAGAAAATTTAATGGCATATCTTTGCTTTTTCATTACATCCATCTCGATTTTTAGAGACTCAGTGAAAATGTCTTAATTTTATAAACAAGCAGATATAATTAAATCGTTTGTGACATTTGTCTTTGCGGAAGAAACGAAGCCTACTCGGATACTACTATTTGAACCTTAGAGTTTTGTAAATAATAATTTATGATGGATAATCATACATGTATGTTGTTTTGCATGATACATCATCCTTCAACTTCTACATTCGTAGACCTGAACCCGTTTTCGTTAAACAGTTCACCAACAATTTATTTATTTATTTATTTCTATAATTTGCTTGCATTTTGTAGTTATTTATGTATTTTCTGCTGCATGCAGATAATTCTAAATTCTCGACGTGCCTTGCGGTTGTCATTTTTCCAATTTTTGACAAGAACGAGCTAGTTTCTAAAACTAACCTTTGTCCGCCAGGGTTGGAACGAATCGCTGAAGAGTTGATGGGTCGAAGGAAATGGAAACTGTACCAAGAATCCATGTCAAGAAGTTATCTACAACCGTTGAACAACAATATAAAAGAGAACAAACCCATCAGACGACGAGTATTACAAGGAAGTGAAGCAGCCACAGGTGAGATTGAAAGATTATCGTCATTTTTATTAAATACAAACTTGACCACGTTTTCCACCAACACTGAAACACTATACTTACAGGGTTTGTCCGGAAAGTAATGTCAGTGAGCTTTGAAAAATGGTTTTTATTGGTTATATGTGTGCAAATATTTAGAAACTTTCAAAAGACATTCCTCCCGCGTCCATATATCGGTTCCAGCGGGTCTTCCACGCATCAAAAGCCGTACGGTAGTCGTTTTCCGGAATCGCCTTTAAAGCGCCGGTGCAAGCCTTCTGAATGTTTTTCACCGACCCAAAATGATGTCCTTTCATTGGGGTTTTGAGGCGCGGAAACAGAAAAAAGTCTGGGAGGCCACATCGGGGCTGTAGGGAGGCTGGGGAACAACGGTGATGCCTGCCTTGACGAGGTAATCGGCCACGAGGAAGCAGGTGTGCGAAGGCGCATTGTCGTGGTGAAGCTTCCAGGATTTTGAGATATCTGGGCGGACGCGATTCACCCTGCGTTTCAGCCGCTTCAGCACCTCGACGTAAAACTTGTCCCCTGCGGAACGAACTCATGATGGACCAATCCCCGGCAATCAAAAAAGACAATCAGCATTGTCTTGATCTTTGACCTGGACATCCTGGCCTTCTTGGGGCGAGGGGACTTCGACGTGTGCCATTCCGCACTTTACCTCTTCGTCTCCGGATCGTATTCAAAGACCCAACTTTCGTCCCCGGTAATGACGTCATCAAGGAAAGCGGGGTTGTCTTCGCAGGTGTCCAAAAGTTCTTGGCAGGTTTCGACGCGCCTCTCTTTTTTGATCGGCCGTTAGCACTTTTGGCACGAGCTTCGCACACACCTTCCTCATTCCTAAAGACTCCGACACAATTTCGTGAACAATGGTTTTCGTAATGTCTAATGTTTCGGAAATTAAACGGACACTTTGACGACGGTCAGTGTTCAACAAGTCACGCACACGTTTCACATTGTCGTCGGAACTGGAGGTTGATGGCCGTCCAGCGCGGTTCTCGTCGTTGACATCTTCCCGACCTTCTGCGAAGGCCTTGTGCCACCGGAAAATTTGCCTGTCCGAAAGACAATCGACGCCGAAAGCCTTCTTGGACAACATTGAAATGGTTTCCGCAGCACTCTTCTCCAGTTTCACACAAAACTTGATCGCCATCCGTTGCTCAAGCGAACATTGCATTTTTTCTTGCACCGGGTCACTGTAACGACTCTCAAAGAACGAATGATGCGACCGCTACAACGACCGGTAGCCAACTGACGCTTGTTAGATCTTGTTGCCAGATCCCCCACCACAATCCCAGCACGTAAAGCGCGGGCTGGCGCGTACAGTCTCCACTGTACGCGCCGCTCCAAAAATCCACTGACATTACTTTCCGGACAAACCCTGTATATTATACTCAATGGGTTTCACAAACCATGTTGGTATCATCAGTGGATATTTGAAACTAATGTTAAATCTAAGTATCTACCTTATTTTTTATACTAAAGTTCAAGTTGCGGTTCAATGAACTTTATCTTTTGTCGTTGTTAATATTAACAAAAAAGTTTTTTGTTCATGCTTATATTTAATAATTTATAAACTTTCTAATGCATCTAATTTCCTGCTGTCTGTTACTGTAAAGCCCGGTCCAGATGCTACGTTTTAAACAACGTTTTGTCTGCGCAGTCTTAAAACGGAATGAAAACGTTGCAAATAAAGAGCGTCCAGATGATACAGATTTGTCCGTGCAATTCAGGGATAACTATACTCTGTCGCCTCAGTTGTCGCTGCAATTGTACGTGTCCGCGCAGTTCTCAAAACTGCACAGTTTTCCTATCCACACGCAACATTTTCTCCGCAACGTGTTGAACTGCGCAGACAAAACGTTGTTTAAAACGTAGCATCTGGATCGGGCTTAAAACTTTCGCAGATTTGAGAGGTTTTTCTTTCCTAACTCAAAAATAACATTTATTATGATCTTTGACATGTAACTATTATGCCAAATGAACATATGTACATCTAAAAAAAAAACGACGATTTCCACGAAACACCGAACTACTACACTTTTCTCGACGCGCGTTTCGCCAACCAAGTTGGCATCTTCAGGAGAAGATTAATACTGCAGTTTTAATCTTCGGAAAACCCGGAAATCGAAAGATCACATCCGAAAACATTAGGATAAGTGGTTTTTATTGAGTGAATTCATTAATTTCCCTTCGAGATTGACGCTCCAAAAAAGGACGAAAAATTGTGTCTGTTTGGGCGTTAATGGGTTAATGTAATGTCCTTATAACCTATCCAAGTTAATCTGTCTAGTTGCAGATAAGTTTGAACACGACCTTGGACAAGGGCGACTCGAAAGTGCAGCGCGAGGTGCCCACGAGAGAGACAAACGGAGACGGCGGAAGAGACGGGCCCGGCGTACCGGAACACCAGAAGGAAAACGAAAAGACCGATCTAGAAGTAGAAGACAGACTCAAAGACTGGACCCCACAAACCAAGTGCTACTTCTGTGTGGACGGCAAGCTGGATAGTGAACACACAACGCACGGGGTTTTGGTAAGTGAGACCGCCATAGAAAAAAAAATGGATAATAGGAACTTCTGTATATGTTACGGTTAAAGTAGTTACTTGGCTGGTATATAAAATAACAGGATAGTATAGTCCTTCTATTTTTTATTGAAAATGATAAATACGCCTGGGGAACAAAAAAAGCGGTGCAACTTTATGATTCCATGGGCGTGCATATATCTTTTATAAATTCGAAAATTGTGAAATAATTTTTTTCATTCAAATCAATATAGGAGATTAAAATTAGCCTTCATACAAAACTTAATTTTTGTAATATAATTTGCTGTAAATATAATGCTCATTTAGCCAGATAATCTCAAAAAATTGTGTTAATAAACCCAGCTGAAATACACTGGCGTCTTAAACAAGTAGAATTCCTAAAGTCGTAAATCATTTTAACGACGTCGTAAAAATTGTATGGCACAGTGGACCGAATAAGTATTTAAGGAGTATTAGATACAAAGCAATCCAATAGTATATTGGATCGGCATTCGCTGTTCATTCGCGGCATTGCGTTGTCGGCTCTTCAAAATTTTCTTAAGTATAGTAACATACATAAAGTTGTTTTAATTTATAATTATTTTTTCCAGCAATTTGAAACGCTTTATTTTAATGCTATCTAATAAATTTATATCTATGTATTTTTTTTTAAACATTTCCAAACTAACTTTCTAAGAACGTCACGAACTAACAGTTTACTGAAGTATGAAGTATACTTGTATAGTGAGCTTAGCAATTTTAGAAAATATATCTGACAATCTTGCTTTTTTCTACCTATTTTCAATTTAGAATGGAAATACAGTATATAAACTTACAAAACAACTGGATGTTCTAGTAGAATATTATTTTTTCAATAAAATATTCTCTTGGTTAGTTTATGTATTAGTAAAATGCAGGCTTTCACGGCTGTTGTCCAATGATGGTTATTTCATCCGGGTTTTGCCGCGGTCGTCTAAATTGACTTGACGTTTCGCTGATCATGCTGTCAGCTTCTTCAGAAGGTTTCTAAAGACTGGTGTTGTCCTCTTTTGCTCCTCGTTGTATACCTTGGCTCTGCTATGTTTGACTGCACATCCGTCGAGCTCGGTTGACCATGACATTCCTGGTCACTGGTTCTTGACATCGCTAATCTCCATGTATTACTCAGTCGATACCCGTTCAAAATTATTATTGTTTTTCAGAGTGTTAGACAAAACTACAAGATATTACCCAAGGATAATAAAGAGAATCCCTGGGGATCATGAAAAACAATAATAATTTTAATAGGGAGGACGGGTATCGGTTGAGTAATACATGGAGATTAGCGATGTCAAGAACCAGTGACCAGGAATGTCATGGTCAACCGAGTTCGACGGATGTGCAGCCAAACATAGCAGAGCCAAGGTATACAACGAGGAGCAAAAGACGACAACACCAGTCTTTAGAAACCTTCTGAAGAAGCTGACAGCATGATCAGCGAAACGTCAAGTCAATTTAGACGACCGCGGCAAAACCCGGAAGAAATAACTTCACCAGTTTATGTATTATCCAACTGATATGTGAACTGTTCAAGAATGGTGGCTGAAGTACAAATCTGAAAAAAAGTGTATAGAACAACATTCATTCACCTTTGTTCAGTTTGTAAACCAGTATTCCAAATCCTAAAATCTAACATTTTTAAATATCAGATATCTCCGAAACAGCTGGATTTTGGTATAGGTTATGGTTCAGATTTTCTACTCAAAATTGTGTGATCTTTCCAAATCCGTATCTTGTAAATTTGTACTAATATATGGGGTATTCTATTTATATGATAATGAAGAATAAAATAAGATATGTAATATGATAAGTACACACGGGAGTATGTAAACAACGCAGAGTCGGACTCGTAATCTGTCATGTCATTATGTCATTGACCGAAGGACATATGAGAGACCAAAAAAAAACAGGTGTAAAAATGTGTTAACAATCTACATACATATCGCTTGTGTCATTCAGAAACACCGACTGTCTTCATTGCTTGAGCGTACGTTGCCACAACCAGTAGTCTTTCTGCATTTATTCTCGTTAAACGTGTGGTTGTAGAAGGAAAATTATCGTTCCACTTCTATTGAAGTTAAAAGTGCAAATTTAAAATAATTCACATGGGCAGAGGACGACATACCACGCACATTATTTTCACGAATTTCGCACAGTTGTTTGCATCACTAGGTAACAGTTGTTTGTTGTCACTAACATTAGTATATTATTATTTTTTACATCTATAGAGGGGAATACACGTGTTACTACTATTTCTATACTTTTAGCCGTTGTTTGCAAAACCCGTTTATTAGCCATCAATATCGAGGGCATTAACGAATTTATTACCGCAAAATCTGTTGTTTCAGCCACATAAATTTATTGCGTATGTCTTATTTGATATTTCCCATGACAGGTTGATATGTCTTTTGTAAATATGTTTTACGCAATGTATGGCCATTAGATAATGGAAAATCGGATACATATTTGGCAAAAAACGTCTAAAGTGAATATTGTTGACCACGTTCCACGAAAGGCTACATGCGCAAAATATTATGCTTTTTTCTAACAGTTCCAGTAATATTTTATTGATGGATATTGGAATCTAAATGGTGTTTACACTCTCGGCGTCTACGAAATATCGACGCAGGGAATACATCACCACGATTGCAAGGAATACATCCAATATGTGACCCGTCTATTGCAAAATCGTCGTAACTTTCAATCAACTTTCTCAGTTTTTTCACAAATGGCAACGATTGTGATTTTATTGCAAAAATACACACATAATCAGATAATATGTAAATACACTACACGAACTCTAAATGAAATACGTACACGGCGCAAAATATATACGTATGTACACACGTTTATTAGTTAATCACTGACGACACATTAAATTGTAAAATAATTGTATGTGTCAACGTTCCATCGTCAGTCCGCTCGTATCGAGCTAACTAAACTACTCAATTTCGCCAACGGAACGCTTGCATCGAGCTAACTTACAATATTAGATTTCGACAACGGAACGCTCGCTATGCTATATGGATAAATTGCATATATTCTTTCCACGAAGCCGTCACAGGAGAGTCCCAGAGCGTTACCAGGCACGGTCAGTGACGTACGTATGCATGGGCAAGAAATACACGCGTACATAATTTACAAGGCGCTTAAAAATACGGTTTATACTTTAATTATCATAGAGTTGTATAGTGCCGACCCTGCGTTGTAGCACACTTTCCGGCCCCTAATAATCACCTTGTAGACAATGTTTTAAAAGAGTTGCAAAAAAGGTGCAAATATAAATTACATTTTAATATTTCTTACGGAACAACGATTTTATTAGAAACCAAAAAAGCCAAAAACTCACCTGTATAATTTTTAACGTCATAGAATTTAGCTACAAGTGTAGATCTATATAAAAATTTGTTATGATTTAGGTGCAAGCGGAATTATGACATTAGAACTGTAAGTAGTACACAAAACATTATCGTATTTACCATGAACAGATGTTTAACAGAGCTATTTTATAAACAAAGCAGCCTTCATGAAATGATTTCCATCATTTTATTTAGTCTAGTTGACTGTGCAATTAATTATCAATTTTTTTGGTTAATATTACATCCAAATGTGTGTTATATGCACAAGTGCATGCCCATAAATACATCATAGCATAACAGTGGACTTCCTTTAATTTAGTTTGATTTGTTTATTTAACTTTATGTTAGATTTCTGGGAACTCATTTAGGGATTTTTACGTAATTGCAAATATGTAGTAGAAATTTCAACGAATAATTTTATTGGATATCATGATTATATTCCCATCAACGTCTAAAAAGTTAAAAAATAGAATATGTTTAAAATAATTGTCCATTAGTATAAAAATTAGAACAAAATATTGTCATTCTGTTGGTCTAATAAAAAATTGCCAAATTCTAAAGAACAGTGTTAAAAGAATTCCGTTTTTTTCCAACCGAAAACCTCGAGAATATTGTGAAATATGTTCAAACGACTAGTTTTTCACAAATAAAATTAGTGCATATTTTTCGCAACACACATTGTTTGATTGATTGATTGAAAATTGAAAACATTTTATAAAAAATCTTACATGTATTTAAATGTTTTTGAGATCGATGAATATAAATCCGATATCAAACTGATGATTCTGACATTTGCTAGATGACAACCAGCTGTCAAATATCTGTCAAATCGTCATTAGGTATAAAGAAAAATGGAAATTCATGTAAAAATTATGATTTTCTGGTAGTTGAATGTAGTATATCTGATCTGACGATTCTAACATTTGGCAACTGTCAACTACTTGTCAAATCACCATTCGATAAGTTTATCAAAAAGATACTGAATCAAAAAGTAACAAAATCGTCACTTTATTATCAGATCTTATTTGAATGACTTAAAAAACGTAATTTCATATGATTTTTTTTTCGTCTAATGGTATTTGACAAGTAGTTGGCAATTGCCAAATGTCAGAATCGTCAGCTTTATATTCAATAACCTCAAAATCATAATTTTACATGAATTCCCATTTTTCTTTATACCTAGAGACGATTTGACAGCTAGTTGACAGCTGGTTGTCATCTGGCAAATGTCAGAATCATCAGTTTGATATCGGATTTATACTCAGCCATCTCAAAAACAAAATTTTAAATGAATTTCCGTTTTTCTTTATTTTTTATGATGATAGCTAGTTAACAGCTATTTAACAGCTGCCAATTGTCGAAAACGTCAATTGGACTTGTATCCATTGTATCCATTTGTATCCAATGATCTCAAAAGCCTTTAAATGTATGTAAGACTTTTTATAAAATTCTTTCAAACAATGTGTTGTTTTTTTTACGCCGAAGGTTCCAGTACCCACTCCAGCAGTGGCGGTGCGTGATATTTCAGTTAGCCATATCTTGAAACCGACGCATGGGACCCACTTCACTTTTTTAGGTGATGACTATACACCTCTTACAGAAAAGGATTTATAGTGAAAAAATCGTCAGCAAAGTTTGCGAAAAAAATTTTAAAAAACACTGGAGCACTCCCTGGGTTCTCAGTAACGCTCTGTGGGATATTTGCATTTATATTTTTTTTTCATAATCTAGAAACAAATATAAGGAGACGTTTTTCGATTTGTTGCAAAATATTTTTTTTTTTCAAAAAGTTATGGCCATTTTAATTTTAATTTTATAGGAACAGTTTGTTTCCCAAAATTAAAATGGCCATAACTTTTTGAAACAAAAAATATTTTGTAACAAATCGAAAAACGTCTCCTTATATTTGTTTCTAGATTATGAAAAATATATACTGCAAATATCCCACAGAGCGTTATTGAGAACCCAGGGAGTGCTCCAGTGTTTTTGGAAATTTTTTTCGCAAACTTTGCTGACGATTTTTTCACTATACATCCTTTCTGTAAGAGGTGTATAGTCATCACCTAAAAAGTGAAGTGGGTCCCATTCGTCGTTTTCAAGATATGGCTAACTGAAATATCACGCACCGCCACTGCACTCCAGGATTAATAGTAGTTGATTGAAAAGGGAAACTTCTGGTTATGAAACATGCTTGATGTTGTCTGCTTACACATTTAGCTCGCTAAGTCCTTGAACCTTACCAATGTTGTTTATAGAACGCCTGCATTGGTAAGAGTTGTAAAAGGAAACTTATGCTCCTACGCAGTTAGTTTGCGCCTTGGGTCTTTGCGTTTTCCTTGGATCTTTGCGCCTTGGGTTTGTTGGGTTACACCTCTTGTAGGTGGTTCTTGCATCTCCAATTTCATTTGGAGTTTATGAAAACAAAACAAAAAAAACAAAAAATTGTAATACATGAAAACCGTGAGATCTTGGAGGGAGTACTGGAACCTTTGGCGTAGAAACAAAAAACTGAACGTCTTCCACAAAACACCGAATTACTATACTTTTCTCAACGCGCGTTTCACCAACTAAGTTGGTATCTTCAGGAGAAGATTACAACTACAGTTTTAATCTTCTGAAGATGCCAAATAAAGATGCCAGATATAAAATAAACTTGACAACCCTTCATGGAAAATGTAAGTTCTAAAAAGTGTGTATCCATTTGTATCCAATGATCTCAAAAACCTTTAAATGTATGTAAGACTTTTTATAAAATTCGTCGAAACAATGTGTGCTGCAAAAAAAATGCATGAATTTTGCAATGTTCCCAAAGTTTTTAAAATTTCTGAGTTCAGTGGCCCAAAACCTATAAAATCCAATGGGTTTTTTAGGTGTGTCTCGGTGGGCAAAAAACGGCACTTTTTTAACATTGTTCTTTTATGACTTCACAATATACAGGCGGTTGCTTTACTGTTGAGCTCCAAAGAAGACGTATTGATGTTTCTCTGTCGCCACCTAAAGCCACCATGAGGTCACACTGTACTACTTTGCCAGGCACTAAGCGGTAAAACTCGGTACGTCCAAAATGCACCTAATTTATTTTGCCACTTAAACAAGCACCTTGAACGGAACAAACGCTTGTTAGCCTTATCGCCGATAAAATAATTACTGCCACGAACAAAAAACGTCAGAAAACAATATAAGTATCGCTGTTTTTATCGACCTAACCTTCCCCAACAGAAAGCTAACGAGTCTTTCGAATAAAATTGTCGAAGGCGTCGCGTAAATATTTACATTTTAATACAGTGTGTCCCAGATGTATGGAATTGTGTTTCTCTGCGATTATTTAGCGTATTTTGTATGTCTTAGCGAAAAATTGTTCGGTCAAGATATCCGCGTGTTATAAAAACATCATTGTTTTTGACATCTCAGACATGAGTATTGAAGCTGGTAAACTTCTTTTCAAATGAAGTGGTTTGGTTGAGTTTTTAGATTGGATGATAATTTTTTTTCTGATTACAGAAATCATTTGCGTTTTTTTTTTTGTTTGTTGATATACTTGTATTCAACAAAATATAAAATAAAAGAAAGTATGGTAATATAACTACGGACAGCTGTTTCGTCTTAATGGATCTTCGTATTAACAGTGGTCGATTGAAAAGGGAAACTTCTGGTTATGAAACATGCTTGATGTTGCTTGCTTAAATACTTAGTAAGTCCTTGAGCCTTGTCAA
Source organism: Aromia moschata (assembly GCA_029963805.1). Taxonomy (NCBI): domain Eukaryota; kingdom Metazoa; phylum Arthropoda; class Insecta; order Coleoptera; family Cerambycidae; genus Aromia; species Aromia moschata. The sequence continues at coordinate 4,739,830 of JAPWTK010000010.1, forward strand.
TGTTGTTTATAGAAACCCTGCAAGGGTTGAAAAAGGAAGTCTTTATAGCTTCTACGCAGTTGGTTTGCGCCTTGGGTCTTTGCGCCTTGCGTTTGTTGATTTACACCTCTTGTAGGTGGTTCTTGCATCTCCAATTTCATTTGGAGTTTATGAGAACAAAAAAGAAAAGATTGCAATATAAAGAAACCGTGAGATCTACAATTTCTTGGAGTGGGTACTGAAACCTTCGGCGTAGAAATAAAAAACTGGATGTTCTCTACGAAACACCGAACTACTATACTTAGATATATACCAGTTAAGTTGGTATCTTCAGGAGAAGATTACAACTACAGTTTTAATGTTCTCCTGAAGATGTTCTGATGAAAAATGTTCTTACTCTAGCTACGGTGAGCAAATATCGAGTTACAATAAAAAATAAACTTCATGGAAAATTTAAGTTCTAAAAAAGCGGAATTCATTAAGTTTTGATACTCAACTTTGGGGGCCATTTTCACGGATTAGACTTTAAATAAGGCATTTAATATAGAGGACCAAAATTATATAGGGTTGATAGAACCAGAATTAAACGAAGACGGGTGGTTCGACGTTGTAGCGTAATCCAGTCCAAAGATATTCAAGTTAACGCTAATTTCTGCAAAGTCAAATTAGAAATGGCCACCACTAATAAGCATAGAATAAAAATAAAAATAAAAATGGACCTGTTTGGAACTACCAATACATAAGGGAATAACATATAAAAAAAAAAATAAAAACAGTCGATCAACTAAAAATTCTTTTATTGGATCATGTCATATACAAGTAGATTAACCCCATACAATGTTTGTTCAACTCTGTAAAGAGGTTATTTCATACATAATGAAATCCACTGTACTTTAATTAGGGGAATTATGTAAAAAACAGACGTTGGACGTTTCAAAATAATTGTGGTAAATGGCATCGCACCGGCCTTGGCCAATATATTTCTATTCGCTAGCGCGGCTGAAATATCGTGTTTTTATGCGCGTAAAAACAATAATTAAATCAAATTACAAATTCTGATTTAATTTGATAAACGTGTAATTGACGAATGCGGTTATTTTTAAGAATTATTGACTGCATCGACGACAGAGGCGTACGTTAGACAATATCTGGTGGTATGCATCTTGAATTTTCCCCTCTTAATGTTAAATGCAATATAGTTATGGATATACTTATCCAATAAAGTATATCCATAACTATATTGCATTTAACATTAAGAGGGGAAAATTCAAGATACCTACCACCAGATATTATCTAACGTACGGATATACTGTATAAATTCTTTTACAGACAGCTTCAGGAAATTCAAATATTTGCAAAAAGTAATTAGAATGTAGTTGCCACAATAATGGGATTTTAATGTTTCTATGAAAGTTTCGTTATGCCACCTACTCACACAAGTGCCAAAACAAAGCAATTGCAATTTAGTAAATTATTCTAAAAATAAAACTGTTCTTAAGGGGTTACACCTATTTGAATTGTTTAAAATTAAACTTTTTTGCGATTTTTTTTAATGATTCAATTGAGCAATCAAAATAGAATTTTCAGGGTTTATTAAACATATCAAAAGGTGCATAAAACAATGTTTTATTTAATTTTTTCTTCCAAAATGACGGCAGTACAGAGGTCTGAAGCAACATGTCTTTTTTTAGGAGGTCTGCGGCCTTACGAATAAAATTTTTCCATTTGCAACCTAGGACAATATTATTTTTCATAATCTGTTAAATTTGGCAGAGAAGTCCACACGATTATGGAAAAAAAATCATTTTTCGCAAATTTAAGTGAATTTGACCCTTTTTTTTCTTTTTTAACAAAAAAATTGACATTCAAACGTTAATGAAAAACATAACTTTTAGTCAATCTTAATAATCATGTGTATTTCTCTTTAAAACATATCTAAGAGGCTACAGTTAAAATTTCAAGTCGATCTGATGAAAATTGCAGAAGTTATTTGTAAGGCCTTGTTGAAAAACATGGTTTTGAGATAATCGCGGTTAAAGTTTTGAGAGGTTATGCGGGTATAGACTGACCACTCGATTAAAGAGTGACCCCAAAAAAACGAGCTTTTTTAGCCTGTTTTTCAAACACCTCTAATTTTACCTGGAATTGCTGAAATTCAACTTATAAATGCTCACAATTTTCGTCTCATCATAAGCTAGTGCGAAAAGATTTATTGCTCCAGACCCTGTGTATCCCCTTAAAAGAAGGATTAACGAACCCTCCATTTTTCCATTACGCACATGCGAGAAAAATCATAATTGCTACCGCCCAATAAAAAAAGGCTATTTTACTACATACAATATATGATTTCCGAAGTGTTTTTACCTCATGAACACGAATCCGTGGTTAGCCCCATAACCTCTCAGTCTTCAGCAAATCGTCAAAAATCTTCAGAAAAATGAAGATTTTCGAGAAGTGACGGGATATGCAGTGTGACACATTATTTCCAATGTTTTTTGCTTCCTGAACTCGAATTCGTGGTCAGGTTAGGCCCATCGCCTTTCAGTCCTAAGCAAATCGATTGCTGAAGACTGAAAGGCGATGGGCCTAACCTGACCACGGATTCGTGTTCAGGAGGTAAAACTACTTCGGAAACCATATATTGTATGTAGTAAAACAGCCTTTTTTTATTGGGCGGTAGCAATTATGCTTTTTCTCGCATGTGAGTAATGGAAAAATGGAGGGTTAGTTAACCCTTCATTTAAGGGGATGCACAGGGTCTGGAGCAATAAATCTTCTTTTTCGCACTAGGTTATGATGAGACGAAAATTTTGAGCATTTATAAGTTGAATTTCACCAATTCCAGGTAACGTTACAAGTGTTTGAAAAACAGGCTAATTTTGGGGTCACTCTTTTAGTACACCTGTACCAGCGCCATCTATACTTAGTATGAGTAACGTTTATAAAAGTACTGACTGAGCTAAGCGACTCCAAACTGCTACCATGGACGTGCCAAGCGTTCAAAAGCGTTTCGGAGCATCAGAAGTTAATTAAGAAATTCAGCTCTAAGGGTCATTTAAAACATTTTTTGGACCATGGTTGCTATTGGATATCATTTTTGGGTTGTTTTTACGTTATTTAAAATTAAAATTATTAAAAAAAACGTTTTATTTAGCCAATAAAAAAAATCGAAAAAAAATCAAATACGTGTAACCCCTTAACATAAATTCAAACGATTTGAACTTAAACAAATGGTATGCAAATAGGAAAAAGTTTGTTAGTCCAATGTTATTATGAATGTAGTAGAAATTAGAATTACTCTATGGTTTATAGAGTTGAGAGCAGACCCTTGTAAAATGAAAGCATATCCTAATTTGATTACGAATGTGATAGAACAGGGCATGCAATTGATCTCTAAAGATCAGAAACACCAAAAATTAGTAATGTCCAAGTTGCAGAAGTTCTTCAAGAAAATCAAAACATATCCGATACTAATCCGCTACTGCTTGATTTGAGGGAAGCAAAGTTGGCAATCGGGTGCGATTTTTTTGCGAATATTGGCTCAGATGGAAATTGAACCTGAATTGTTATCCTGTATTTTATGGTCAGGTGAGACCCATTTTCTCTTAACGCTGGCATCAATACTCACTACTGTCGAATATGGCCAACAAAAAAATCCACATGAAATCACTCAGAAAGGTTTTCATGACAAGAAAGTCACTATTTGTTGCAGTTTCACGCAGAATTTCGTCATTGATCTATATTTCTTCGAGGAAATGCAGGATGACGAGATCGTAACAGTAAGTGTTACTGGTGAACCTGCAAACGTTAAGAGATTATTCAATTCCACAGTTACAAAACGAGGACGTAATAAAAAAACTATTTTTATGCATGACGGAGCACATTGGCCAACCAGTTTAAAACCAGTTAAAAACTTTGCTGTTTTTTAAGGTCGTGTCATAAACAGACATTTTAAAAATTAATGACCACCAAGATCGCCTGATCTGAACCCAGCGGATTTTTGGCTTTAGAGTTATTAAAAAATATATTTAGAATACGACCAACAACGCTGGAATAATTGAAAGACAGTATTAGGAAGCAAGTTGCTGCAATTCAACCAGAAACGTACAATACTCTGTGTAATTTGGAAGAAAGGTTGTTGTTTCGATTGGTGTTTTTTATACCACCAAAATGGAGGTCGTATTGATTAATTACGGTACCCAGTGTTGGACACTAGAAATCAGAAAGCCTATTATTCAATGAAATCAGTTTATATTGCTCTTTGTTTTTATTAATTAATTATAAATTTAATTTTTGATTAAATCAATTCAATTAAATTAATTAATTTAATTTATTGAAGTTGCATAATCAGTTGAAATATAATATATCCCTTACTTTATGATAACCTTGTATTTCTCGTTTCAATCTTGAAGTTAAATTTGAATTCACTGTTTTGTCACGAATCTGAAAAAAAAATTTTGGGGATGTTTCGAAATGTAAGGAATTAATACTTTGTCACGGAATGAATTTTCTTAAAAAAAAAACAATATTTAAGCAATAGTAATAATTTAATTGTATTATTAGTAATATTGGTATTTTATCCCTGCGCATTCGCCATTTTATTATAACATTCTATTAATATTTTAGTTCCATTACTGAGAAAGCCGACAAAAAACGTGCGATTTGAACCGTTGATTTTTATTGCAAATACTAAAGAACAATTTTCACAAATTGTTTCTATATTCAAAAGAGCATATTATTTATTTAACATAGATTTATTGAATTTAACATAATTACTTACTTTCACATCCACGTAATAGCGTATAAGTAGAACCGATTAATTATTTTTTAATTGATATTCCCTAAATAGGCTTAAAATGTTCTGACACGTGGGGTCAGTTGTGGGGTTGGGGGAGTACAATTGTAGTAATAGTTTTATAACAGTTTTTTATAATAGTTGTTTTTCTATGTTTATAGGTAATTTGTAAACGCACCAAGGTGTGCACAAATTCATGTGTACAACGTAATTCAATTTGCATTTTTTTTTCTCAAAAAATGTCTACCTCACCAGAAGATCTTGTTAACAGCTTACAGGATATTTCGAATGTTTTTTTTTCAGAATTTGCAAGGAGATATAAAAGCTTTTTATTATTATGGTTTTTACAAAATTGCTATTTTAATTCACATTACAATAACTTTTACTGATCTCAAATTCGAAAAAAAAGCATGTATAAAAATACTGTACTTACTTGGTGATTATAGAAAAACATATTTCACAAAAATTATTTCTATTTCCAAGGTAATCTGGTGAGGCAGAGGTTTTTTGAAAACTGTTTTCGCAAGTTTCAGTTAAAGTTTTTCTGCTATTAGTTTTCTACTTAGGTCTAGTAATCCACTCCTGAAAATATGATGTGGGTCACATGATCCCGTAATGAATTTTATATTTTATCTTATGTTTTCATATTTACAGAATTCTAATTAAATGTGGAGAAATTAGATATGGAAGTAGCGCATAGTTGTTTTTTGTATATATAAAATATTTCGGAATACAAAATACTGGTAGAGCTGTTTTCTATGAGGTACTGTGAAAAAAAAGCTATTTTGCGATGTCCACTGCTTGTTTTAATTGCTATTAAAATTGTAATATGCCTTTTCGAAATGCGTTGCATACATACATAACCTTAAAAGGACGCTTCTTTAAAAACTTTAAGAACATTTGACCCGCCAAACTCGATTTCTCAATGCGACACAGATCTGCTGAGCAAATCCCATAAATCGTGGCCCGTTTATGGAAGGCTATTTTCTTATGCTTTTAGCCACATATTAGCCTACAAGTAAGGAATGTTGCCCAACATTACCGGATTTAGATAGGCGATATTCCATTTTCGCTTCGCCACGGCACAAAATGCATCGACGAATATTAGTTTCGATATTGCGTTTTTATTGCAATAAGACGGTCGGCGCCGCTTACTAGATTGCCGAGGAAAATTCCCAAGATCAGAAGTGCATCTTATAAATTACTAGAGCAAAATTAATTGTATAGTATTTGCAATCTCGGTTTAAAAAGATATAAACGAGATTACGGCATTTCTTACGATAAACGCAGCTACACCGACCTCGAACGCGTGTCATCCATAGGCGCGCATAACTTACTTTTTTAGCACACGCCTTACAATATTTTAAAAATCGTTATTGGGTATTAGCAACTGATGTAACGTGTAGTACTGCTTTGCAGATTAACTAGTAATTTATAACTGAATTCAGTTAAAAAAGTTTTATTGAATTTAATTTTTTTTAATATTCGTTTTTATACAGTTGGCATAAAAACAACAAGTTGCAATTATCTGAACCTTACATTGACTTTAATAGTGGTTTGTGTCTTTTTTGAGTTTCAAACTTTCCATTAATACTATTAAAAAAATACCGATAGCATCGAGAATGACGTAATGAAATGGAAATATTAGAAATAGTGAACATGACATGAATGTTGCTGTCAATAAATACACAGTTCCAAATATAGTCGCGTATGAAACTAGTACGTCTTCTGAATCCTGTAGTGAGTGTGAAGGAAAACAAACGAAAGTATTTTCTTTGTTGTTGCTTCCTTCTGTGCCTATATATGTATATCTACTCAACGCCAATTGAATTGGAACATCTAAAATTTTCGTAATTTCTAAAATCGTGTAACTTTTGAATGAGGAGACCAAACTATAAGAATTTGGCACTACATATATAGTTAATTGTACAGCTGGTTTCAACAACAATTTTACAGGGTGTTTAGTTCGGTAGTTTTTTTTTTTGCGCTTTGCAACTTTGAGGGATTTTTGGGGACACTTTGAGGTTAAAAAATTACCGACGATAGCCTTCGTTCATCCACTATATCCAAAGTTATACTAAATTTTCCAAATATCCTTAAATTCGCAAATTTTTAACTTTTTTTCAGTCAACATTATCAATATTCAAAACTTTGTTTTTATCAATCGCCCCCCGATTGTGTCTTATAGAGAATGTTTTTCAGTTTTCAAAACCCTACCTCCATTTTCTGTACGATCATTAGTTCCCGAGTAATTGATTGTCAAAGTTGAAAAGGACTTTTTTGCTTTGATCGATGATAACTCCGCGGCAAATGATCGTACGGAGCTCGTTAAGAGGTCAAATTAAAGCTGATTAAATTGTCTAAAAGAGCTTTATGAAAAAAAATTTGAAGTCCAGAGACCATTTTAATGACGAGCAAAAAAATTTTTGTTTTCGGATGATTACGTGACAACCGCTCCCGCTAAAAACTTAAGTCCAGATCTGAGAACTAGACACTTGAGGCTACAATTTCCTTTTTTTTATTTTCTGTGCCATCATTTTTCTCCGAGTTATCCCTTGTTGAAAATCACCCAAAAATTTGGAATTTTTTTAAAATCCTTTAATTTTTGTTACTAGTGTATTATATCGTGATCAGAAGAACAATCGGAATTCAACAAATAGAAAATACGACGTGTTACATTTAAAAAAAATAACATTAATTAAACAGCTGCCATATTTTGTTTCAATTGCTGATAGCATATTGTAAATTTAAAAAACATCTTTTTCGTAGATCTAAAAATAACGGAGAAGGGCGTGAAAATTCACATGAACTCACCCTGTACATCCAACAATTATTTAATGTCATCTTTTCGTAGTGTTCATCTTCACGTTTTCTAAATCAAAAATACTACTGTATATGTACACATACATATGTTACTGCCACACGGCAGTGATTAATATCTATTTCTGAACTAGTTACCCATTTGGCGAATAAGAAACAAGGTCTTGTCTACATATGAATCGGAATTTCGTAATGGCCGTCAGGCTCTAATTGCTCGCTTAATTGCTTCGTACTCGAAAACAAGGAAAAACCAGGACTTTAAAATTGAACTGCGATCAGAAGAAAAAACAAAGTTTCAATATTTAATATGCCATATCACTCTCCGCGTCCACGCAGTCAATTAGTTAAGTTGCAGACCATGGAATTGGCATTAGGAAAATTAGTAGATAAGTATAATTGAATCAGTGCTGGACTACGGATTTTACAATCGGGTTCTTAATAGAATAACTTAGTTTTTTTATCAAATAGGTCTAAAGAATAAAATAATTAAATACTCAGAAAAAAATATTGTCTGTATTAGATATTAATAAATGCTGTTAATTCTGTTGAAATGTACATATCTAAAATATACTAGTTGTTTATTGCCATTATTGCCATTATGAATAGTAACGTACCTTTCATATCACTAATGAACCACACATACGAGGTGTGTAAATTAAGTAATGAGACTGATTTTTTAACAGGTTGAGCGCCGCAATGGAATTTGGTAAAATGTCTCCATGGACCAACATGAAATTTGCATACAACGAGTATCCTTATGTATTAAAAAGGTCATAATTTTGAAAAATTCGTATTACTGATTATAATTTGTAACTAAATTGCGGTCCCGACGGGTGCTACTAATCCGCAGGACCGGAGCGGCCACGGTAGGGTAAGGTAAGGCCAAAATAACACGAATATATTCGTCGCGAATGTTATAAAAGAAAACAGAGGACTGAAATAACCAAAAACTTGGTGAAGAAGGTATCCACATTTTGTGCTGACTGTGTTGACTATCCACATATGTTCCCTGATTGTTTTAATCGTAAACATCTTACTTACACAAGTTAGCCTCTTACTGTTTTGTAACAAGTTTTTTATGTACCTTTACTTCAATGAATATGTAAAAACTAAATAAAACTAATATTTAGGAAAAGCGTGTAGTGGTTATTTTCCAAATAAAGATTTTTGAGACCCAGTGCTGATTATACAATCTGTGGGACCATAGCGGTTCCCACCTAGCGTAAAATTCATTGAAACAGCGGTCATCTTCGACAGATCAGCCGCTGAATTTTAAACAGACTGGAGGGCATAATGACCGCCGTGGTCCACAGGGTTGGTACCACGAGCGGGCATCATGCCCGTCATGGCGCTCAACCTGTTAAAATTGTTTTATTCGAATATAATTACAATTCAGTATTGTCTCATTAAAATAACTTCCTTGGGAAGCCACACAGCGCTGGAGACGGTTCTTCCATTCTTCATCGCAGTGCTGGAACTCATATACTGGAATAGCCTTCAGCTTGTCGGTTACAGCCGTTTGTGTGGTACCAAAATGACATCCCTTGACGTGGTTTTTCAACATTTTTCAAATAACAGTGGTATGATTCAAATTTAACTCTTCCCCGGCCATAACCGACGATCTGAACGCACAAGATCCCGTTTTCTATCGACATTTTCATCGAACATTGTCTCGATAGGCGTGCTGAAGTTTTTCAAGTGAAAGTATCCGTTGCGCTGTGTCCAAATCTGAAGCAAAACCTGTTGTCCAAATCTGAAGCAAAAACACACCTTAGCTTAAAATTAATGTCACTCTTTATCAAAAAACCGGTTTACGAAAACAGTCACAAAGAACAAACAAATGACGCTAACATGTTCATACTTATACTGAAGGTGCATTATATGTTAACCTACCGCCCTTCCCGGCCTGTCCCATCCCGTCCAAGTCCCGTCTCCGCAGTGTTGCTAGCTCGGAAGTTGCCAGTCTCGTTACTTAATTTACACACCTCGTAGATCGTTAATAAACCACATACATACGTCTACGCACACTAGAAGGCGATACTTATTTATCACCAGGCCCGTTCTTTTGGCAAGTTAGTAACCAATACCCTGATTTTCTGATGGTAAATGACAATTATCGGAATTACTTTCGCTCAATGATTTCTCGAGGATGCAAACTGATGTGACAAAGGACTTGAATTGTTTTAAAAATCTTACTGAATGAATTTATGTATTTGGCTTATGATCTTTTAGATTAAGTCGTTCATTTTAGATGCAATAAAGTTTTTCGATCCAATAAAATAATCCTTAAATATGAACATGAATTGTCAATGCAATTGTCATACAAGAATTATTTCCATTTACATCTGATCTGGCCGATGCACGTATGAAATGAATAAATAAATAAATAAATAAATAAATAACTTTCTGAAAAAAAGTAAACATTAATATATAAATAATAATTTTGATGTTTTTTCAAAATAATTGTGGAATTTTTTTATCAAATCATAATTTCTTCAAAATAAATGTTTAAATAATATTTTTGGGGTATGGTTTATATAAAATGGCTATACTTCAAACGTATGACAATGATAACAATTGCGGAATCTCTTCAAAATACTTAATATTGACTAGTAGATTAAATTTCTTCAAAACAACTGAAACAAACTTTCTGGACGTTTCAAGACATGCAAAACTTTTTATGAAGAATGACTTTTTGTCGAAAAATTAAATGTCCATTTCACATATAGGTAACTCAATCCGGGGACACCCTGTATGTTCTCCAAGAGAACCTGTTGCAGAAGATTTTGAAAATAATTTTCAACCTCACGTTTCCTCAAAATTTTATGTAAATAACTGACAATAGCTTTTTATCAGGTAAAGGACCATATATTTACATATATCGTTTTAATTAATTTTTTTGCAATAGTAACAGTAATTCCCCCGACATGTAAAAAGTGAACTACTACAAATGGATTTGTTGTAGATTACCCGAAAATACGGTATATCTGTATTACTCAGAAGTATTGCATAAGGTATAGATTACTCATTGTTTGTACAACATTGTGTTTCAATTCAATTTTAGTATCATGTCATTTTAAGTAGAGTTTACATCTATTTAACATAAAAAATATGAAATTAATTGTGTCATACAAAATGTATAGGTACGTTTTATTTTATTTATTAATATAAAAGCCAGTGAAATATCCTTTAAATTCAGAATTTCGAAGATGGCGTGGTATGAAAATATAAAGTTAGATATATTTAGATAAACTAATGCATTAGTACAGTGTTGCGGTTGAAATATGGTACTGAATATCTATACACGTTGCTGTCGCACGTGCCAAGCCAAGTGCGCGTATGTACATATATTGTTTAATAGTTTCTCACATGATGAAAAAAATCACATTTTTGTTTTGTACATTTCTAGAAACATTTAAGTAGGTCACCAAAAATTTCCAATATTTTCCTTTAAATAGTTTCAAAAATAAATTCGGACGCCTGTAGATGTCGGCTGTGGAGAGTTTTTTATACAAAATTGTAAAATTCCACCTTGATACGATCAGAGCTACAAGTCGATATTGTCGTCATTTTCGTTCGCAAATTTTCTTTTAATTTCCAAATTGTACAAAATCTACAACTGGTATCTCTATTGTTACGTTTGTTATACAGCTGTAGATCTCAGGTACCGAAAAAATGAACAGTCAGCCTCAGGTCAGGTCAGGTCGGCCTCAGATCCTCATAATTATTTATATTTCACTCACGAAAAAACCTTTTATGCAAGGTGCACTTTCAAAACTAAATTGTCTCTAATTCTGTCGTAGATAAAAGTAGATCATGCAGATTTAATTTATCGTTGTCTGCCTCTTTAATAAAATTTAGTAAAATATTAATATTTTATAATGTATTTGGTCCATTTTTTGAACTTATTAATTTCAGATTTAAATGGATGTGGACTTGAAAATGTTTTGAGTTGAATAGTCGTGTCCGTATAAAGTGAGTCACTCTGCATAAATACATGCATTAATTTTTTTTTACAAATATAACTTCCTTCGATCTATTTACTTATTTTGTCGTTAGGTTAATTATCGGTAATCATAACAGTAATAATTTATTAGTATAGATATTAGGAGTTATCATTGAGTTATATTGTAATTACTCAGCATTCATTTATACTAAAAAAATTTTGCACTTACGTATGATATTCGTAGAGGGGATAAGTACTGGGTTGAACAAAATCACAAAAAATATGTTTACCACAAGTCAATTTGTTGACATAGCTGGTTAAATTTTTTCACCTTGGCTTATCTGGTAATGTTAGGTGTTGGTAATATTAATAATAGTTATTATTAAATAGCTTCCCGGGTTTCGTAAAATATCTAAAGTTTTATAAAATGACACGTAATTGTAAACCAGAAGAACACGTGTCCATAATCCTTCAAATAGAACGGAATTAGTTCATTTTAATTTCAGTCTGAAATTAGAAGCACACGGTTTGTATTTATTTAGCGTTTTCATTATCAATAATAATTAACATTGACGTATTTATTATCCTGAACTGTCTTGAAGCCTTGTCGCATGCTGAATTGCTGAGAAATATACAAGTCTTGGAGCATTTCGTCATATTGGAAAATAAATTCTATCCTGTTAAAGTGCAGGGTGAAAGAAGTGAGTTTTTCTCAGAAACGGCCAAGAGAAATTAAGATTTGTGTGGTTATTCACTAACTTACTTACCTTGACTCATAATTGAGACATAAATAAAAATAAACATGTCTTAACAATTGTTTGACAACAAGTGTTTATTGATTAGTGACTTTTGTAATTCTATAAAAAAAAATGGTTAAATTAACTGAACGAGAACGAATAGAAATTCTTTGCATGATCGGATTTGGAGACAGGATGCGCACCCAAAAAGTAGTTGAATTGTTCAATGAAACTCATCCTGATCAGCATCCCATTAGCCAAAGCATGGTAAGCAATATTGAGTCTAAATACCGTAACTTTAGGCATGTTCGTGATCTTCCTAAATCTGGTCGACCTTCAAAATCAGAAGAAGATCAACTTAATGTTTTGTTGGCAATACAGGAAAATCATCACTAAACACTTACTTGGCTTCTGATTTCAATATGGCAGCGTCCACAGTTCACAAAATTATGAAAAAAGTAAAGTATCATCCTTATAAGGTATGTCTTGTTTATGAGCTATCTGAAGACGACTTTGTCGGCGAAATAAATTCTGCGAGCAAATGCAAGAGCTATGCACTGATGATAATAATTTCGTAAAAAACGTATTTTTTTCTGACGAGGCTGCGTTTATTTTGAACGGTCATATCAATAGGCAAAACTGCCGTTATTGGTACTACCGATAATCCCCGATGGATGATGGAGTATCACACTCAACGTCCTAAGAAAGTGAATGTGCGGTGCGGCATAGTCGACGGAAGAATTCTAGGTCCCTATTCTTTGACGTGAACCTTACTGGTGCAAGCTATTTGGATTTTCTTCGAGACGACCTTATTCCTGAACTAATAACTTTATATCCAGATATAGAGGAACGTGATCGTCCGAGAAATGATGTTTTCTTTCAACAAGATGGTGCATCTCCCCATGCAGCACCTGTCCGTGCTTATTTAGATGAGGTGTTCCCGAATCGTTGGATAGGGAGAAGCGGGCCGATTGATTAGCCAGCCAGATCGCCAGATTTGACACTCCTAGATTACTTCTTGTGGGGATACTTAAAAAGCAAAGTATACGTTACTTGATCGGAGAATTTAGAAGATTTAAAAGCAAGAATTCGTCACGAGATACATCGTATACCTCCTGAAATTATTGACAATGTTGAAAAATAATTTATTAATCGTCTTGGCTACTGTCAGGTAGCCAACGGTGCACAATTTGAACATTTAGTTTAGTTGATTTTTTACATAATCATTATCATTAAATTTAGTATTTCGAAATTTAAAATCGTTTTTCTTCATTTTTTTTAACCTATATACTCATCCTAATGTAATCATACCATAATTTTTGACGATGAATAAGTAGAATGACACGCTCTTTCAGATGGCGTGGTCGCAATTGGGGGTTGCCATTTAAAAAAATTGTCCATGACGTCATATCTCGAACAACGATGACGTCACAAATATGGGTCGTATGTCAAAAAGTGTCTTTGTTTATAACAAAATCAACGTGTCAGAGGATTTTTTCGAAAAACTCAATTTCAGAAATAATGAATTTATTCGTTACTTTTCGAAAGCACTATATATCATTATCATTATTAAAAAAAGATTTAAATAAAAAATATTGCTGAACGATGGATGCTAAGCATCACAACAACGCCTCGATTTCCATTATTTCAAATGTGAGCGTTTCCCAGAATCTTAATTGGTCTACTAAGACACCCGTATAGAAATATTATGAACCTATTAAATGGTCCATTTCACAAATTCACATAAATGAAGACATCTAATGCAGATAAGAACCGAGTAATAAACCAAATTCCCACAAATCAAAATTTCCTATAGAAGAAGTCACCTGGAAATCGACCATAACATTTGAAGAAATGAAGATATAAAAAAAGTTATGCAAAAAAATGCAAAGATAAAAAAAGCACGAGAAAGCTTACAAGAAAAACAATATAAAGCACTGAACACTAAATCGCCCGTAACATTTTAAATATTCAAAATATAAAAAAAAATGTTAAATAGAAATTTCATCTCATAAAACTGTGGAACCATGCGGACAACTTATTATGTTTTTAGTTATCAACTTAGATGATATTATTCTGGAAATTGTTTCAGTACATTACGGGATTTCTAGGAATCTGTTAAATAAAAATTATCGTGGCGTGGTAACTAGAACCAGGGCCTCATGATGGTGATAAAATGATAATGTAAAACCAGGACCGTTATAAAGGGATCTGTTTAAGAAGTCATCTTCATCATTTAAGTTATTAATTATATTTCAGTGTCTGTTCACTACTAGGACGTATCTATTCTAGTAAATGTATAGAATGACACAATTTTGTCGCAGAGATCACCAAACAACCGATGATGTGTTGTTTGAATACTTTAAAAAAATCTCCTTGAGACAGCCCTGGTTTTTTGTCATGACCATCGTGAGATCCGGGATCTAGTAATAACATTTGTATTGTACAGATTTATTTTCTATAAATATTGTTAAAATTCCAGTAACTTCTAGTAAACCGTAATCCATCATCCGTAGAGACAGATCAGTTTTGTGCAGAACTAACAGTTACAGGGTGGGCTTAGAGAACCAATCAGGCTTGTGCAGAGGAGATATATACTTAGGCCCCGATAGATACTTAGAGCCCGGTACTTTTAGTCCCAGCTAAGGCATATACCTTTTCAGAGTTGGCGTTACTTGCACCGTGTATATTCATTACTGTACTCGCAGTAGGCTCACCCGAATTTATCAAACGTTTTGTATTAGTTAAATGCACTTTAATATGAAAATAGTAATGTACTTTCAAGAGGTACTTACACCAAGTTCTCATAGGGACGAATTGCGTAGTGGGCCTTCCAGACTAAAGCGGGTTTTGTCTGTAATCTGCCTAACTTTTAAAATTACTTATTCCCAACTAAAAGAATTTTACAATCCGTGTTTTGACAATAATAGGTTATTTAGAGTTATAAACATAAAAAATTAACCAAAATTCAAAATAGTGTACTTTATTTGCAATACAGATTACATAAAAGAAATAATAAAATACCATACAATATCTAAATAGCCTTTGACATTTCCCATAGTTAAATGACCATATTGCCTTCAAGCTTCAACACGTACATACGTATACGTATGTAGATATACTAGAATGTGTAATGTTCCATAGATGTAAAATTAGACAGATAACTGAAATATTTATATATATATATACAGTAAGCAACGAAAGTCATCATACACCCACTTTTTTGAAGTTTGCTTAAATTCTGATAATTTGTGTATTACAGCATTGATTTTTTTTCTTCTGACAGGATTATAGCTTGTGATATTCTGCATCTAATAAGCCGAATTTGAAGGCGGTATGTCGATTGTGTGAAAAGATATCGCTAAAAAAGTAAAATTTTAATGTTTTCAAAGAAAAGTAAATAACTTCGAAAATAGTAAATCCCTTTCGAAGTTGTTGGACTCGTATTAAAGGGAAATCTTCAGTGTATCTATTTGACTAACTGAGTCATTTAAAAAAAAATCCTAGACATGAACAAAATCTAAATTTGAACCAAAAATATCACGAAAATTCAAAATTCTACCATCCTTAGTATCGTTTTCGTAAAAAATCACTGTTCCTGAACACAACTTTAGATTTTGTTCATGTCACTGAACACTGTACACTTGTTTTTATGTGCAAAAAAATGTTTTGAAATACCTATGAACAAAAATAATCCTGTCTCTAATCATCAGTAATCCGATTCGGTCACCTCTTTCTTTTTATTGTACGTCACATATTTTTGAGTAAGTTATGTTAAGCGTCTGTTTTTGTTTCCAGAGTCCCCGTCCTTCGGACTCGGACACCTCGGATAGTCACAGTGACAGCGAGGTGCCCGCCTCTTTAACACCTACCTCGCGGGGGTTACTCAGTAACAACCATCACCATCACAGGTAATAAATTACATCGCAACGTATCATATACCATTTATAGCCCAACCAACAACCAACGAAATGAGTCAGTCACGTGATCAGAGTTTCTAATGCCAACACTGAATATCTTAACTGTTATGGAAGACTATGCTGTTCGTGCATGATGAGGGCTCCCAGTACATTTGCCGGTTTGTAACGCGTGACAAGTGATGACTTATTTCATTATCTGTTTGTTAGACTATTACAGTAGTAAATAATACGACGAAAATACGAAAATCATTTGCATAAGACATCCTTGCAGATAGTAGGGATAGGCTTGTAGGTATAGGGATTGACTAATTGTCAATAACTACATACATATACACGAATGAGAGTTCTTTTTTCAAGATTTTCCCTTTTACTCTAAGAATATGGTGATACCACCCAAGTGGAGCTCTCTCACTAAATCCATGGAAAGCCAGAGCTCTCCTATTATGGAGATCTTATTGAGTAGACAGCTGAACAATCACAAAGTAAGGGCTCGGCTGCCTCCTCTTCCTGTTCATTCCAGCATTTCCTCTGCAAAGGGATGTTGCACTTAGTCTCATATTACATAACTGCTCCAGTAGCTGACAGTGTCCTATTAGGATTCCTGTTTATCCTGTTACAAGGCGTAAATTTATCCATGCCAGAGCTACATAAGTGTGTTTGCGACGTCCTCGCTGTGGTATCGTATAAATGCCCTAGAAAATCAACAGCTAGTTGTTTCATCCCACACCTTCCCTGAATTTCTCGTGGGTGTCCTTTGTCATTTCTGTCATTGCCACATAAGGGAGAGTATTATTGAAAGCTGGTCAAAACAAGTATTCCGTACCCCATAGTTTCGTTAAATTCGGTTCCATCCCACACGTTGTTGAAGAGTGACATGAGATTACTGATACATTATCTACAAAAGTAACTATTTGTTACTAGTTCTACAGGTTGCTACTGACAACATCGCTTTCCAATTCGTTTTCGACAACTCTTATCAATCAAAGTGAAAGCGAAAACACGATAGAAGGGACCATTATAATTTTCAGAAATGATTCAAAGAGAAAAGGAAGGGCAGGCTGTGGGATATACTCTAGAAGCTTTCAACTCTGATATGAATTCGAATTATGTTATTAAAGATCATAGATATAGATACTCATGATTTTTCAAATAATTGGCTGTTTTTCAATAATTCTCCTGGGTTTCATTGTTAGCAAATACAATGCTGAACTGCTGTTTTTAATTTTGCTTTATTAGCTATCACCATATTACAAAGATATTATAGTGAGTGAATTATTTTGTTATTTAAGGCTTCACATTTTGTACCATCCAGATTCATACATTGATTACCTGGCTCACTACCGCCTTTTATATTGCGGTGTGTCATATCGAAAGGCGTATCGATTTCTAGCACAGTCTGTCTCTGCCGTATGGATGGAAGTATATGGGTAATTCTTTTACAAACCGAACACCTTTTTGACCGACATCTCCGATTTGGCTGAAACTTTTTCACGGATTCTATATCGAAAAAATAAGAGATATGTGTCCAAGGATTTTTTTCACATATTTTCGATAATACAAGTGATCGAAAATTTGAGAATAGTGAGTTTTTTGGCTTGGAGACTCATTTTTAAAAATTTATAACTCCGGTTCTATTTGAGCTACAAACTTCTTTTTCTTTCATTTTAAAGGTAAAGGACTGAATTTTGAGATAAAAATATTTTAAATAAAAATTATTAACAAATTCATATTGTTATTAACAATTTAATTGTTTAAATCAATTTTTAACAACGGCTCCTACCTCTTAGCAAGTTTTTTTATATTTTTATCGTATTCTCCGTCAAATTTTACATAAAAAACATGTTTTCAAAATATGGTACCT
The DNA here is from genome assembly GCA_029963805.1 of Aromia moschata. Lineage (NCBI taxonomy): Eukaryota > Metazoa > Arthropoda > Insecta > Coleoptera > Cerambycidae > Aromia > Aromia moschata. Next base: position 4,757,888 of record JAPWTK010000010.1, read on the forward strand.
TTATTATTACTATTGTTAAAACATTAATTTATATAGCGCTACACGTGAAAAAAAAACAGTTTTTCGTTAATAAAAAAAAAACTATAGCTCGGATCAAAAAAAGTAAATATAAAAGTTGTAGATAATAAAAAAGATCTACAATTTTGTCTTAACTGTTTTTCATCATAACCTCAAACTTTTCAAATAAATTAAAAAACATATTTAAAATCACCTTTTTTAAATTTATTTGCCACATTTTTTGCCTCATGTCGTTTTTTTTAATATAAGTAATTATTATGTTTTTCTTAATAAATAAGTAATGAAACCACAATATTTTTTTACATGATAAAATAATTTTCTATCATTTATTAATTTATGCTTTTTTTCATGGCATTGATTGCTAATAAATAATATTTGTTAAGAAAAACATAATAATTACTCATATTAAAAAAAGAAACATGAGGCAAAAAATGTGGCAAATGAATTTAAAAAAAGGTGATTTTAAACATTTTTTTCAATTTATTTAGTGAGGTTATGACGCGAAAAAACAGCTAAGACAAAATTCTAGATCTTTTAATTATCTTCAACTTTTATATTTAACTTTTGTTGATCCGAGCTATAGTTTTTTTTTAACGACAAACCGGTTTTTTTTCACGTGTTGCGCTATATAAATTATGTTTTAACAATAGTAATAATAAAGGTACCATATTTTGAAAACATGTTTTTTTATGTAAAATTTGACGGAGAATACGATGAAAATATAAAAAAAAAACTTGCTATGGGGTAGGGGCCGTTGTTAAAAATTGATTTAAACAATTAAATTGTTAATAACAATATGAATTTGTTAATAATTTTTATTTAAAATATTGTTTTCTCAAAATTCAGTCCTTTAGCTTTAAAATAAAAAAAAAGTTTGTAGCTCAAATAGAACCGGAGTTATAAATTTGTAAAAATGAGTCTCCAAGCCAAAAAACTCGCTATTCTAAAATTTTCGATCACTTGTATTATTATCGAAAATATGTGAAAAAAAAATCCTTGGACACGTATCTCTTATTTTTCGATATAGAACCCGTGAAAAAAGTTTCAGCCAAATCGGAGATGTGTCGGTCAATTTTCATCAAAATCCGTACGGTTTGTAAAAGAATTACCCATATTGAAGTGTCATATATAGTAAAAGAACGATCAGTTACCTCTCCTACGTTGCCGTGATCTGGCTTACACCTACATTTTGGGGCCTTTATGCTCCCAATTGTACAGAGTGTCTATAAGCGTACTCGCAAGAAGCATTTGCAGGTGGTCTTATTTGCATTTCGTTTTGAAATGTAGTGCACAAAAAATTTCCACTGCATCGTCCGTCGTCTTTGGTTCTAGGCCCGGCGTTCAGCATCCGGTGACGCCGTCGGCAATGACGACCATCGAGAGCGTGTCCATGGCCGCGCTGGCAGCGGCGGCCCTCTCGGGCAACAGCAGCCCCAGCACCCCCGCCCCCCACTTGCCATTCTACAATCCCAACGTGCTGTCTCACAACTGGTACATCGCCAACGTGGCGAGGTCCTTCCAGAGTGTGCCCTCGGACGCGGACAAGGGCAGCGGGGAACAGCCGCTCGACCTCAGCAAGGGCTCCAGCAACAACAGCGCGTCGGGAGAGCCGAAAATCGGCCTCGGGAACAACCTCAACGTCAGGCTGCCGACGTTGGACACCAAGCATATATTCAAGTAAGTGGGCGCAGACCGCAGAGTGAATGAGTGAATTCTTTGTACTGAACTGAGGGAAAAATCATTACCAGACCAAGGAGGTAAGACGTCAGAAAGCAGTGTTGCCAGTCATCACATAATTATCAGATTTTAACTCAAAAAAATTGAAAAAGACATATTCTTAAAGTTTAAGGCAAGCTCTTTCTGATAGTGTACACCAAATTTGCGAGAAATGTTATTAACAATAAGAAAATGAGGATTTTTTATAAAAAAAATCTAGATTTTTTCGCACTATGTTTTTTTGGAAATCGAGTTTTCAAAAGCTTTCGGGCATGCCATCGACCTAGAACCCCTCTAACCGGTGGAGTAAATATCTGAATTTCAAGGATATACAGTTTGAAGTTTGATTTTTTGCCTTGGTGTTTTCAAAATGGTGCCCGAACTGCAAAATTTTCACGAAAATGACTATGAATTTTTATCTCAGACAATATGAATGTATGGATAAAATTACCAAGAGTAAAAAGTGCTTAAAATTACTCAATAATTGCATCTGAATTTTGTCAAAATTTTTCGAGGAACTTTTTTACATTTTTCTTTTAGGAAAATTTTTGCAAAATCAAAAAATCGTTCAAATTACTCCGGAAAAATTCATACGTATTCTATGGGTAATTCTAAGAACTATTTGTTCTTGGTAATTTTCTCCGTAAGTTCAACGTTTTCAAGAAAAAATTCCGAAATATCAAAATAAAACTCGATAAAACTGATATTTCTGAAGTTTTTCTTTAACTTTTTATTCTTGGTAATTTTATCCATACATTCATATTGTCTGAAATAAAAATTCATAAGCGTTTTCGTGAAAATTTTGCAGTTCGGGCACCATTTTGAAAACACCAAGGTGAAAAATCAAACTTCGGACTGTATATCCTTAAAATTCAGATATTTACTCCACCGGTTAGAGGGGTTCTAGGTCGACGGCATGCCGGAAAGCTTTTGAAAACTCGATTTCCAAAAAAAAAATAGTGCGAAAAAAATCGTGCTTTTTTTTATAAAAAAATCCCCATTTTCTTATTGTTAATAAAATTTTTCGCAAATTTGGTGTACACGATCGGAAAGAGCTTGCCTTAAACTTTAAGAATATGTCTTTTTCAATTTTTTTGAGTCGCAAATAGCGTAAGTTATAAGCCTCCAAAGAGCGATGTACCGCGAGGGACATTCTGGGCCGAAACGGGTTAATATAATTTTAGCCATATTTTGATAAAAAAATTCTTAGGTAACATGTTTATAGAGTGTAACATGATTTTAAAACAACATTAATTTATAGTCTTGGTAATTTTTAGAAGAATTAGAAGTTAAAAAAAAGTAATCTAAAACATCAATGAGTCACATATCACCTCCATAATTCATTAATTTAACTAATTGCATCTCTTGTTACTGTTAGAAAATTATCGAATAAAGTAAATAGGAAGTATCAAGCGACATGTCGACAGAGTTACGACTGAAGTTTTTAGTGATTGTTGACATTATTTATTATATTATAATAAAAATGAAAGTGAAGAAAAAATGCTATAAACCAAATTCAGGTGACCAAGAAACCTCTAAGAATAGTATGTTCTATAAGATGGGAGAAATCTGATAATTTTCTCTTCAGCGCACCACACTTTTGATTCATGCTATTGGACACACTGTCAAAAATTAAATAACTTGCCAAAATGTAGATCTTTAACGGTGTTGTAGAGTGTGATTGGAACCTTCGGCGAAGAAACAAAAACATGTTCCACTAACACCTAAATATACACTACACGTTTTGCCAACTATATTGGCATTATCAGGAGATGATTGCAACCAACGTGAAATCTAACCATCTACTCTAATTATATTAAAAGGTCCGTTGCATTTTGAAGAACCTTACCCTTTGTCTTTGTTGATCAACTAGTTCAGTGAACTGTTGGATGTCGGACCAGCACCTTTATTATGTGTTACATACCATAGCTTCATTTCATCTTACCAAATGATAAAAGTGAGTGAACCAATCCTCGTGGCATTCTCGAAGGCATTGTCTAACATTAATCAATTGTTAATCATAACCACACCTCACCTACTCACTATTTTACTATCTGCTAACTTCCATATACTGGTTACGTTTTGTGACATTTCATAGCTTTAACCTGCCAACCTATTGTTACTGTCAACAGCACAAGGTTTCACCGTATTTTAATTGAGCTATATGTTCTTTAAGTCTAGTTAAAATTGATCTTTTTGTTTGCCTGGTATGATTTTGCTCACAATCGTTACAGCGCATTTTATAAATCCCAGATTTCTCATTGTTATGTATTTTATCTTTGGAGCAATATAGTTTTATAACTTTTTGTTTGATATGTTTTGTTTGATAGTCATGTCAATATTTTTTAAGATTTCATCTAATCTGCGAGTAAATTGAAATTATTAAGGTAAACAATATTTAGACAACTCTGACCCATTTTGATTGTAGTATCTGAAAAAGCATGCAATTGCACACAATTTTCTTAAATACATATACCGTATGAGTGCCTTGATCTTGATATAGCAGATAGGTAAGTAGGAGTGGTGATAGGTAGCGGTAATCTTATTGGATAGCGATATGTGACGTAATGTCTCGAAACCTGTCCTGGTTCACTCAACCTGGACCCAACCCCTGGACTGAACCCAACTGAAACCTGGTTCACTCAGTTCCACATTGGTTAAGATAAAGGAAAGTTATCAGTATGTAAGTATCGGTAACAACTAATGTCTTTATTTGAAAAACAGGATATGACTCATATATTTACGTATATGTATATACTATATATAAAAGAAACGATTTATTTCCTGTTGTAATAAATAATTTTAGTTTACTTTTACTAACACTGAAACACTACATATGAGGAGCTCGCGTGCAAAACCGTATATATCCACTTTTTTCACAAAATCGTTTTTAGTTGGTTTCTGACTGTATGTCGTGAGATCTATCGGTACATGTACTCATTTGCGACCAGAACGAGGTATATCCCATTCAAATCGTCAAGCAAAATGTGGGATTTGGAGCAAAACCAGTTATATCCAAATTTCGCAGACAAAACCGGTTATATCCATATTAACAAGTCTGTGCGAATCGGTTGTATTTTAATTCGTTAGGTTGTAGTTTAGTTCGTATTGTTGCTGGTGCGACGTGTTTTCCATCGTGAAAGACTCTTCGAAAGGCAGAACCTAGTGTGTTTAGTGTTTAAGCTGAATTCGTGTGTTATGGAGGAAGAAGATATCAGTGTAAATGAAGGAAATGATGGGAATAGGAAAAGAAAAATACCGGAAAACAAAAGAGACGCGTGTAAAAGAGAAAAGTAAGGTTATGTTTTTTAAGGTAAACTTTTTAAACAATTGTTACGTGTTTTAGGTATACAGATCCTGACCCTAGGTTAGAAAATTTTACACGTCCTTGCCGTCATGATGGTAAAACATATGAATGCTGTAAAGTAGGCATGCAAGATATTCAAGATGTAAGAAAAGAGTTTTATAGACATGCCGAGAAAGTCCGCCAGGATATATATTTAAGTCGTTATATATCTGTTATGCCAGCTAAACGACGCAGACAAAAATTTTGAAAAAAAATCCAATCATAATATCAAAAGAAGAATACATACAAATTTATTCAGAAGCAGGTTCTGTAAAAACACTTGGTTCTGACTGGCAAATGTATGATGTCAAAGAATGGGAAAAGGTGTTTAAAAAAGTGAAGGGAATTTCGGATTTGAAAAAAATCGTCTTGAAAAAATTCATGAATAAAAATGAAATTATTATTAAAGTAATGACGTTTGAATATTATCGGTTCACTTCTGGTACCACAACTTGGCAATCGCTTATCAAGGAAGGAAAATCTGAAAACCATATAGAGCTAAATAGATTACAATATAGGTAATTCTATAGCAGATAAAAAGAAAAAAAAGTTTGAGGCATTTGATGAAGGAGCATTTTGAAGAAGAATGGCAAAATAGGGAAGACCTTTTGTGATATAAAAACTTGTTAGTCAGTATCGGAGAAAGAAACGAAGACTTTTTGGAAAACAATGAAACCCAAGAAGATGCAACCAGGTATTGCCTGCACGAGGAAACTACAGGAAACTGCAATACATGTTTAACTTGTTTCGTATATTTTGTTAGTGCATTTAACTTGTTTTGTTCATTTTGAAAGAAATAAAATTATTTTATTTGGAAATGTGTCTCATTTGGGTGCAAAACCGGATAAATCCATTTTTTTGTGGCAAATAACGCCAAATTGTTGACTAAATATAACAAAAAAAATTACGTCAATCAGATGGTATAACTCACTAAAATAAAAATGTATATTTGACCATTTGTTTTTTAATATATTATATTTAAACAATTTTAAAAATGCTTTAAATCATATTTAAAAACTTCAAGATTATTAAAAAAAATAATTAAACCACTTACATTACAAAGATTAGATTTAGAATTTAAATTTAGTTAAATTATGTTTAAAGTTAGTTAAATCATGTTCGTGTTATTGATCTACTGGAATCTTTTCCAAAGAATTCACATATCCAGTGTCAGTGCCATTAGTATGTTGATATAACCCTTAACCTCAAGATAAATTAATTGCTGCTAATTTTCTCCCAAATCAACTGTATAGGAAATAAAATATGATACGAAAAATAAGTATATATATATATATGATGTATTCAACCCAGGTCATGGATTTTATTTTGCTGATTACTCGTCATACAAAACAATATTGTGTAGCATTGACATCATTTTTTATCTATAGAGTGTCTTCAAAAACTACTGGATTGAATAAGCGAATGTTCAATAAAGACGTTCCGATTTTTTTATGGAAAAATCACGACACGTCAAACGATTCATATGAATTGCTGTTTTGTGATGTAGTTTATAAATTTATTTGGCCTTTTTTCAAACAACTAAGACCTTATCGATATTTTTTTAAAACGGCAACCCGTTTAAAGAATAATTCTTGTCAATACACTGGCATACAAAAAAAAAGTGGTCATTACTTTTGACCAGACCCATCTAGGGTCATGTATTTCGATGCGCTGAATCCGAATTTGAGGTCAGTTTAACCCGTACACTCTCAAAATTTTGAGTAAATTGCAAAAAACCGCTAAAAATAGCAAAAAAATGCAGTTATGCAAGCGAGAAATTTTTTTACGAACTAGATCAAGTATGGTTATTATGTATTTCGATGCGATGAATCCGAATCTGACGTTGATATAGCTCGTCAACCCTCCAAATTTAGAATAAATTGCAAGAAACCGCTGAAAATCGCTAAAAATCGTGAAAATTGAAGTTATGAAAACGAAAAAAAATTTCGAACTAGATCATGTATGTTTTTTGTGTATTTTGATGCGCTGAATCCAAATCACAAGTTTATTTAGCTGATAGACCCTCCAAAATTAGAGTAAATTGCGAATAACCGTTGAAAATTGATAAAAAAATCGTGAAAAATTGCAATTATAAACGAAAAAAAAAATTCTCAAACTAAATCAAGTATTTTTTCTTATGTATTTTGATTCGCTGAATTCAAATCCGAAGTCGGTTTGGTTTGTACACCTTCCAACTTTAAATAAATTGCGAAAAAAACACTAAAAATAGCAAAAAACCGTAAAAAAACAGTCATGAAGTAGTAGATAATATCAAAAAATAGTAGTGTTCTTACCCACAGTAATAAACAAACCTTGATTCCTTTCAAATTATACTATAATATCTATAGATTGTAATTAGAATTAAAAAAAAAACGACCTTCCTTGATTTTACACTGTTCTTCGCTTGTATCGAACTCTTTTTTCTTCGAATGTTCTATGCAGTAGGTTTCTCTTTCGTTTCTCTCGTTATTTCTCTCTTTAAAGTCCATCAAAAATCGGCCATCATGTTGACATTCCATCTTCCTTGATAGCAATTCTCCATTTCACTTATGTCTTGATGAAATCGTTCTCCTTATTCTTCACTGTAGACGATACAAGCGAAGAACAGTGTAAAATCAAGGAAGGTCGTTTTTTTTAATTCAAATTACAATCTATTGATGTTATAGTATAATTTGAAAGGAATCATCGTTTGTTTATTACTGTGAGTAAGAACAATACTATTTTTTTATATTATCTACTACTTCATGACTATTTTTTACGATTTTGGCTATTTTTAACGTTTTTTCGGAATTTATTTAAATTTGGAGGGTGTACAAGCCAAACCGACTTCGGATTTGAATTCAGCGCATCAAAATACATAAGAAAAATACTTGATTTAGTTTAACATTTGTTTTTTTTTTTTCGTTTGCATAATTGCAATTTTTCACGATTTCTTAGCAATTTCCATCGGTTATTCGCAATTTACTATAACTTTGGAGGGTCTACCAGCTAAATCAACTTGTGATTTGGATTCAGCGCATCAAAATACACAAAAAAACATACTATATCTAGTTCGAAAAAAAAAATTTCGTTTTCATAACGTTTTCATAAATTTTTACGATTTTTAGCGGTTTTTTGCAATTTACTCTGAATTTGGAGGGTTGACAAGCTAACTCAACTTCAAATTCGGATTCAGCGCATCGGAATACATAATAAACATACTTGATCTAGTTCCTAAAAAAAATTATCGCTTGCATAACTGCATTTTTTGCCATTTTTAGCGATTTTTAGCGTTTTTTTTGCAATATACTCAAAATTTTGAGGGTGTACGGGTTAAACCGACCTCAAATTCGGATTCAGTGCATCGAAATACATAACCCTAGATGGGTCTGGTCAAAAGTAATGACCACTTTTTTTTGTGTGCTGGTGTTATCAGTACCACAAGCCAGAAAACAGTTTAAGGTTTTGTTGAGAGTGCAAAAGAATCCGCGTTCCATACTAACTGGGGTTGCATAGTCAAATAGCAAAGGCAAAATTAAAGTATCATCGTTATAATTCACCCTACTTTTTTGATTTTGTTAGTCAAACTCAGTTTTGTGGGCTCATGGAATCATTAGTGTTAATGCGATATCAAAACGACTGAAAATGCTTTAGGTATACGACGATTTAAATTTTACGCGAAATCCTAAAAATGTATTCTTAAAAACTGTAACGACTGTCTGATTTGAAGGAGTCAGATTTGGCTATCAAATACGATTTTTCTTTGTGAATTTTGGCTCAGATTTAAATTAAACCCGAGGGATTTTCCCGTATTTGATGGACAGATGAGACTTTTCTCATAATGGTGGAGTTAATACTCAAAACTGTTCAATGGTCAACAGAAAATCCACATTCAATCATTCAGAAGGATCTTCATTACAAGAAACTCACTGTTTGATGCGCACTCTCACGCATTTACTGACCAGTTAAAGACTTGTCAACGGCTGTTTTTCAAGGTTCGTGTTAGAAGAAATTTTGTTAATTTCTGGCCATCGAGATCGCTTGATCTGAACCTAGCGGATTTTTTACTTTGGGGTTATTTAAAACATTTAGTGTTTAGAATACGACCAACAACGCTGGAAGGATTAAAAAATGGCATTAGGAAGCAAGTTGCTGCAATTCAACCAGAAATGTAAAATTTGAAGAAACGGTTAGTGCTTTAACACCACTAAAGTAGAGGTCAGATCGAACAGTTACGGTAAAACGGACATAAAAAATCCTATTATTCAAGGAATTCAGTTTTTATTGAAGTTGTATAATAAACATCGAGATTTAGAATAGACTAGAGAATATGCATCCCATTCGCACTATGCGTGGAAAATAGTAATAAACAAAGTGATACTGATATGGTGGCTTCGCCAAAAACAAACTTAAATTTGACATTGAAACATTTAATTAAACAGGTCATAGCCTCAAGAGTCCTTCGGCGTTCAATCATTACAAAATATATAATAATAAGCAATGCTTTTATAACAATTTGAAAGTAAATAAAAGTCCAAAATTGTTTTTCTTATTTGCTCTGTTTTTGCGCCACCCCTGCGCTGTATTATTATATAATAGTGTTTAAAGTTTAAAAAGATAGGTAACCATTACAATCAAGCGCCAATTTTAATATACTAAATTTCGGTGATAATGAATTGAAATATATCCCTTACTTTCTGTCAACCTTGTATTTTTCCTTACTCCGAACCAGGATGATTTTTATTTATTCAGATTAGAAAGAGTCGACTGTATAATAAAATCAGTACCGTTTTAGAGTGGCAATAGTAACAAATCGTTATCTAGAAGTACAGGGTCCGGCAGGGAGGTTTTTCACTCTTATTTTTCAACGAAATCCAAATTTTATTTGTTTAATACATAGCTGAAATGTTGCCATTAAACAATGCATAGTGATAAATGAGAAAAAAATCAGTTGCGAAAAATTACGTCAGTTCGGTGGTGCCCGTTTTTGTCTAGGCACTCATGTAGACAGCGCGAGAAATTGTCCGTACTCCTTTGAAGCATTTCACGTGGAACCCTTCGAATTTTTCGGGTGATTGTTCCTGAAAGGACTTCAAGTGTATGTGGTTTATTTATGTATTATGTACTCGAGATTTAAGGTAGCCCCATAAAAAATAGTCACAAGGTGACAGGTCTGGGCACCGAGGAGGCCACTCCACATCTCCACGCAACGAAATCAAACGTCCTGGAAAATGTTACCTTAATAAAGCCATTGCTGATCTGGATATATGGCAGGTTGCTCCATCTTATTGAAACCATACAGTATTACGTTAATGCGTCATCTATTCAATTTCGACAAAAAAAAAATCATGTAACATCGCTAGGTAGCGATCTGTGTTTACAGTAACTTTGCGTCTGTTTTCACGAAAAAAGTAAGGACCAGTAATAAAGTTTCGGCTAATGCCACACCAAACAGTAACTCTCTCGCTGTGTTTGAATCACAGAACGGCCCGTTTCAATGAAGGTGTAAACAAACACGCGATGAACTGTAGTCCACGGCTCCATGGTAACTGAAATGGCATCTGCCATCGAGCAGATACTATCTATTCGGAAAACACGCTCTGCAAAAAATTCCATACCTCCTTGCCAGACCCTGTATTTCCAATCTCTCTCACACCTAGAAACTAGATTGTACCAAGCTAGATTTTTCGAAGCCTTATTTCCGAGGGAAGACGTAAATGCACCATAAAGTTGTTAGAATCGGCGGGCGACGGGAATATTCATACATCACCTTTACGCTTTTCTACCTCGCAGTACGTTTTTGAGCGCTGCAGCTAATGCTCGTATCGGAGATTTACAGCGGAGACATTTAATTTGACCATTACTATACAGCACGTATACGCGCGGAATTCTCGGTTTAGTTTTCGTATTATAGCAAAAGATTGAAGATAAATGGTGCAATAAATGAGAAATATCTAGATGATATGACTCCATTTTCTGGAAATGGGATTTTTACGGCTTATTTTAGTGTACACGTTATATTATACAGGAAACTGCTCTATTTTAGTTGTTTTTCTTTCCTTTATTGCGCTCCATATCCGGTGTATAAAATAATGCAATCGGGGAATTATTATAACGAAATTGGGACCGTAGGGACGTAACGAGGGATGCTAATGTGGATGCTTGCATGACTTTTACACTATTTTCGGATTTTTTTCCAGAAAACGTATATTGTCGACAATATTCTCAAACCTCGTAAATCGATTTTTTTTGCAAATTGATTTTTTTTGCACCAAACGATTCCTCGTATATTTCTACGTTATATTACCAAACCTTGTATGAAATAAAAATGAGTTTGACGCTGAAAATCTACAGAAACCAAACCTCGTAACTATTGTTGTCTTATAATGACAGTCCAAACCTCGTATCACCATATCACAGTTTAGATATAAACTTATATCTAAACTGTGACCGTATGGACGCTTGGAATAGTTTGGTGCGCGTTACAGACGGTATTGGAAAAAGGTAAATGAGATAATTTTGTGGAGTGACGGTTGCACATGCACATACCAAAATAGAAACTCTGTTTTGTCGAACGCTCTACTGCAATGTTCAGCATTAAAAAAATGTGTGTATTATTCAAAAAATTTTAGAGAAAGGGCACACACAAATGAGTTGCGATTCCGTGCATAGTGTGATAGAACGGAAAATAAAGAATAGGATTATAAGAGTTCCAGCTGATTACGTAATATAATTGAAACTACACGAAAAAAATCCAGTGCCTTACAACAGTGGCGGTTGATGATATTTAAGTTAGCCATATCTTGAAAACCACGCGTGGGACCCACTTCACTTTTTAGGTGATTACGTGATGACTATAAACATCTTACAGAAAGGATTTATACTGAATAAACCGTCAGCAAAGTTTGCGAAAAAAATTTCAAAAACACTGCAGAACACCCTGGGATCTCAGTAACGCTCTGTGGGATATTTGCAGTATTTATATTTATTCATAATTTAGAAACAAATATAAGGAGAGGTTTTCGATTTGTTATAAAATATTTTTTTTTCAAAAAGTTATGGCCATTTTAATTTTAATTTTATAGGAACATTTTGTTTCCCAAAATTAAAATGGCCATAACTTAAAAAAAAATATATTATAACAAATCGAAAAACCTCTCCTTATATTTGTTTTTAAATTATGAACAAAAAATATACTGCAAATATTCCACAGAGCGTTACTGAGATCCCAGGGCGTTCTGCAGTTTTTTTTGAAACTTTTTTCGCAAACTTTGCTGACGGTTTTTCACTATAAAGCCTTTATGTAAGAGGTGTACAGTCATCACCTAAAAATGAAGTGGGTCCTATGCGTCGTTTTCAAGATATGGCTAACTGAAATATCACCAACCGCCACTGCCTTACAATGTGATTTACTTAGAACACACATTCTCTAAGGCTTACTCTAATTTAAAATATTATAGTTCTATTCGTTCTGGTAAAAAGGCAGGTGATCCAGTTGTTACGGATTTGAGAGCCTTAAAGTACAATGGATTAGATCTTACCATTGAGTATAAATTGAAAATGACAGTCCATCCCCCAAACACCCCGAAAAATTTTCAGCCGAAAAGCCGGTTGGTTTGTACAGCACTGCCCCTGACATTCAAAAGGACAAGTATGACAACTTCCAAGAACTAACCTAAGTTCTTACAGCGGACTACCATGTGTTTTACAAAATCTTAAAATATTAAGTTTTTTTTTATTAGTTTGTGTTTAGTTTGAAAATAAAATGCCTTGTTAAACCTCTTGTTTCAGTAGCTGCACAAACCTCGTAAATATAACTAATTAATAAAAACCAAACCTCGTAAGTTACATTTTTCTGTATAATTCTGCAATATTACCCCAAAAACAAAAAATGTATACCGTGTCATTCTTCTTATTCAATATTATTGAATAAAAAATTATAAAATAGAACGTTTTTTAGCTCTCCTGGAAAATGTTGTGTTACGCACTTACGAGGTTTGAGAATATTGTCGACGATATGGGGTTTAAGGATTCTTCTTAATATTGATTATGGCTACCTATTTAAAATACAAGGTATTCCTTATTGTCTCTCTATTGACAAAATCCTGTTATAATGAGAAAGTAATAGGGGTCTGTACGAGTAAATAAAAATATAATCGATTAATAATCGCTGTGTCACCCGTATAAACAGTATCTCATTTAAGACTGTAGAACGATTATAACTTTCTTGATTTTAAAATCAGTTTGATTTCCACAGACAGAGGGCGATAAAATCTGTTTACCATCATAAAGTCATTTAGTTTGTCCTAATGTAACGCCGCCTTCAATGCAAAATGAAATGAAAAAACTATAAAACCATTTTTTTTTTTGTTAAATTGCGTCAAAGTAACGCAAGTGGTGGTAAAGATATTTGCACCGAAATATTTCGTCAGATTGATTTTTTTCCTGTGCGTTACCAACTAACCCCTCACTTTCAACAGCGATTGTCAGAATAGAATTTGATAATTATTTTCATTATCTCCACTTTTCTTTTCTGAATGACATTCGACAGAAAATGAAGAAAACTGAGGTCCCGGCTGATAGGGGGTGGCTTTTAACCCTAAACGGGTTGTTCCACCCACGACCCAGGTGACAAATTTTCGGATATTCATTCTTTACCGCATCAAGAATCTATATGCCACTTGGGAAAAGTTTGTTCGTCCAAAGTCTCATATGCGTCGTAGAAATCGGCCTATAAAAAATGTAACCGCGAGACTGTATTTATACGAGGTGTGGTTATTAAATAACCGAACTGCTGTCATAACACTTTTTATTCATTATCCATTACAGTAGCAACTATTTCGCCTTCAATGTTGCCCTTGGTGATCTTGGCGATCTCTACACCGCTCCATACGACTTTTCTATTGTTAAAAGCAGTGCTGGAAATCCGCTTCTGTCAGCTGGTTCAGAACCTCCGTCGCTTTAGCTTTAACCGCTTCCACGCTTTCGAATATTGTCATCACAAGTAATCACCGTATTTAACAAGCCTGGATCAGTGTCAATGTTGTTTAGAATGTCAGCGCAAATGCTCATTCTTGATTCCTTTTGCTTGGGAGTGAGGAGTTTTGGCACCATTTTTGCGATAACTTTGCACATTTTAAACGATTCGTGTAAAATCTAGTGAACACATTCTTTGTCGATTCATGTTATTTCAGCAAGCTCTTAGATGCTTAGACGACGATTTTCGCGGATTAATTTACCAATTTTTTCAATGTTTTCGTCCGTTTTTGACGTTAAGGGCCGTTCGGGCGTGCGGATCCTCTTCGGTCGTTTCAGGCCCCTCTTTAAACCGTTTAAACCATTCAAAAACTTGTTTGCGGGATAAACATTCATTCCCGTACACTTCTTTAACGGATTGCTCCATCTGAACACATTTTTTTCGATGCGTGCATAGACTAATTCAAGCGACTGCTACAGTGAATCTGACCGACCCACTGGCTTGTCCAGCGAGCTCAGTGTGGGGAAAGTATCACCAGACACAGTTCTGTTCAAACTTGTCACGACACGCTGGCAACGCGTTGGTAGCAGCATCAGTTCGGTTATTTAATAGTCACACCTCGTATAATTTACATGATAAATATTGTTTAGTAGAAGTTTTTAACAAAAATTTTAATCTCACCTCAAAATGTAATTTGTAGATCATTGCGATTGGTACACCAAAACTTGTGATTGTTACGTAGTTGGATGTCCGCAAGTAACCACAGTCGTCTGTCACAATTTCATATATCAGAACTTACTTACAGTGATGATGTAATGTTTCGAATAAACTCAGTAACTTGGGAAAACTTTTACAAAACAAAAAAATAAAAAATTGCGGTTCCTGCTGCTACTATTAGGTAGCAAGAAATAACGTGTTACAGGAATACGTGATTTCAGTAACGGGTGATCCAGATCATCAGATCACACAGGGGCTATTCTAGATCCTACTAAATGTCAAGTTATAGAACAAGCCCCAGGTTTTCGTTCTCTGGCTTATTATTGAGAGTGATTCAAATGGCGTCTTGTTTGTGGTAACACGTTATCACAGTAGCAGTTAGCTTACAGATTAGTAACAGGTTATTAGCGATACTTTTATTTTGTATTCATATGCTTTTTTCTCATATCCCTTATTTAAAGAAGTATTGATGTATTGAAGTATAATGATGAATCAAATAGGATATATATCACCACGTTAAACATTATATCGCTGAATTCTTCTCTAAACAAATAAGTAGTAGTACCTATATAGGTAGATAATAAAATATGTCTTAATTTAAACATATTTAGAAATGCGGCTTTGTATAAAGGGCATCAAATTTCATCAGATAGCCGAATTCTTGAAATTCTTGGTAAGATCTTGCACAAGCTTAACATCATTTTCTGCTTAAAGAAAAAAAATCGTGATCAGTGACCCCGAAAACTTAACAATGGGCATCAAATATCAACTTTTTATCTTTTTCAGCTTGTTGGTAGCTGCCATCATGTCAAAATTCAAGTTTGACAGCAGATTCGTGATCATCGCACCGAAAACTGAATAATATACTCAAAATATCGACTTTTTACCTTTTTTAGGAATGTCGACTGCTTGTTGACAGCTTTTATTACGTAGAATATCAATTTTTACATAATATATAGTAGGTACAATTAGTGTGACCCTTAAAACCCCAAAAAAATCGTAATAAATGAAAATCGCACCCCTCGGAGAGTTGTAGAGAAGAATTGTCCTATATTTTTTTTGTTTTGAAATTCGTCAAAATTAATAAAAATAATGGGACTCTAGGACGTACTATATACCAATGTTACTTTACACAACCTGTACGTAGGACACAAATACATAACAAGTAATTTTCGTTTTACCTGAATAGCTGCCATAAGTTGTTTAATTTTAGGATTTTCCAAAACTATCAAGGTTTATTAGACACGAACTGTAATCATGTTTCAACAAAGACGATTTTAGAGAATAAACTCAATAAAAATGTTCCTCCAACCACCGATACAATGAAAACTTAAATAACACCTTATCGATCGAATAATTATATGCTATTAGCCTTCTAAACATTCTTCGTCCCTTTGTTGTTTGTTCCTCTTTGGCAGTGCAGAAACGAAAATCATCGTTATTACCGAGAACACGTCATGTGTCAATTTAAATTATAAGTTATAGCGGAGTTCTCTAGTTTGTACAGTAAATTTTTGAGATACAATACTCTAAATAATAAATTTGATTTTAATACAGCGATTTCGTAATAAACTGAGAGAAGAGATAATCAATATTTTGGCATACATTTGTGTACATGTTTTTGATATGTTGTATGAGTAATTTCAGTCCAACCAAATTATTCGAAAAGTATTCGTTTATACGCATAAAAATTCACAATAATCCATTTGTAGATATGGGAATATACAGTGAGGTCCATAAGTAACGGATAAATTCATTATCTACGTAATTTACAATTTATGAGTAAAATCCTGAAACACGTCAATTTTTAATTCTAGAATGACATTCTTTGAGCATTATTTAATACCTCCCCCTCCAACCCCCTTGGAGTGACAGTTGTCCCTTTAAAATTTTTAAATGGAACGAGGGTGCGTGTGATAATTCATTTGAAAGGGTTTTTAATTCTCCATCCAGCAACATAAGATTTTTTTAATTTCCAATATTTTTTATTGAAAAATATTACATTTTCAATGTTACTAAGTAAAGAAACGAACATGAAACAGAACAGAAGAACAGTTTAAATCAAATGTTCAAACTGGGCGCCCATTGCTTCTTGACAATAATGGAGGCGTTGCTGAAATTCTTCTAAAACATTTTGTATTGTTTCCGTGGTGATTTGATTAATATCTTGCCTTATTCTGTCTTTTACATATTTTACGTTATTTGGTCTATTGAAGTAGACTTTCGATTTTAAGTAGCTCCATAAAAAATAGTTAAGCGGGGTCAAATCTGGAGAACGCACATGCCACTCAATTTCACCGCGTCTACCGATTCATCTATTGAGAAAAACTTGATTCAGATAGGCTGTTACTTCCAATGAAAAATGTGGTGTAGCTCCGTCCTGCTGAAACCAAATATTTCTATCCATTTCATTGGGGTTGTCATCATCTGGGAAAAGCATTCTTAACTCTTGAACTAAGAAATTTTGCAAGAAATCCAAGTAACGCGCGCCAGGTAATGTGCCATCAAAGAAATATGGTCCGATAATTTGAGAATTTATAATTCCAGCCCAAACGTTCATCTTCTCAGGATATTGAGTATTGGCCTCCATCATCCAATGTGGATTTTCTGTACTCCAGTATCTACAGTTCTGTTTGTTGACTGTTCCATTTAAGACGAATGTTGCTTCATCAGAAAAAAATAATTATCAAATTTAATTTTCTTGATGAAAAATATACAAAATTCAAAAAACATTATATTGCTGAATAGATAATTAAGAACCCTTTCAAATGAGCGCACGCACCCTCGTTCCATTTAAAAATTTTAAAGGGGTAGCTGTCACTCCAAGGGTGTTGGAGGGGCAGGTTTAAAATTATGCTCAAAAAATGTCATTCTATAATTAAAAATTGACGTGTTTCAGGATTTTACTCATAAATTGTAAATTACGTAGATAATGAATTTATCCGTTACTTATGGACCTCACTGTATGAATATGCTCAAAAATCAAAATGTTTCGTTATTTAACAATTTACATTACTTTCAGTTTCACTAGAAGGAACTTTTGTTTACTATTACATTTTTGAAAGTCTTATTTTTTAACCCTTCTTTTTTGTTCCTCGACTAAAGTTTCTAAAATCAGTATATACACATATGTATATACTTTCTGATATTTTCTGAAATAATACTGAAATAACTCATGTTATATAACACTGTGTTAACGCATATAAAAAAAACCGCAAAATTCGTTCAAACCCATTTTATTAAAGAAAACTCTTAATTTTTTTTTAGTATGCGTCACTAGACAGTATTTGCATTTAACTGCTTCACTAGTCTCATAAATATTCCACTGAAGACTGCGTCCTCAATAGCACATCACATCCTAATTAAGTAAACCATCTTCTAAACATTAACTAATAAACAGTTTTTTATCATTTTCACATTCACTGGAAGTTGTTATTTAAAGAAACACTCGACCATGTCACAGTTGTTTAAAAATAGAACAATTAATTAATATATACAAATATATTAATTTCTTTGCCATTAAACTTCCGATAAAAGCAATTAGTGTCTAAAATTATTTAAGTTTTTAAAAATTTGTGTAGTCTAAGAATGCAATATTGATGCAAAGTTACTGTAAGTCAGTGGCGGAGCTATGGCATAGCACAGTTGTGCGGTGCAAAAGGTCCCAAGCCTTAGGTGGCTCCACAACCATTCAAAAATAAAATCTTAAAATGATTTCGCAGATATATATGCTAAATGTGTAAGCTTGTTAAGAAATGGTACCATAAACCCCATATTTTGTTTGTTTTCGTATAATATTTTTTTTTTCGTTAAGCAAGTATTTTTTAACGTGACTAGAGGGCCCAAATAATTTTTCTGCACAGGGGCCCTAGGGATCCTTGCTCCGCCACTGCTGTAAGTGTACTCGCTCCTCTGAAGAAGTATTGCAGTATTTTGATACAAAGTACATCAAGACAAAAAAATCCGGTGAAGATTTCTATCGCCAAGATTTTGTGGCATTTTTTCATGGTAATTCAAACTATTTTTGAAATATCGAAACAATTAAAGCTTTAGAATATCTTTTTTAAAATTGCCACATGTAAACTTGCAGGTATATACAGAGGTGTGTAAATTAAGTAATGAGACTGATTTTTTTAATTTTTTTTGATTCGAGTGGAATTACAATTCAGTATTGTCTCCTTCAAAGTAACTTCCTTGTGAAGCGAGACAGCGCTGGAGACGGTTCTTCCATTCCTCATAGCAGTGGAATAGCCTCCAGCTGGCCGGTTACAGCCGTTTTAATGTTCTCTATGGTCCCAAAATGACGTCCCTCGAGGTATTTTTCAATCCTCGGGAAGAGAAAGAACCTCTCTGTAAAAGTGTTGATTTACTGTTTGGCCAGGAGGCACAAACTCTTTGTGGACAATTCTCTGGCTATCAAAAAATGCAAATCAGCGTGCATTTGCCCTTCGACTTGCTCATTCTTGCTTTTTTGGGTCTTGGAGAGCTTGAAGTGTGCCATTCCATGCTTTGGCGCTCGTTTCCGGGTCGTACTCAAACACCCAACTCTCATCATACGTTCCATAAAATAGGGATCATTTTCCGATTCGAAAAAGTCAAGACACCTTCCTCTCCTGATGTCCTTTTGTTCTTGCAAAAGGTTTTTTGGAACCATTTTTGCGCAATTTTTTCTCATCCCCAATTCGTTAGTCATAATCTGATGAACAGTGGTGTGATTCAAATTTAATTCTTCCCCGATCATTTTTGTCGTCAACCGACGATCTGAACACACAAGATCCTGTATTCTATCGACATTTTCATCGATTCTTGAAGATGAAGGCCTTCCGCTGCGTGGTTGGTTCATCTTCAATCGAATATCTTCCTTTTGAGTCTCATTACTTAATTTACACACTTCGTAATTCAAACTGTCTTTGAAATATTTAAACAATAAAGTTTTGAAATATCTATTTTAAAATTGTCACACGTAAACTTGCAAGTACATATGTATTATACTTTAAATTTTAGATTTTAGTATTGCTTATTAGTGTCTATTAATGTTTGTTAAAATTGCGTCGAGTAATTTTTTATAAGAGATGACAAAATATATTGTTTTCCTGTTTTTTTTTTCCTAGTAATAAACTAGTTTGTAATGATTTGAATAATAATAAAACGAATTATGATCAATTTTGCGTGTAGATACACGTTGAATATATTACGTGTTGTGGGTACGGCTAAATACTCAGAGAATGGTCAGAATGCGTTGTGGATGTTTTCAAGGGCCTACAAAGCGAAATATCACATATCTACAGCCAGTGGCGGTGCGTGATATTTCAGTTAGCCATATCTTGCGAACGACGCATGGGACCCACTTCACTTTTTTAGGTGATGACTATACACCTCTTACAGAAAGGATTTATAGTGAAAAAACCGTCAGCAAAGTTTGCGAAAAAATTTTCAAAAAACACTGGAGCATTCCCTGGGTTCTCAGTAACGCTCTGTGGAATATTTGCAGTATATTTTTTTCATAATCTAGAAACAAATATAAGGAGATGTTTTTCGATTTGTTACAAAATATTTTTGTTTCAAAAAGTTATGGCCATTTTAATTTTGGGACACAAATGTTCCTATAAAATTAAAATTAGAATGGCCATACCTTTTTGAAAAAAAATATTTTGCAAGAAATCGAAAAACGTCTCCTTATATTTGTTTCTAGATTATGAAAAAAAAATACTGCAAATATCCCACAGAGCGTTACTGAGAACCCAGGGAGTGCTCCAGTGTTTTTGAAAATTTTTTCGCAAACTTTGCTGACGATTTTTCTCTATAAATCCTTTCTGTAAGAGGTGTATAGTCATCACCTAAAAAGTGAAGTGGGTCCCATGCGTCGTTTTCAAGATATGGCTAACTGAAATATCACGCACCGCCACTATCTACAGCTATTGAGTATACTTCGGTACCCACTAGCGGTGTGGGTGTTTTCCAGTGGCCGAAATAATTATACATTTACAGGTACATATACATTTTTATTGATCGTTTATCTTATCACTGGACCACTGTGTCCTAAATATATGGAAATCCCAATTATGTAAATAGACTCTAACCTATATATATATATAAAAACCTCAAACTTATCTGTTAGTTGATTATAAGTACCGAAATGTTTCGTGACAAATCCTTTGTTCCCACTGAAAACGGTAGTTAACATATCATTCTTATCGTGTATTTAAATTAAAAATACGGTAGCATTCTCCTTTTCACATCTGAAATACAATGTGTGAATTAAGTTATGAGGACTGATTTAAAAAAATATGTAAATATTATTATAAGATAAGAGAACAATTTAACTCTGTTCCCTTCAATAAAGAGTGTCTACAAACTCTCCTGCTCCCGATAATAAACGTGATTTTATGTCGATTTAACCTAATTTACCTTAATCAAAAATAAAATTAATTACGGTAATTTCTCAAAAAAAAGTTACCTAAAAAGTTCAAACTTGGCAAATCTATTTATCTATTGCGATCAGAAGCGTCCCACTTGAGAGAGGGAGAAGAGGCAACAGAATATTTGAATTACATTTTTTATCTTCTCCTCACACGTTAAGTGTATTAGCCACGAATTATACTAATTAAGGAGGGATATAATATAATGAGGGGAATATCGCCCAGGAGTCCGTCAGGGCATTGTAGTTTACTAGACATACAACACTTGACCACAAAGGTTGTGATTAATTTGAGGAGGATTTGGTACATTATTAAATATCTATTTTGATCGCCTTGAAAAAGTTTACGATGTGTTGCATAATATCTTCGTCACCAATCATAACATAGTGTAAAACAAAGTCGCTTCCCGCTGTCTGTCCCTATCTATCTACTACCTATGTGTGCTTAGATCTTTAAAACTACGCAACGGATTTTGATGCGGTTTTTTTTTAATAGATAGAGTGATTCAAGAGGAAGGGTTATATGTATAATACATGCATAATATAGTAGAGAAACACTGATAATTTTAATAAGGTTTCTAATATGATGTCGTAAACCGGGCGAAGCCGGGGCGGGTCGCTAGTATTGAATATATACGGGAGCCATATCGAAAAATTAAAACCTCTTTCATGTACATAAGATAAAAGTATGTCTGTACTCTGTTTAGTTAAAGGACAATTAAAGATGTAGTGATAGATGTTTCCAGTTTCGCCACATATACAATTAGGATTATCTCGTACACCGATTTTGTATAGGTGGGAAGGAAATCTTCCGCGATTCAGTTTTATTCGTATAACTGTTGTAATAGATTTCCTACTGAGCTTGCTGTTATTATACCACTGTGTATTCGGAATATTAGGATGGATCTTGTGATAAAATGTATTTGATATATCGCCATGTCTTTGCCACTGTTGTTTCCATTTCCCCTTTTGATGTTTTTTAAAAAAGGCTATAAAGTCAGTTATAACAAGATATGGTATATGTGAGCTATTGTGTGCATTTGCTTTCTTTGCAATTTGGTCGACTTTAATATAGCAGAACTGTGTGTCTGGGTACGGAATAAAGATCATTGTGACGGGTGGCACGATCATGGATATCGCTACCTTTTGGAATTTTATCATAGAGATATTTTGGTACCTTGGAACTATTGATTTTAAAAAATTAGACAAGCTAGGCGTAATTGACAGGCATGTGCTTTTATCCATAAAAATGGTATGTTTTGATGTTTGTACATATGTTTAATACTTTTATATATACATAAATTAGGGTAAAGGTAGTGTTTCTCATTAAAATTATCAAGAGCTTTGAAGACCGATTGAAAATCTGAGCAAATCAGTACATTTTAGAGTTTTTTCGAAATGGCCCGTTCATATGTCTGCTGCTTCAGCTGTAAAAATGCTTAGGTGCTTATTCAACGTAAATGAATATTTATAGTTGTAAGATGGGACATAAAAGGCGCCACTAAATTTATTTTCTAATTTGGAACCATCTGTGAAAATTTTTCTGATGTTTTGTGGATATTTTGAAAAATATTCACAGAAAATGTTGTGAACAGAAGTAAGATCGGGATACTGAGGAAACGAAATATTAGGAGTATACAATTATCTTCAAATTATTTAGTTTTTAACATCAAATTTGGAAACTTCATAATAATATTGTGCTCTTGTTTGAAAACGCTACGATGCGCCATTTTCGAGAAAACTCATTTTAACTTGGTGCATTTCTTACATAAAATTCCGTTTGATTGCTAAATTATGTAAAGTTCACTTTAACACATCCAAAATAGCAACAAAATCATATCTTTTTGTTGGATGGACATGTTTCAAGCAAGTAGGATGTTTTTAAAACCATGATTGCGAAGAGAACATTGGAAAATAATACTAAACAGCGATTAACAGTAACAGAAAAGCCAAAATAAACAACATTTAACGGATCTAATAATACAAGAAGATGACCATCATGTAACATTTTATTACACGAATGTATTCTAAGCTGTAAAGATCGCCTCATTCTTGCAGAAATTCTCGAAATTATTTCTTGAATTTTAATTAATTAACAAGCGTGTTGAATTCTCATCGAAAGCTGATTATGGCTTGTACGGTGTAAACACTTTGACACTTTAAGTAGCCACAAATACAGAAGTCACATGGGTTTAAATCTGATAATTTTAGGAGTTAACTCGTTATCAGCTTTGGGCGAGAATTCAAAACGCTTGTTTGAAATTGGCAAGAAATATCTTTACATAAAAATATAAATATCTATTGAAATATGGTCGTCATGTAGACTACCTGTTAAAATTAAATTTAACAAAAATAAAATTTAAGTTTGTCGTTTTAGAAATCATGATTTCAAAAGATTGTACAAAAATAGATAATTGCTTACAACGAGCACTATTATAAATATTAGAAATTACAAATATTTGGTTGATCTATCATTATCAGCTTTCAGCAGCAAAAAACACAACCCTTACTCTGCTGTCCATATTCAAATTTTACAAATAACTCATAAGCGGTAACACCTAGACAGAAATCTTCAAATAACCTGATGGATGGAGAATCAGCAACATTTTTTTTTTAATTCAGCACATATTCAACATGATCTGTTCACTTTTTCACATAACGGTATTGACATTGTAACTGAACTGGTAGATTGTATTTTTAGACTTTTACGCCAAATGACAGTTAAGTAGTTCACAAATAATAAACTGTGCAAATGACTATTTAAAAAAATGCTTTTTTTTACTTAAAAATAACTAAATAACTATAATAAATAATTAACTAATAACTAAATAAGTATAATAAAACACTATTTTATATCATTATAGTAACATGAAAATATACTTCACGAACTCAAGTAAAATGCAAAATCGTGTAAATAAAATTTTCAAGTGATATTAAAAAAAGTACAAATTTAAAAAAAAAGAAAAACCAAAATTGTCGGAATTTTTGAGTGAAAGTGAAAATAGAATTTTTGCAGCAAAGATTAATGAGCGATAGTTCTTGAAAATATACATAAAAAATCCCACATGGTGTAGTCTTTTTGGATATCGGTGTATGTCAATGAGATGCAGTTAAGTCAAGTCAAATTATAAAATAAATAATACGATAATAACAAGTAATACAGGTGTTCATAAGAAAAACAAAAGTTCAGTATTGCGTCGATGATAACAGCTTAAATATAATACAACGTTCAAGGAGAAAACATTTTTGTTTGAAATTTTCTTGCCTAAATCCTACCGTCTGCGAGTTATTTGTAGAATTTAAAAATATCACTTCAGGATTTATTTGATACTACTAGAATTGTTTGAAAATGCAAAGGAACCACTAATGTCATAATAAAATATGCAATAAACGTCACCTAATACAAAACTTTCTGTTAGTACAAAACTTCGTGATTTTGTTCCATGTTGTATTCTATAATGAAAGCGTCGAAATGATAATATTTCTGAAAATATACTACAGTGTGAGTAAAAAGGAAAAGAAAAGAACTTGTCTTTCTTTAAATATTTGTTATTTAAAAAAATGTTTTGACAACGTAAACAAGTTTGTTGCTGTGGCAACCGACGTTATTTTTTCAAATGGCATTGTATGATTTTCTTTGTATTTTTGGAAAGAGCATCTTCCTGGATACGAGACCATAAAATTATAACAATATTTCATAAAAAAAAATGAGAAAAAAGCAACTTTCAAAAAAATCACCCCTCTCAGTTTAACTTCGTTAATCCAGTTCTCATCAAGTCGTCCCTGGAAATGATTTGATGACATTTGTAGCTGTCAAGTAGAGACACCGTTCGTTCTCACTTACTTAATTTAGGGTTTTCCTATTTTTGACTATTTACGAAGCTGACAAAATGTATATAACTGACAACGAACGGTGTCTCTACTTGACAGGTACAAATGCCATCAACTTATAACCATGGTCGACTTGATAAAAATCAGACAGATCGACTTGAGGAGGGGGGGGTAATTTTTGGGAAAGTTATTTCTTTCTTACGACATATTATTAAAATTAAAATAATTATATATATTATTAAAATTTTATGGTCCCGTATCCAGGAAGAGATGCTCTTTCCAAAAATACAGAGAAAATCATACCATGCCGTTAAAAAAAATAACATCGGTTGCCATAGTAACAACCCTGTTTGCGTTAAGAAAAATCGAAAGCCACCCATTTTTGGCAAAAAATATGTTCGAAAACGTTTGTTAAAGCATTTTCTTAAAATTACAAATATATAAAGAAATACAAGCACTTTTCCTTACTTTTTACTCACACTGTATATGCACGTATGTACGAGTATTTTATTTTATTTATTGACTACTTTACATGCATAAAACAGTATATTTGAGTCTTAAGTCTTTAATGTACAAATCTAAAACACTTAAAAATCTTGGACATGGTGAAATTAGTGAAGTCAGTGTAATCCTGCACATTATTAAAGCAATGTTCTAAAATAATTTGCTGATGAAAATGGTTTATTAAGCGATGAAAATGATTTATTACATGCCTTAAACAATGCCTTACTTAGATTAATTAATTGCAATGCAATTTTAGTGCACCAAACTACGATGTGTGTGTGTGTGATTAGTGGCGTCTGTGAGTCGGAAAAAAACCCTGAAAAAATTATCTTGATTTACCCGCATCGAGAGTACCTCCTCCCCCAGTTTTCGAAGATGCTGAACACGATGCCGGTGTCAGAATGTCTCTTTGGGATTGCACAACCCCCTAAAACGGCCAAAAACCACCCCCTTCATCATTTCCTTGTAAAAAAACGTCTTTTCCCCCGTTTTCGAGGATGCTGAGCACGGCGGTGGTGTTTAAGATTACTTTCGACCCTCACCGACCCCTCCACAAGGGGTGATTTTTTTTATATCAGCGACAAAACGTCTGTCCCCCGTTTTCGAGGATGCTGAACACGGTGGTGGTGTTCAATATCCCTTGCGACCCCCACCAACCCCTCCACCAGCCAAAACTCACCCCCGAAAGGTTTTTTTTAATATCAACGGCAAAACGTCTGCCCCCCCTCCCCCGCTTTCGAGGATGCTGAACACGATGGTAGTGGATTTTTTTTCAAATCCCTTTAATCCCCCAAATCACCCCTTTCGGGGGTGAGTTTTGACTGGTGGAGGAGTGGGTGGAGGTCGCAAGGGATATTGAACACCACCACCGTGTTCAGCATCCTCGAAAACGGGGGCAGACCTTTTGTCGCTGATATAAAAAAAATAAAAAACCATCCCTTTCGGGGGTGAGTTTTGACTGGTGGAGGGGTTGGTGAGGATCGGAAGTCATCTTCAACACCACCACCGTGCTCAGCATCCTCGAAAACGGGGAAACGACGTTTTTTTACAAGGAAATTATGTAGGGGGTGGTTTTTGGCCGTTTTGGGGGGTTGCGCAATCCCAAAGAGACATTCTGACACCGGAATCGTGTTCAGCACCCTCGAAAACGAATCATGCAGTGTTGATGACTACCATATATCGAATTCATTCATATGTGACCTAATATTTGCTGTTGTTGGGACATTCATACATTTATTTACTCGCTTTTGTAATAGTAACCAAACTGTAAGTTTGGTTGAAAATAGTGTTAAAAGTCGTGTTTGCCCACGAAACTACGCATTAAGTGAAAAATTGGAAAGTTGTAAATACCAACATTGATTTTGTTTTGATTCCGTATGAGTATGTTGTGGAACACTTCTTGGGCTGTGTCCCACACAATAATTAATAATTTTAAAACTTCACTATTTCCTCCAGTATTTCCTGTCATTATAGTCGGCGGTAACAGAATTCTAAGAATTAACCCGAATTAATTCGGAAATGACGTCACAGTTCAAGAAACAAAAAATATTATCTATTAATGAGGCATTAATCATACGATTTCGACGCAAGTGAAAAAAACCGCATCCGTATCCACCGTTCTTAAATCCTGTAAATTCGTTTATCATATTTAAAGGAATCGCAAGTGATATCCAACAGCTGTGTGACAGTCATGATATTCATTTTGTGACCACCAAATGGTAATAGCGTTGTTGGTGTTCTGTTTATCATCTTGTTTATAGGTATGTACTTAGTTATGATTTATCTTAATGCAAAATTAAGCACGATGTTTTGTATAAATACAGTGTAGAACACAACACCCCTGCAATTGTTTTATTTATTTTCCAATTTGAACAATACGTCTCTGTTTTCTCAAAGTGACGTATATTTATATTTTCAAAATTTTTTTTTAGTTTATATGTCTTTAGACCTGTGACGTAGGCATATCTAAAATTAAGCATTCAGAAAATATAACGGAATGCAGTTTGGGCATACGTACCAAATATATTGAATGTTATAGCCCACATTCAACTTTATGAAATATTAAACTAGTTTTCCAATAAAATTTCCGAATTTGATATACTTACGCCACTTTGTAAAATCAGGGACCATTATTGGTATCAAAATGGAGGGTACAAAAAACTATTTTTGAACAAGATTTTTGATATCTCTTTATTTTTGAGACAACAATTTTGATATATCTCTTATATATTTAGTCCAAGTCCACACAATATCTGTTTTTAATATTTTGTTATGTCAAAAAATGTCAAAGGTTTAAAAGACCGAAGATGTAAAAAAGTCAAAATGTGTTGACATGTAAAATATGAAAAACATATGCATTTATAAATCTTATACTTACGAAAAATATTCAGCTACTTACGAAAAACGTTCTTTTTCAAAGATAGAATATTATTTGCAAGTAATAACCGAAGTTTATTAAACTATTTAACCTAAACATTAAAAAGGTCAACTTATTTGCCGAACTTTTTGTGGAAAAGATACAAAGTATAAAATTGAAAAAAAAACATTCCAAATAAGCAACATTGTAGTTAATTTAATAACATTGGTATTAATGCTAATTTACATTAATACCAGTGTGGCCTATTTTTTAATTATACTCTTTGTTATTTCCTCATCCACGTGGTATATCTTAATAACCTAATAATATCATACTTTTAAGAATATAAGTAGTAATTCCTTAGACAGCGGTTTTTTTCGTGGTCAGGTTGCCCTTAACCCATAGAACTCTTACGTGTGTTGATTTTTTTTTAATGAAATTACTGTCCATAAAAATTTCACTATTTTGTTAAAAAAATATAGCGTCAATCAGTTTATTTGCAAGTTTGCCTATACGTCTCATTTATTCTACAATAGGTAGATACTTAACTCAAAATAAATAGGGAAGGAAAAAGGAAATAGCTGCGCAATTTATATCTCATGAAGGTGGTACCTTCAGATACAGAAATTTTACAGCAATTTTTGCAAAATGTTTCAGCAAAACCTGAAAAAAAAAATAAAAAAGGCCATTACCGGGTTTCTAGAATATTATTTTATTAATATTTATTATTATTGATTTCACAGAGTTTAGATTTAAGACTGCATATAAAGATACACACATAAATAAAGGAAAACTATTGAATTTGGCGCCTCCGCCAGATAATATAAAACAAAGAAATAAGACCATTAATTGTTTAAGGCAAGAATTATCGTATTGCATAAGGTTAGGTACGATAATAATAAGAGTAAATATTAACTAAATGAAATCTATCTTATTTTATACATGATTTAAAATAACACTTTTTACACGAAATGTAATCTTTTTTGGACTAAACTGAACAAGAAAAAAATGACTAGATTCAAGCAGTTTCCGTTGTACTGACATTTTAAGTTAGAGTCAGTCTATTATGTAATGTAATTTAAAATAACATTTTATTTACTTTTTTTGTAGAATTAATGAAATATATTTGTCACGCAATTGAGAATAAAAATCTACAAACTGATAAACGAGTACTCTTATAGCGTCTTGCAGGCCATAATAACTTGCACATTCTTCAAATCAAAATTAGTGCATAATGAAAATATTTTTATTATTCTCACAGTCACATACAGCTCTATGCATAAAAATAGCACCGACTGTATTTTACATTAAAAACATGAAATATAAAAGGCAAGTCTTAGTTGCATCTGTTTAGCTTTTTATTACAAAAGAGTAGTGATATAACAAAACATTATATATAACATATTGTTCCAAATAAACTAAAAATAAATGTAGCACATTCAGTTAACTTATAATATCTCAAGTTTTTACTGTGCAAAAAAATAGCACCGCTCGTGAAACATACAAATTACTGTACAAGAAATCAAATAAATTAAAAAAATTAAACTGTAACATATTAATACTTTGTTGTATAACCTTTGTTTTTCAAAACAGCAGCACAACGCCGTGGCATAGAGTCCACCACAATAGCATCCCACGCTGATTACACAGCATTCCATAATTCTGCTGTATTCTTCGATTTTGCTTTAAAAAACAGCTTTTTTAACATCTGCCCAAGATTTTCAATTGGGTTCAGGCCTGGCGACTGAGCGGGCCATTCCATAACCTGAACTCGATTTTGTGCAAAAAAAAGCCTTTTGCTAGTCTGCTGATATGTTTGGGATCATTGTCCTGCTGTAAGACCCATCTGAGCGGCATATTCCAGTCCACATAGGGCAACATTACTTCTCTCATTTTATCAACGTAGACTAATGCGGTTATCGTAGGCTTGATCCAAAATATTGCCCCAGTACCATGATACGAGAAAGAACCCCACACATTAATTTTGCTCCACCATGTTTAACGGTCTTGACTGTTTACTGGGGTTTAAGTTCATCTCTTGTTGGTCTGCGGACAAATGTTCTACAGCCTGGAGTCCCAAATAACTCAATTTTCGATTCATCGGTCCAGAGGATATTTGTCCATTGTGCGAGAGGCCAGTTTAAATGTTCCCGAGCGAATTTTTTCTTCTTGGGTAACGATACTTGGCTAACGAGTTCTGGCCATCCAGTTTTTCTCTATGAGCCTCCTTCTTATTGTATATGTGTCTACTTTGAGAATTATTTCCTTTTTAGTTTCAGTTGACGTTATAAAAGGATTTTTTTGTTAGTCTTAGGATGCTTCTTTGATCAGTTAAAGATATTTTTTTTCTTTCGGCCTCTTTTTTCTTCTTTTTCTTTAAATTTCTTGGCATTACTGATTTTTTTAGAACATCCGACCACTTCCCTAATAAATTTGTATGTTTTACCTTTAGCCAATCATTTGTTTATGAACAAATGTTCTTCTTTCGTGCAATGTTTTCCACGACCCATTTAATATTTGAATTAAATTAAAATTCAATTCAGATATTAACTATAGGCTTATATTATTTTACCTTTGACTTCATTGTTCTATGCTGAAAGATGTTTAGATGTTACGGCGTCGAACTGCTATCATGGACTGAATTGGTGTTATTATTTTACACAGGTCAATATTGATTTTATATATAGAAACTGGGATTTCCCCTACCGAAACGAGAATTTTCCGGACTTCTTTAGTTTCCGAAACTCAGTGGATCTCAAACAAATATCTTGAGAACACTTTTGAATGCATATTGCAAAGCAGTCAACACGTGATTATGGAGTTAATTTGAGTATTCACTATGGTGCTATTTTTTGCACATAGCTGTAGTATTCCCCTGGCCACCTTCATTTTTTTAATATACTATGAATATCTGAAAGTGTTCATAAATGTTTCGTTTTTTCTTTTAAAACAATGCATTTTTCTCGTTTAGAACAAGTATACCTTTTCTGTAGACAATTAAATTTTGCATCATACTGAATAGTCGAGATTGATATTCCTCCATGGAGAAAAATAACGGTAAAGAAGTAATATCACATTTTACATGCCATTAGCGCCCTCTATGAGATATTCAAAATTTTGCCTCGTGATATTATTTGCGACTATTTATTATGCTTCTGTACCCATTTTGAACTACGCCGAGTTGTTTTGGAGATATTTGAAAAACACTTGTTCGCACCGCCCCCTTTTGAACGGCTGCAGTACTGTTAAGAACGGCCCTAGAACAAAACAAAAAAATTCTAGTCGATTTATTTATGACGTAGCATTTGTCGTTAATTTTTGGTCCTATATTTTGAATAACTCTGTATGTGTATGAATAAAATATAAAGACTGAACAAATAACACGAGCTTTTGTAAAAAGTGTCACATTGACGTTATTCATCTCTACGGAACTTTGTGATTTAGGTGGGAGTATCTAATAACAATGTGTCTATTACTTAAATTGAATTACATACAGGGTGTCCCCCGGATTGAGTTACCTATTTATAGGTGAAATGGACAAAAAATGTAATTTTGCTTGTCTTGAAACGTCCAGAAAGTTTGTTGTTTGGAATTAAAAATCAATAATTGAAATTTCAAGCGCTTTGTCAAACACAATGACAAACAATAACAATTGCCTTATTAATGGCTTACTAAAATTTCAAATATTCTAATTAGGGACTTTGAGAAGAAATAGTGTAAAGACAACCTATTAACTACAGTGTTGATTGACCAAATGATTATCTGGACGTGCTGTTTCTTCAAAATAAATGTTTAAATAATATTTTTGGGGTTTATGATTTCTTATTATGTCTGCGCCTTTAGTAAACATAATTTTTTTAAAGGAAAATGGCTATACTTTAAACGTATAACGATAAAAATTGCGGAATCTCTTCAAAATACTAAAATTGACTAGTAGGCCATGCCAGTATTATTAAATTTAATTGCAAACAATTTTTCTTAATAACTATTTTACATAGCGTTAATATTTAAGTTACTTTACTCTTCATTATTATTTAATTTTTTGCTATTTTTGAACACCCTGTATGTTAAATTGAACAAACAATAAACTTTCCGGACGTTTCAAGACAAGCAAAACTTTTTTATGAAGAATGACTTTTTGTGGAAAAATTAAATTTTTTATCCATTTCACCTATAGGTAACTCAATCCGGGGACACCCTGTATAAGTTAAAAAATAATCACTAAATGACTTTGAATACCAAGTATGTTGTATCACTGTACTTGGAAACGGTGTGAACTAAATTTAGGTTTTTAGTTTCTAAGGGCGCTATTTGAGAGTGTGTTTTTTATATTTGGCATTTAAGTGTAAGACGCAACACGGTTCTTGAGCTCTTCCGACAGACATTTTTCTTGTCTTTTTCATGTACTTCTTGTTCTTATATTTTCAAATAATGAAGATGTTGGATGTTGTCTTTTAATGTCATTGTAGGACACCTGATATACTCTACTCTTCTCTATTGTTGCAATATAGATTTTCCATCAATCATGGGTGTGATAGAAAGTCTTAATTGAAGCAAAAGATACTTCGAAAAGAAAATAACGAGGTTTGTCTTTTTTCCTGTAAATTTATTTAATAGTTATCTACGAAACCAAAATTTTTAAATATATTTTTATCGGCTTCTGTGTCGAAGAATCTCGCGCGTCGAAATTAATCCATTTATTGACGAAGAGTTGTGCATAGGACGTGATGCACTCACCACTCGACAATGAAAGATAACGTATCTCTCACAAAAAATAAACAATTCGTCATAAATGTACAATAAAAATATAAATAATATAAATGACTTGTTGACAAAACGACGACAAAATATTTTCATTAAAAGTGCATCTACACGGTGTCCGTACTAAAACCAATTACGAGTAACACCAATTTACAATAAGTAGACCACACCACCATATCCGTATATTCTTTTTGTCGCTGTCCAATCCGCAGTCGGTTGGCAGGCTGTCATAGTATGTCCTTAACCTCAAGAAATGGTCTAAAATGCACCATTTTGCCTTTTATAAGGCTGAATGAAACCTCATGATATAGAATAAAAAGAGAGATTGTGCGTTTTTTATAACCTGGAGTGGGTACTGGAACCTTCGGCATAGAAACAAAAAACAAAAAATGTTTTCCACGAAACACCGAACTACTATATATTTCTCGACGCGTGTTTCGCCAACTAAGTTGGCATCTTCAGGAGACGATTGAAACTAAATTCTAACCTACACACTTGCACTATTTATACTTAATTTGTCTCCACTGTTCACCGAACCGTAACATCTGTCTGTCTTTGTTTATCAGTGCAAACAATGGACTGTTGAGTATTGTCCTTCTTCATTCTACAGTTACATTTAAAGATTTCTAAACTTTCAAAAACATCCAACTATCTACTATTTGTTAGATTTCTAATTAATTTTAAATTATTTATGTCTATCCTATGGTTGTTGCCTTGAGCAACAATTGATTTTTCCGTTCTGCCATATTTTTGATATTTATCTTAAAACTTATCTGAAAACTTTATCTAGTCCGCAGACTAGATAAAGTTTTTAAAAATATTAATATAAATTTGGTTTACAATTCTAAACATAAACTACAGACGCTTTTGGGAAGATAAAATCGACAATAACGAAAAAATTTTTTTTCATGTGCGGAATACTACACTATGCCTACTATATGTTTTTTGGGTCGCTGATTACGAATCCGGGCTTACTTTTGCTTGATCAGTTAACCTAACCTCAAAAAACGCTCAAAAACTCAAAAAATCGAGTTCATAAATTGAATAACACACGGGACCTGAATTTTTGAACTTGATATCCCCTTCAACTGAACTCTTGCATCTCAAAATCTCCGAATCCAAATTTTCAAACTCCTAGCCTCTTAACCTAACCTCAAAAACCCCCCAAAAACTAAAAAAACGAGTCTAAAAACTCAACAGCACACTTCACATGAACTTGATAGCCCTTTTAACTGAACTCACGAACATCAAAATCTCCGAATCCAAATCTTCAAACCCCTAAAACTAAACCCCCAAAGATTTTCTAGCGATAAATTGGTGAATATGATATATTGCTTCGCCAGTAACTAGCGACGTTATGAAAAAATACCTCTAAAACCTGAAATTCCACCACCCTGAAAACAGTAATATGCTGAAGTGGATTTAGCGTTACCCATCCTGGACCACGTGGAGGTACCACTTCTCCAGGACTTACCTGTTTAGAACAGAGGCACCTACGCCAGGAACGAAAAAAAAAAAAATATATATATATACATATTGATCGAGTACGATAAGTTAAAAGGAATCTATAGTTTTATCAGTGAATGACCTTTGATATTTGGCGGTACCTGCGCTAGGAAAAAAGTAATACTAAGTATCTATTGTAGGTGCCCCTGTTCATTTTTTGGTATAAAAATTCAGGTGAAGTGTGCTGTTGAGTTTTTGGACCCGTTTTTTTTTAGTTTTTGGGGTTTTTGAGGTCAGGTTAAGAGGCTAGGAGTTTTTTGGATTCGGAGGAGAAAATTTGGATTCGGAGATTTTGAGAAGCAAGAGTTCATCAAGTTTAAAAATTCAGGTCAAGTGTGCTATTCAATTTATGAACTCGATTTTTTGAGTTTTTGAGCGTTTTTTGAGGGTAGGTTAGCTGATCAAGCAAAAGTAAGCCCGGATTCGTAATCAGCGACCCAAAAAACATATGGTAGGCATAGTGTAGTATTCCGCTCATGAAAAAAATTTTTTGTGGTCCTGTGTTATCAACAGGTCGTTTAACGTTATTTGTACACCCAGTACAACAACAATAAATGAGTTGTTGACAAAATGCGTTACAAAGTATTTTCATAAAAGTGCATACAAACGCGATAATATAAAAAAGTAAATTAGGTATTAAGACCTGTTAAATTGGAGCACAGTGTTTACGTAAATAATCGTAAAAATAAGACTAATAATAAATTAAATGTCATATCTTCAGTGGCAAAGTACTCTCAAGTGAACTATTGTGTTAAAATTAGCTATTTTCTTCAGTGATACGAAAAACATTCAGTTAAATGAACTCGACACTTTTAATCTAAAAGGGGTCAATAACAAACAAATGCACATTAAAGACGTGGTGAAATGGTTAAAAGTTGAAGTATTTTTTTCTCGGAATGTCATGGAATTTATCGGTCACAGCTTTCCTTATCGTACAGTTTCTATTTGTCAGTCTGTGGATTTTATTTTATGCATTCCGGGAACGTTTTCGTTTTTTTATCTCGTCTTGTGCAAATAGGATGTCGAGTGCACTACGCACGAATCACGATCGTAGACGATAATTCTAACAAATAAATTGTAATAAAAAATATTATTTCCACCTATGTTGCGATATACGAGGTGTGTAAATTAAGTAATGGGGCTGATTTTTTTAAATATCTTTATTCGAATAGAATTACAATTCAGTATTGTCTCCTTCAAAATAACTTCCTTGGGAAGCCACGCAGCGTTGGAGGCGGTTCTTCAATTCCTCATAGCAGTACTGGAACTCAAATACTGGAATAGCCTTCAGCTGGTCGATTACAGCCGTTTGAATGTTTTTTATGGTCCCAAAATGACGTCGCTTAAGATGATTTTTCAATCTCGGGAAGAGAAAAAAAGTCACAAGGACTCAAGTCAGGCGAATAAGGATGCGGGGGAGCTACATGAATGTTTTTACTAGCTAAAAACTCGTTTACTGAAATGGCTGTGTGACAAGGCGCATTGTCGCGATGCCACATCCAGTTGTTCTTGATGTTTGGTGTCACACGCATGACTCTTTTTCGAAGTTTTTCAAGAACCTCTCTGTAAAAGTGTTGATTTTCTGTTTGGCCTGGAGGCACAAACTCTTTGTGGACAATTCCCTATATATCAAAAAAGCAAATCAGTGTGCCATTCTATGCTTTGGCGCTTGGTATCCGGGTCGTACTCAAACACCCAAGTCTCATCACCAGTAATAATACGTTTCATGGAATGGGGATCATTTTCAATCGATTCCAAAAAGTCGACACTTTCTCTCCTGATGTCCTTTTGTTCCTGCGACAGTTTTTTTTGGCACCCTTTTTGCGCAGATTTTTCTTATCCCCAATTCGTTTGTCAAAAACTGATGAATAGTAGTGTGATTCAAATTTAACTCTTCCCCGATCATTCTTGTCATTCGACGATCTGAACGCACAAGATCCCGTATTCTATCGACATTTTCATCGGTTCTTGAAGATGCAGACCTTCCGCTGCGTGGTTCATTTTCAATCGACTCTCTTCCTTCTGAGAATGCCTTAAACCGCCGAAAAACCTGGGCTCTTGAAAAAACACGGTTTCTGTAGGCCTGTTGAAGTTTTGCAAAAGTATCTATGTGTCCAAGTTTGAAGCAAAACCTGATAGCACACCGTTGCTCAAAATTAATGTCACTCATTTTTAAAACGCACTAGAAAAAAACGGTTTACGAAAACAGTCACAAAGAATAAACAAATAACTCTAACAGTTCAAACTTGTACTGAAGGTGCATTATATGTTAACCTACCGCCCTTCCAAGTCCCGTCTCCGCAGTGTTGCAGATCGGGCGCTACGTTGCCAGTCTCATTACTTAATTTACACACCTCGTATGTACATAATATGTTGCGTTTAGGATAATTCATTTCAACAAATTAAAAAGGGTCTATTTAAATAACCTTAGTAAATACAACGTTGTCGTTAACTTAGAAAAATAGACTGCTTTGTTATGAGGATGTGTAGGGTGCACATTTTGAACAATTATTAAAGAAAAATAGTCTTCTGTTTTTGTTTTTGTGTGTCTATCCGTCTATAGCGACGGATAGAGATTTGAAATACTTTTCATACGAGGTGTCACATATCTCCCCCCCCCCGCATTTAAAAAATTGCAATTCAAATGTTTGAGAGAGCGAACTTTTAACGACTTCACTGTATGTTAATAAGTGTTTACTCCTGGTATTTTTTCGTATGTTATCATTTTATATTCTGAATAATATGACTGGGCAAAATTAATCAGTTCCTAAAAAATAAATTAGTCTGGATGGCGTCTGTTTGGTGATTGTCGGCGACAGTTCAACGACCTGCTATAATCTGACTAACGACTGCACCGTATGCACCGAAATTTGGCACAGATATGCGCAAGAACAATAAATAGTCGAATTTCCTTACGAAATACATGGTGGACGCAAAAAGACATGGATCAATTATAAGAACTACGTTTGATATCGAAATGCAACACTGAACTAATAAGAAAAAATAACTGAAACGTAAATTTAATGTTAAATAAATATTTTTTCCCTAATTAGTCATATGTTTGAAATATCGATCATTGATTCAGTTCTAGAGCAGTTTTCTTTATCTACATATATTATATTTTCTATAATATATGTATCTTAATCTATATTGTATTATTGCAAACTGCTGAAAATAAATAAAGTCTGTAAATGTAAAAGTACAATAAATTCGACTTATTTTACGTTTTTAAGATCGCGAAATTCTTTGAAACTTGGAAACTGAAAAATAAGACATATACTATTATTATATTGCAGAAAGTTGAAACCGTTAAATGTATTTGCGTTATAATCATAAAATGTGTCTTAAATAATAAAGTAATATTTCACTCATTCACCTTCCAAGAGTAGACTGGGTATCGATACATTTTTTGAAAACTTTTGATAATCTGAAAATTGATAATCTTTATTTATTGGCTGAAAATGGCTAAACATTTTAAGTACCTAATTTATGGATCGCTTTATATGTATTTCTTTTTTTACCATTAGCAGTTAACGTAACTAAATTCATACTTAAAACCTTAAATTCATACTTAATCCCGGAAAACAAGAAGACTCAGCACGGAAAAGCTTGTAAGTTTTAAAGCACAGTATATTGTCAGATTCTTCACTTTATTATCGTTGCTCATTTTATGTCTTCAATACACTTTTGAAAGCGTTGTTAGTATCTTTCATATTTGGATTTACGACTTAAGAGAGGTGTGTACTAAGAATCTAGTGAATCAATGTAAAACAAACCAATAAGGATTTTATTCCGACGTCCACGTAGTGAAGCATCTGAAGATATAAAGATGATACTGTCCAGATAGTTTTATGTTATTTATACAGGGTGTCCCATTAATAAAAGGACCCAGCGAAACTGCAGATTTCTTGGGTAAAAGTATTGCCAAATATAACCAAACTTACGTTATTAACACCGGTTGGCAGACTCTAGCATTATTATTAGTGTGTCCGAGGTGTTTATCTCGTAGGCGTCGGTATTATATTACATTAATAATAAAATTTAACACGTACAAACGACTAAAATACCCCCATTTGCTGACAAAGTGAATAAATTCATCGGTGATTTCGAAGATTTATTTTATGATAGCGCGACCGTAATGTGCGTTGAAACAGCTTTAAAAACTATTCATAGTAACTGTAAAAGTTTGTGTGAAAGTGTATTAAAGAAAGACACCGGATTTACCAAATCAAGACAAATTTGTGATGGTGCATCTACAGATTCGTTAAGTGCAGAGTATTTTAATTATGCCTGTATTACAACAGTAGATATCTAACGGTCATTCACCACAGCGAACAAGCCTCTCGGAGACAACTATAGAAACTTATTTAAAGCTACAAAGTTCTTACAAATTTTCTCCAGTTCGTGATAGTACTGTTAACTAAGCTACGTCATTAAGCTAATTAAGAGGGTAAGTTTTACATACATATATGGTTATAAAGTATAAATGTATTTTGTTACTTTATTTAATATTAGTTACTTTGTTACGTATATTACATTATGATGTGTACGCCTATGTCCTGAGCACATTTCGGCCAACTCTAGTGATCAGACAAAGAAACAACATCCCAAATGTTATACTCGTAATCTATTACAACTATCACCTGATCTAAAAACCAAACTCGCGTTTTTATTATGTCCATTTTTACCAATAAATATATTTTTTATATTAAAAAATATTCTTGTATGTACGTACAATAAGGCAAAAAGGAAGTTGCATGACATAAGTAATATAATAATAATAAATCATAATAAGTAGTGCATACTTACCACAAAGTGTTTATTTGAAAATGGTAAGTATTTATTTGACTGCAAAGAAAATGTATACATAATAAGACAAAATAGTGAATACTCCTTATAGTAGTGCTTACCACAATGTGTTTAAAAATTACAAATATTTGTTGGTAGAAAAGATGTAAAATATTACAACCTTTATACACATATTGTTATGTATATTTAAATATCCATTATTAAGTATTAGTTTCTAACCGGTCGGATCCTTCGTGTATGTATTTAATTAATTATATCTGGCCTTCACTCATATTCACACATGCCTATTTAGTCAGATTTCCATTACCTAATCTGTACGTTTCAATTTGAATCAGTTCTAACTAGACGTTTAAATCTGAATGTAAATATCTCCACACTCCGGAAGTTTGTAGTTAAGTAAACTCGAAATTAACAGTTTCTTTTCATATGCCCACAATTCTTGTTATGATAATCTTTCAATTTATGGTATTCCTAAGATTCACATTTAAGGTGTTCTTCGTGGAATTTGTTTCGACAAAACCTACATACCTACATTGTTTTGTTTAAGGGGTTACTTTGGATTGATTAGCATTTACTTGTTTGGGACATACCGTGCCCTCCGTGAATTTTAGTATGTCAATAAGTTTTGCTTGATTTTAACCTGATATTCATGGGAAAAAAATTAGTCTCGTGACATTCGGTACCTATAAAATTGTCCAATTTGACATGTTTAAAAATAGTAGATAATATTAAGTTAGCGCAATTGATGCGTAGCCTCAGACGGGTTCAGCTTGCATTGCTTGCATTGCTTGCATAAAGGCAACATGCGGCCTTTAGGACAATAAACAAAAAAACTAAAAAAAAAAGTGCGAAAATTTCGTGGTTTTTCGCCTGCCAAAAGTTCTTCCCCGACTTTCGAGATCAAAAACTTAGTCTCACCCTTCCCACCTTATACCATACAGTCCTAGAAAAAATCTTCTGCCCTAATTAATGCAAGGTGGAGTGTTTTTTTTCGATTCGACCAAGTACCCAATCTTTGTAACTTGTAAGAGCTTTATCAATCAGTAACTTGTATAAAAAAATTATAGATAATTGGATATGTGATTAGTTTTTGCTTCATTAATATTTGATTAAAAACAAGCAAAACTATTTGGTATAAAATTTCACGATCAGAGCTTTACTTACAAGAGCAATACTTTTTTCCAGTTTCTCGAAAAACAATTCTGGTATTTTTTTAGTCAACATCTCTCCTAAAAGAACATAGAGACTATTTTGAATTAAATTTCGGTTACAAATTCAAGACGCCGTTGATCCAAACTTTATTTTATTTCACTCGTATTAATAGAAATATTTTGGTAGGTTGTTCATCACTTGTATCTTGTTAATACTCGTAATTCGTCTTGGTGTAATAAATTGACAGGTTGATTGATTAAACTTTGTTACACACAAATTTTTAACTTAATTGGCTGAGTAAACTAGGAAAATTTGAAAATAATTTTTAAGACTTTTTTGAAAGCAAGTAATTGGATCTTATCCAAAAAGCATTGTGAAGTACTGTCGCCCTACGTTCGATTTTAAACAATGTGCGCTGACTTCTTTCAGGCTCCATAACTTTCTTGATACAACGGATTTCGAAAAATCCTATTAAAGGCTTATTTTCTACGGTGTAAGAACTAAGGAATGTAAAAAAAAACTATCCCAACACACCTTGCTTTCCTTAAACACATTCTTTTAATTTCTCTTTTCTTTATGATGTAAAAGTGAAATATAAGCATATAATTTGGTTGGATTAATAAGAAATGTCTTAGTAGGTACTTTGTATTTAAATTTAGCACCATTTTTCAATGCCTTAACCTAGAAACTATATTTTGCATGTGTCATCTAGAGAACCGCCAAATTAGTTACGAAGCATTTTAATACAAAAGAACGCCTTAACAGTGTAAAAAATTCCTGTTCTTGTGTGAAAACAAAGTAAACTTTGTTTAATATTTGGATATAATCATGTGCTAAGTGACAACGCAATTCGCAATCTTATTCGAAAATTTGTTTTTTTTTTTCGGATCGGTTGTTGATTTAAAAGTATATCAGTATGCCACATAATGCTCAATCCAATGAAAATAGATATTTGGGGAAGATTATTTTTAAAATACAACTGTATTGTCTCTACTTCGTAAAAAAATAAAAGACCATGCTATTTTTCTTACATTGTTAATTTCATTTAAAAAAATGAAATCGCTTACTGGGACGCCCTTTAATTCAATGGCGACTGGTGGAATTTGAGATTCTCGTATTTTCGTAAGGATGGAGCCCACAACATATTTTAGAGGGTGATTATTAGACCTAAGTAGAATGCTATAATAGCAAAAAAACTTGCTAAAACCAAATGAAACTTGCAAAAGAAATCAAAAAACGTTTTGCAAAATAAATAGTATGCCATATATTTATTCAGAATTACTAAGCGAATATAAGATTTTTTGTTCTAGTGCTTTTTGCAAAATTTTCATTTTGCGTAAATATATAAAAAATTTCAAAACTAATTCAAGATCTCAAAAACGAAATGCTGGTAAGAAAAAAACAGTTAAAATAACTTTTACAGATCTTAAAATTTCGAAAAAATCACAAGTAAAAAAAGGATTTTATATTTGCTTTGCAAAATAAATAGTATGCCATATATTTATTCAGAATTACTAAGCGAATATAAGATTTTTTATTCTAGTGTTTTTTGCAAAATTTTCATTTTGCGTAAATATATAGAAAATTACAAAACTAATTCAAGATCTCAAAAACGAAATGCTGGTAAGAAAAAAACAGTTGAAATAACTTTTACAGATATTAAAATTTCGAAAAAAATCACAAGTAAAAAAGGATTTTATATTTGCTTGGTGATTGTAAAAAAAATATATCGCAAATATATTATTATTATTTCGCCGACTTTATAGTCACACTTCTCAGCGTAAACGCTGGGAAACATTCACCCATTCCTGCTGCAGACAGTGATGGCTTGATATCTCATCCCCGCCTCCAGCAGAAATTAGGCTCAGGCGAGGGGAGGAAATTCATCCTGTCCCAAAACCTTTCTAACAATGTGACAAGTTTGTAGTACAACTGCCTTCTGGCCATTTCGTATAATATTATAAGACAGTCCTAATGCCGCGATGTTCTTGGCGAATCTGGTCGTCATCACGCCTTCTGCCGATATAACTAGGGCGTACGTCTCCACCTTCTCCAGTTTCCATAGGCGCTTCAGCTCGATTGATAGATTTTCGTATTTCGCGATCTTCTCCCGTTCAGTCTTCTGAATGTTGTGAGTAAGTGGCACTGCGATGTCTATGATGATCCCTCTTCGTTGTTCCTTGTTGATCAGTACAATGTCTGGTCGGTTGAAATCCACTGTTCGGTCGGTGATGATTAGCCTATCCCAGTACATCACTGCTGTTTCCGATTCCAGCACAGCTTCCGGGGCGTATTTGTAGTATGGCGGAGCCGTCGCTAAAAGGCCATACTTGAGTGCCAGTTGTTGGTGGACCATCTTCGCAAGTTGGTTGTGCCTGCCAAGATATGCTGACTCTGCTAGCGCGGGACACCCTCCTATTATGTGCTCTATAGTTTCGCCTGCAGATCCACATTTCCTACATATGTCTTCGACGTCGTCTCTCAGGATATGCTTCTGGTAATTTCTTGTTTTTATAACCCTGTCCTGAATGGCAGTCAAGAAGCCTTCGGTCTCGGGGTACAGATAGCCGTCGGTAAGCCATTT
The DNA here is from genome assembly GCA_029963805.1 of Aromia moschata. Lineage (NCBI taxonomy): Eukaryota > Metazoa > Arthropoda > Insecta > Coleoptera > Cerambycidae > Aromia > Aromia moschata. Next base: position 4,800,562 of record JAPWTK010000010.1, read on the forward strand.
TAACGAATTTTCTTTGTCGATGTGGTCTGGCTGTAGCATTTTCGGAAAACGTCCCTGCAAAGCATGTTCCATCCACTGGGTCCGGAGCTCCTCTTCTGTTGGTACGTCGACCGGAATAAGTTCACATCCCAGGCTCAAAGGCGTGTATCCAGCGTCCTCTCTTGCTACTGCTGTTATTAGCGGGTCCCTGTTCGTTAGCAGCTTTCTTCTTAAGGAACCTTCTTGATTAAGGCACTGATTTTTGATGTTCAATAGACCTCTCCCACCTCGTCCTCGCGGCAGGTAGAGTCTGATTACGGAAGAGTTAGTGTGTAAGTGCCTGAACTTAGTTAGGAGCCGCCTGGTAAGTCGGTCGAGCTCATCGAGATCAGTAACGGACCACTTGACGATTCCGAAAGAGTATGTCAGCACTGGGACAGCCCACGAGTTGATGGCTTTGATAAGATTGCCTCCAGATAAAAGCGTATTCAGCAACTTTGTCACGCGGCTCTTGTATTTTTCTTGGAATTCTTTCTTCAGTTGTGTGTGGTTGATCCTGCCGTCTTGACACACTCCCAAGTAACGGTATTGCTCTTCCGGTGGTAGTTGATGGATGTCGGCATATACCTCTGGATTGTTATGAGGTGCTCCCTTCACAATACTCAATGTGGCGCACTTATCCAGGCCAAAGGACATTTTGATGTCGTCGCTGAAGGTCCTAGTAGTTCCAATGAGGGCCTGGAGATTTGCCTTGGTCCCACTGAATAGTTTCAGATCGTCCATGTAGAGCAGGTGAGTGAGTGTTGCTCGGCTTCTCACGTTGATCTTGTACCCAGCTGTTGTTTTATTGAGTAGTGTAGATAATGGATTGAGTGCCAAGCAGAACCAAACCGGCGAGAGTGAATCACCTTGGAAGATTCCCTTCTTGATCTCAACTTGACCTTTGTTCCCTCCAGAGACCCAAATGTTTGTTTTCCATGACTGCATAAGATGTTGGAGAAGAGCTCTTATCCGAGGGCAGACCTTGTAAATTTCCAGGACTTTAAGTAGCCAGTCGTGAGGTATTATTATTATTATTATTATTATTATTATTATTATTATTATTATTATTAACAGGTAATAAGGGCAGAGATGTTTAACATCTATTATGCCCAAATGGTAAAAATGATAAAAAACATAAACTTAAGCTACATGGACTAACTTAACGTACATTTCTAATATAACATATTAGGAATATGTCAATTTATGTATAAAGCAATAATTTCCTAGACATGTGTATATAAATATAAACCTCGCAAAACATAAAATAGCAGTAAATGTGAAAATTATACCATGTGAACCAAAATATATAATTAAATATATAATTAAATGTTGAACCAATTTCTGAGAACTAAACTAAACTAAACTAAATTCTGAGAACTAAATATTACAAGCCGTTTCCAAGATAATCTGTTGAGGCAGGCGTTTTTTGAACTTATTTTTTGCGTCATTTCAAGATTTTTTGCTATTACAGCCTTTTACTTGGGTCTGGTAATCGCCCCTTAAAATGTGATGTGGATCCCATGCTTCGTTACGAAAATACAAAAATCTCAAATTCCACCAGCCGCCATTGCGTTAACTTCAAAGGTGGGTCTAGCAAAACCATAGCCACTTTTTCCGAATACGGGTTTCAGTACAAAATGCGAAGCCTATACAAACGACCATCAAAAACTACGGTGTATAGAAACAAATTTGATTGGGTCCCATAATGGAACGATCCGAATGTGCCCTTTCAATGGCTCGTACGTCGATTTTCAATCCTTGCTCGCTCTATTCACCACAAAAAACAACGATTAATAGGCTGATTATTTAGCCGCGCTATCAGCGGGGTCAATCACCAACGCTCGTTGCATATGGTCTATTTGTTTTTTATATCTGTATCGCATTGTTTGCTGTCTATGTTTGCGAAGAGGCACGTCGCAAAAATAATTTCGTTGTTTTTGTTGCTACGGGTACGCGTCGAAATGTGTGTATTATCTGCTGTGGCGCAACTGATGCGTTTTCGTACATACAGGGTGAGTCTAGAAAGTCACTTTGGCAATTTGGATATAGATCCGCCACCATCTTTTCAGTTGTTTGTTTAGGTCTACATTTGTGTATTTTTTTAATACAAAGTTATCAAATAGTTGATAAAATAGCATGCAAAAATAAAAGAAGTTTTTTCATAAATCTAAGTAGAACAGAAAAAAACAAATTCTGAAAATAATAATATAATCATCTTTAATACAACAGCAAACTACTGTAATGTGTAGGGTCCGGAAATGTGTGCTATAATACAAGGTCGGCAGTATCCAACTCTGTGATAATTAAAGTATAAACCATATTTTTAAGTGTCTTGTAAATTATATACATATGCTCCTGCATACGTACGCCACTGACCGATCCTTCTAACACGCCGGGACTCGCGTATGTGCGGTAGTACGCCGGTCCCGTTGCAGGAGCGCTGGATAGCTAAATGCAGTTTACCATGCGTTATAGCAAACTTTCCGGACCCTAGTAGTGTGATCTCGAAACTACAGATATTTTAGGTAAATATATAGAGACATCCAAAAAAAACGTCATCAAAGTAGGCTAAGAAGAAAAAGACGAAATTATTCGAATTTATAACCTTATTTACTTGTCAAAACTGTCACATCATATGACAGCTATTGTTTATTTTACAAATTGTGACAGTCACTTGTCAAAAGTTTGACATAACCGAAAAGCTTAGACATGACCGCTATTTCTATCTCTCTCGTTCATAGCCAAAGTTGATGACGTTTTTTTTTGGATGTCTCTATATTACGATTTAACCTTACTCCAAAAGTTACTCTTGTCTCTATATTACTTACCTTACTCCAAAAGTTAATGGTACCAAGATACAGGGTGTCAAAGTTATAATTTTATTTTCGATTTCCGGAAACAATTTCTTTAAAAAAACAAAATTTTTTCACAAAATTTGGTGATTGGGTTTTGGGATTGGGTTTGGAGGTTATTTGAGGAGAGGAATTTTAATTTGCCGATAATTATTATGTAACTTGTAGAGAGCGCTCTCTGCATCATTCTGAATAAATAAAAATGATGTAAGTTTTTTGTGCCTTAGAATATTTATGTTTTCATTGAAAATATCGATTTTTCCATCATTGACTGACAGAAAAGGGATACCCTTTAAATGTCACTCCGATTGTCCGTTTTAGAGACATTTGCATTTAAAGTGTTCAGTGCAACAATAAAGTTGTTCTTTTAGTTACAAAAAAAATAATACCAGAGTAAGAAAAACATCATAAATCGAGTTAATTAAATAAAACTAATTGTATAGTATATTGAAAGAAAAATTGCAAAAGGTTCTCAATTAAAAAAAAATCAAAAAGAATTCGAAATAAAATACACTAACCTTTAAATGAAAATATCTCGAAATTCATATATTCTATGGACTTCCAACAAAGGTACGTGATCTACGTAACATACATTATATTCAAAATTAATGTTTTGACAGCGGCGTAAAATTTAGGGGGGGGGGAGGTGTTACTTCCCCATATCCTTCGCCACTGCCAAAAGTAAATTAATTGGTTTTTCTACAGATAGGTGTCCCTTATGACAATAAAACCTCTTGCTTTTGAAAAAGTAATGATAAATAATAATAAAAATATCAATAATATATTTTTGAATTTTCAACTTTAACACACTGTATTTTGGAAACGAAAAACATTTTATTTGAGCATGTTTATGTCAATCGTCTTATTTTGAGTGACATAATCGTCAGCTGTGCAAGTCCCATCGTTAATGGGATATTAATTGTAAATCTCACAATAATGATTTAATTCGGGGAGACATTTAAAGGATATACCTTTTCTGGCGATAAATAATTGAAAATCTTAAAAATATCTCCAAAATAAAAACATAATATTCAAATAAGACGCAAAAAACTTAGTAAGGTTCCTTAAGGTAAATTTGGTTAAATTGTAAATATTTTTACACAAATAATCTGTAGTTGCGCTGTGACGCCTTAATAATGCGACACCATGTATTTGTTGAATACCAAAATTAGTTACCTAAATGCCTACATGTTTTAAAAAGACTGAGCTTTTGGACCATATCCGTAAAATTAATTGTAAGGTCCCTAACAAAATATTTTTTCGTCTGTATTTTTGGGGTGTCGTCAGTGACACCAAAATCTTTTGAAAAAAAATCGACTTTTCTAATTAAAATTCAACAACAGGAGGCCAATGAGAATGGACAAAATCACCTGGAAAATTATTTTTTTCACCTACGTTTAACAAAAATTGTTCATAAAAACCTAAAAATATTCCCAAATTCTCAACAATAACAATAAAGCCAAATTTTCGGCATTAGCGCCGAATAAAAATTTAAAACTGATAGTTTGGATAAAAATTTAACAAAAACCATTTTTTTTATTATTTCTTACTCAAAATGACTTAAATTAAAATTATACTAAATATATAGGGTGTTTCATTTGAAAATTAAAAGTGCCTATTTATTTCCCAAATCTAATTGGTTATGGAAAATCGTGAAAATTCTAAACGACTAAATTTCGAGCTATTTGCAACAGCGAAAACTAGAAACGCGTATCTCCTTTCGTTCAAAAGTTATTGAGTGTACCATATCTTCGTAGACAGGGTGTCCACGTCTATAATATTATATTTCGTCTATGCTATGCTAAAAAACTTGTTTACAATAATTGTCATTAAAGGTGAGGTTTTCAATAGTTGCCGCCTTGAGTTACAAAAATTGACGTTTGTATGGACGTGTGTTTGGTGTTAAAATTTTAACTTTGTAACCATAACGCCACTTATTGTTAGTTATGATTATAATATCACAACATATACGATGCTTGTTTAAAAAAAATCGTCACCATCGAAATATTATGCCAAAAGTATGCAATTTAGGTTTTATATATACCTATATAGTTTTTTTTACCAAAATAGAACAGTACAAAAGGCATTGTATATTTCTGTCAAAGTTATTTTATTTTATTAATACACTATATGGCTTTTGGTGGTCAGTTGCATTATGAATACAACTTGGAACTTAGTAGATACAGTAAATGCTAACAGCTGGATTAACTTGACAGCAAATAAGTATTTTTTTCATCGCCTTCAAGTTTTATCCATAATGCATTTTGCATGTATTTTTAACAAAACAGCTGTAGAAATGGGCTTTTAAAAAAAAAACAACTTTCTATAGGAATTTTTTCATAAAATGCAATTTTAACATATTTACATACATATGTGTATATTTATGTAACAGTCTTATGCGTTAAAAAGACAACCTGGCCTGTAACTAACTCAGAAAATAAAATTTTTAGTTTTATATTTTTCCATAAAATGTATTTATTTGCCACCCTTAACGTTCAGTTAAACACTGTCGGTGTAATTTGAAGAAACTCAGTTTAAACTAAATAAAATTAAAAAAATATTCGATAGAATATTCGATATTCATTTTTGAAATAACTGTTCTTGGAAAGTGAATAAAGGAAGTATTGCTTTTGATACACTCTTTGTGGTCATACCGATAATGCCTTGTAAAACGTTGTGACACGTTCAGAGTTTACGTATGTACATATGTGAAACGGGTTCAGTTCAACTTTTTTTGTGTACATACGCCCACTATAACTATTGATTGCTTCAAGCATTAAATGAACGATCGTGTCGTAAGGTCTAGAAAAGAAATCTGAAATTGATTAAATTTTGGACTTGACCTGTCGGATGGTTGAGGAGTTTCTAAATAAATTGTAGTACTGCTTTTACAAGTGTGCAATCAGTTTTACATGGAAATATGTATTTTTTTGGAAAATGTTATGTGAAATTAGTTAATCTTTTGTCATGTTTTTTTATATCTTATCTTTATAGACTATCTACCATTTTATCTTGGATTTACCAGGTGTCCCATTTTAAAACATCCGCATGAATAATTCTGTAGAAAGCCGCCAATCCAAAAATGACTAACAAAAGTTGTTGGTTTGGAGGGGGCCATCTGACCATGTGATCCAGCACCTTATCTGGGCATCATGATACGGCCCTGAGGCACCCAATTTGTTTTTAATGAGAACGTTTTCGTAAACCGTTTTTTTCTAGTACGTTTTAAAAAAATGAGTTACATTAATTTTGAGCAACGGTGCTATCAGGTTTTGCTTCAGACTTGGATACAGCGCAACGCATACGTAACAGTGTTTTTTCAAGAGCCCATATTTTTCGGTGGTTTAAGGCATTCTCAGAAGGAAGAGAGTCGATTGAAGATGAACCACGCAGGGGAAGGCCTTCATCTTTAAGAACCGGCGAAGATGTCGATATTACACGGAATCTTGTGCGTTCAGGTCGTCGGTTGACGACAAGAATGATCGGGGAAGAGTTAAATTTGAATCACACCACTGTTCATCAGATTTTGACTAACGAATTGGGGATGAGAAAAATCTGCGCAAAAATGGTTCCAAAAAACCTTTCGCAGGAAAAAAAGGACATCAGGAGAGAAAGGTGTCTTGACTTTTTGGAATCGATTGAAAATGATCCCTATTTTATGGAACGTGTCATTACCGGTGACGAGACTTGGGTGTTTTACTACGACCCGAAAACCAAGCGCCAAAGCATGGAATGGCACACTTCAAGATTTCCAAGACTTAAATCAACACTTTCACAGAGCTTCTTGAAAAACTTCGAAAAAAGGGTCATGCGTGTGAGACCAAACATCAAGAACAACAGGTTTTTGCATCACGACGTTGCACCTTGTCACACAACCATTTCAGTAAATGAGTTTTTACCCAGTAAAAGTATTTATGTGGCTCTTCAGCCCCCTTATTCGCCTGACTTGAGTCCTTGTGACTTTTTTCTCTTCCCGAGATTGAAAAATCGCCTCAAGAGACGACATTTTTAGACCATAGAAAACATTCAAACGACTGTAACCGACCAGCTACAAGCTATTCCAGTATATGAGTTCCAGCACTGCTATGAGGAATGGAAGAACCGTCTCCAGCGCTGTGGAGCTTCTCAAGGAAATTATTATGAAGGAGACAATACTGAATTGTAGTTTTATTCGAAAAAAAAACAAATTAAAAAAAACACTCATTACTTAATTTACACAATTCGTACATACGTAGGTTGCTAGGAAAGTTTTGTCGTACTCTGCAATCATCGTTGCGAACGAAACAATAGAGGCACCATTAGGTGGGGAATCTTATAAGGTGCGCACGCACCAATATTCATTTCATTCGCTTCAGTAATTACAGAGCTGTCACAGGAGATAGATCGCAAAATGTCCACTCTGGAGAGACGTGATTATCGTGTAATTTTTTTTTACAATTTTCGACGTGGGTTAAGTGCCGAAAATTGTTTCGAAAAAATGTCTGGAGTATTTCAAATCGCACAACAAAGTTTGGGTATTCGAAAATGAAGAGCCGCCTCAGACTGTTAAACAATCGCGTTCGGTCGGCAAAAAAATGAACGCTGTGTTCTTTGGTAAAAGAGGAATTATTCAAACTGCGACACTGGAAAGGCAAGCTACAATCACTGCAAACTGGTACACCACTATTTGTTTGCCTCAAGTTTGAGAAGCTCTTAAAAACCTTCGCCTACGGTCACGCATGGACAGCTGGTTCTTGCATCATGACAACGCACCTGCACACCGCGCCTCAAAAACCGGGGAATTTATAACTTAGAGGGGAATTAAAATTTTAAGTCATCCACCCTATAGCCCCGATCTCGCGCCCTGTGATTTCCGATTATTTCAGTTTTCCGACGCGTTGTTTTTCGACGGATGAAGAGTTACTTAGGGCCTGGCATGAGGCTTGCAAATTAATCCCGTAAAGGTGCGGATAGACTGGCGAGCTACTTGCGACAAATTTCGCGCAAGCGACTTCCTTGGCTATTTACACTATTAGCAATATTTGTCGCAATTATCTGTCGGGCAAGTCCAGTGAGTTTTATCTTTCGCAAGTTCTCACATTGTCATTTACATTATCGGCAACTTTAATCGCGCCACCGCTCTTGGATGAGTGTCCCTAGAATTTTTTCAGTATCCCATATAATATGGCGCCATTAAGACGAATTCGTTTAGCAGCTGCTCTGTTAGTATTATGTAATAAATATAGTCAAAAAAAGGAAGAAAATCCGGACCTGTTGGGTGAGAGACTGGATACTGAGGAGAGCAACTTATGGTGCTCACAATAATCTGCTTAAAGAGCTTAAAATCGAAGATGCACAAGTTCAGAAATTTTATCCGTATGTCAGCGGTGGACTTTGAGGAACTCTTGTCGAAAGTGGGAAGTGTTATCGCAGTTAGATCACGTCTGAGTGCAAGAGGGAGCGAGGACCTCAAATTAGCGGCAATGAGTGGACGCAGGCAGTCTCTTAGCCTTTAGATTTGTGTAAACTCTCTTTGTGCGGCTTGAAATTCGCCAGTTTGCTCGAACAAGGGCGATTCATTGTCCCATTTGTCTCTATCTGTCTAAGTTTATGAGACCGTTTTATGTGGAAACTTAACAATGGCACCTTTCGCTCGTAATGAGAGGTCTTGATTGCTGAAATACTCGCAGTTTTCTTCATACAGTGAAATCAATGTTTTTATTTCCGTATGAGTCCACACCTTCTTCTCGTCCGACATATTAACTCGCACTGTTGCTGTCTAAATATCGAAACAAACTGGAAGTAAAGTAATAAATTGCGAATCCACAATTATGCGTGTTTAGACTGGCAAGAAAATGTGTGGCGCGAGATTTTCCAGAAGTTAGAGCGAGTCGACTCGCGACCCTATTTACATTAGCGACAGCAGTGTCGGACAGTAACTCGCGCGAGTTTTCTCGCATGTCTAAATGTGCCTTAAGGAAAATGGGAGCAAAAATTTGAGGACTGGTTTCATCGCTTGAGGAAGTGGAAATTAATAAAGTTATACGACAAAAATTTGGCCTACGTATATAGATTGACCATTTTTTTCTTTATTTTTTAAGTTTTATAGACATAAGGGAAAGTTTTATCAAGAGAATTTTTGATAAAATTAGTTAGATAGCGTCACCGTTATGCTTTCACGAATTTAAAAATCTGTTTTTTTATGTAACCACTGAAGTTAATAAATTAGATTAAGTCTAGAAGACGTTAATGTATATGTAAGATGTTTTGTCATGAAAACGTGTATTAATCAAGAACAAAAGACTTAATTATTACATATGTATTACAACTTGTATAAATAAAATATATGAATATATAAAAAAAATAATACAATTTTCCGTTATCATCGTAATCGCTGATTTTTTTTCATTACTAGAGATACGGGCCCAGTATCATACAGTTTGGCCCAATGTAATGTTTATTGAGATACTGAAACAAAGACTTCATACTATGGATACGACAATTATCGTTTATTACATTATTTATCATATTATTTGTTAAATTATTTATCCTACAAATTACCAATAAAGGATAATAGCTGTATCCATAGTATGAAGTCTTTGTTTCAGAAATCTTACCAAAAAATAACATTGGGCCAAACGACATGATTCTGGGCTCGTACCCTTATAATAAACTTAGGAAGTGATTTTTCATTTTACATTGGATGGCCTGCTGCAAATCGATTCAAAAAGCAAACGTTTCCCTAATTCATTATATCCCCCGCTCGCCCCCCGACGTTAACGAGGAGATGATGCGTTGTTTGTTAATTCGCAGCGGCACATACACACATTCAATTAATTGAACGGTTTGTTTTCATTCGGAAGCTGCGCTGATTGTTTATCAAATCAACCGAAATTCTCTACGCAATTTGTTTTCGTGTGGGATAGGTTAGTACACTTTTTATCGGAACTTTTATTTACCCGAGTTTCGCCCGATAACGAGATTCGCGCTGTGAATTGCCGCAATATTAAGCTGTTTTTATGTGTTTGTGTACCAGACAGCCGAAAATACGATGGCTCCTTTATCGCTGTGTAAATAAAGTCGGATTATTTTTCGGCCTTGGTTGTCGTATTTTTGTACATCGCAAAATGTCTGTTGTTTGCTCGAGTTTTGTTCTAGGGTCTAAGATAACCACGTATCAAAAGATGATTGTTGTGGCGATTACTATCTAATATTAGCAGTGAAATGGATTAGTTTGCTTCATTGTGTGATCTCCAATTGCAGGAGACAATTTCTTTAGACACAGTTTGTTGATAATACCAGCGATGACGGTGTAGGTAACGAAATATGTGTACAGGGTGGAACAGCCAAATGGAATAAATTCAGTAGCTCCATTATTATGCATTTTGTTAGAAAATTCTGAGACCCGTCAATTTCTAATTATAAAATGACATCTTGCGACGTAAAAATGTCATCCCTAAATTCAACCCCCTTCGGGTGACAGCTACAACCCCTAAATTTTCAAATTGGAAGTAGGGGCTTGTGATAATCCATTTGAAAGGTCTTTTCGTTCTCTATTCAAAACTGCTATGATTTTAAATTTTATTGCAGAAATTAACAAGAAAAAAAGTTTCTCCAGCGTAGGAAATTCGTTACATTAAAATAATAAACAAATCATTATTAATGCAGCAGATGTTCAAAATGCATGCCTCCAGCATCTTGGCAGCATCGTAGACTAAATAGAAATGTCTTCTGTTAGTTAATATCTGCGGGGTAATCGACCTAATTGCAAATGTTATTCTTCTTCTTAAGTCAGCTAAATCGTCGGGTTTGGTTTTGTCGACCATACTTTTTACATATCCCCATAGGAAGAAGTCTAACGGTGTGAGACCGGGTGATCGTGCAGGCCATTCTACAGAACCACGTCTCCCTATCCAGCGATTTAGAAAGATTGTGTGGAGATATTGCCGGACATTGACTTCGTAATGTGCTAGTGCACCATCCTGCTGGAATCATATTGCATTACCTGGAAGTTGTGGGTTTCCTTCAGCTGGATACAAGTTTGCCATCGTCGGTACAATATTATTTCGGAGCAGCGCTATTCACTATACGTATTTATTAGTAACCTTTTATCTTATAGTAGGGAATGTCGGCAATTACAGACATTTATTTTTTGTTATTATTAACATTTTATAACCTAAAATTGACACATAGTGTTCTTATAAAAGTTTTATTTTAATGGAACGAATTTCCTACGCTGGAGAAACTTATCTTTATTTCTGATTAATTTTTACAATAAAATTTAAAACCATAGCAGTTTTGAATAGAGAATGAAAAGACCTTTCAAATGAAGTATCACAAGCCCCTACTTCCAATTAGAAAATTTAGGAGTTGTAGCTGTCACCTGAAGGGAGTTGAATTTAGGGATGACATTTTTACGTCGCAAGATGTCATTTTAGAAATTAACGTGAAACATTAGAAATTGACGTGTCTCAGAATTTTCTAAAAAAAATGCATAATAATGTAGCTACTGAATTTATTCCATTGGCTGTCCACACTGATGTATACCTACATATATACATACAGGGTGCTTCACGATGCCTATTAAACGTACCGGGTGGGCAAATTTCGATGTTTTTATAGGGTATCTCGGTAACTGTAAGGGCTATGGAAAAAATGAACCCACCTTTCCCGACCTCTTTTTTCGGGATAAATTCATTGGTGAAAACCAGAATTTGCTATATCTTTTCGTTTTCGAGTTGTAAACGAAAATTGATTTTTTTTGAGTTTTCGATTGGTGTCGATAACTCGGTTGTTTGTAAAATTAGAAGAAATCTGTTTGCACGTTCTACAGGCACTTTTTTAAGTAGAATAGGATTTCCTTAACAGATTTTTTATATCTTGTGTAGTTTTCGAGTTATGGCATAAACTTCTATTTTTTTAAATGGAAACCATAGTTGGCTATGATTTAGCTAAAAAAGAGGATTTTTTTCTCTTTACAACGATATATAGTTTGTGGGGTCTATGATGAGTGTTTATGCGGAAACAGTTAAAAACATATGTTTTCTAATAAAGGACAGTATAGTAATTTCAATTATTTTGCACAGTAGGCGCCTGTCATTTTGAAAACAGAACAGTTGGATATTGGGATGTAAATACACAGTTACACATTACTGTTTGATTAATTGTTTATGTTTGGTTTTTGCTTGCATTATAGTTTTAAAGTTTCGATTAAAGAAATTGACAAGGCGCGATGGCGTATCAAAATTACGAAAAGTTTAATATGCTAGAGTGTTTTATTCAAAATGGATATAATTCTGAAGCTGCATCGGAAGCATATTTTAATCGCTACCCTGAAAGGAGACAACCTAATATGTCCATCTTTGGTAGACTAAAAGAAAACCTCGTTGAATACGGAGGATTTAATAAACCAAGACCAAAAAATTATCGTATTCAAGATGCTGAGGATGTTGCCATAAATGTTGTTGGTATGGTAGTCGTAAATCCTTCAATTTCAAGTAGGCAAATTGAAGCAGAGTCTGGTATATCGCGACGAAGAGCACTTTCAGTTTTAAAAAAACACAAATTTAGACCTTATACAATAAGGAAACAACAACAGCTCCTTCCAACTGATCCTGAACGCCGACTGGATTTCTGCAATTGGTACCTACAACAAATTGAGCAAGACCAATTATTTTTTAAAAATATCATTTGGACAGATGAAAGTTACGTAAGTAGTGCCGGAATTTTCAACCGACACAACAAACATTATTGGTCTGAAGATAATCCTCATCAGACTGTTGATGTTCAAAATCAAGGACGTTTCGGTTTTAGTGTATGGTGTGCCCTATATAATAACCGCATTTTAGCTTACCAACTTTATGATGACAATTTAAATGGTCAACGGTATTACAATATGATAAACTACCACATAGTAGAAGAATTTTTAGACAACTTGCCACTTAACGAAAGACGACATGTATTTTTTCAACAAGACGGGGCACCACCCCATAATACTAATTTAATCTCGGAATTATTAAATACTAATTTTGGGGAGAAATGGATAGGGAACAATGGGCCAGTAAAGTGGCCTCCTCGGTCGCCAGATCTCTCACCGTTGGATTTCTTTTTTTGGGGAACCATTAAAGACAATTTATACAAAAAGACAAATAATACACTGGTTCAACTGAGAGAAAATCTTATAGACTGTCTGAATTCCGTTTCAAATATTCACATCTATAATGCAACAAAAGTGTTTCAAAGCGATGTGAACTGTGCATCGCAAACAACGGACGACAATTTGAAAACTTTAGGTAAATAATCATGCTCGTATTTTTTTTTAATCTGTCTAGTTTTGTTTTTGTAAAATATATTGTATCGTATTTTTTACATACATTATTTGTTACAAATTTGATTGTTAAGTGTGTTAAACTTTCTTGTTATGAATATGTTATAATTAATTATTAATTAGTCACTAATATGTCATAATTAGTTATTTAAGTTTAATATACCATTCATTATATACGACTGTTACTATGTATTTATGTTACTTTTCGCAGGAGTAAATTTCCATAGCAACAGTTATTATTATTAAAACATTGTTGTAACAATGTGTTACTATAGAAACTTACTCTTCCTGCAAAGAAAAAACAAAGTAAGTATACCTATACAAAAAATTAAAATTTTTAACTGTTTCCGCATAAACACTCATCATAGACCCCACAAACTATATATCGTTGTAAAGAGAAAAAAATCCTCTTTTTAACTAAATCATAGCCAACTATGGTTTCCATTTAAAAAAATAGAAGTTTATGCCATAACTCGAAAACTACACAAGATATAAAAAATCTGTTAAGGAAATCCTATTCTACTTAAAAAAAGTGCCTGTAGAACGTGCAAACAGATTTCTTCTAATTTTACAAACAACCGAGTTATCGACACCAATCGAAAACTCAAAAAAATCAATTTTCGTTTACAACTCGAAAACGAAAAGATATAGCAAATTCTGGTTTTCACCAATGAATTTATCTCGAAAAAAGAGGTCGGGAAAGGTGGGTTCATTTTTCCATAGCCCTTACAGTTACCGAGATACCCTATAAAAACATCGAAATTTGCCCACCCGGTACAGTGGCCTATTAAACGTACATACATATAAATTATATGGGGCTGAAAATGTTTTATCTTGGGGTTTTCGGGGATGTTCTACACATTGCTAATTAAACAACTGCTTCCTTTTTTCCAAATGTGTTTCTGACAGCATATTCTGAAATTTCAGGAAAAATAACACAGGTGTGCAAAAAGAATCTGCTCCAGGAACTAAACCTATCAAATCCGAAGTATTTTTTTGTGTGAAATCGAATTTTTAACTCAGAAACCTTTCTACCGCGCAGATTATCAGTAAATCCCGGTTTTTTGTTGTTAAAATAAGTTTTTATGCGAAATAATTTTTTTTGAATAGCATTCTAATCGTTTCTTAACCACACATGTCATTTGCCAAGTTTTTTAAGCGCTGAATACGGTCCCGTTGTCAACATTTGTGCTAGACCCTTCCATTTCCTATAAAATGAAAATTCAGGTTGAAAAACAGCCCAAAAATGGAAGAATTTGTGTTTTTCAAGAACGTATGACCAGACACGTCATTTCCGAAGTATTTTAACGCGCTAAATATGACTCCGTTGTCAAAACTTGTGCTAGATATCATGATCATGACATAAAAATTATTTTGAAAGGTTGAAATTGTTCTACTAAAATTAATATGTAAACACATATTAATTTTAGTTAGAATTATCCTGGTTAGTATTATAAAGATTTAAAGGCTCGATTGGTTTTGAAAATATATTTATTGTTGCTGTGAGTTTGCTTTGCCAATCGACTTGCTATTGCAAGTTTCCTAGAACCAGCTACTTCGAGCCTCGATCAGAAAGTACAACATTGATAAGAAAGTCGGAAAATCCTTACGATACAGTAAATATTTCCGAAGTAATATCAATTTATAGGGAATTTTACAGAGAATAAATGGTCGTAAACATACTTCGGATTTGACATGTCAGGACATACGTTCTTGAAAAACACAAATTGTTCTATTTTTGGTCTAGTTTTCACCATAAATTCTCATTTTATAGGAAATGGAAGGGTCTAGCACAAATTTTGATAACGGGACCGTATTTCAGCTCTTAAAAATACTTCAGAAATGACATGTCTGGTTAAGAAATGATTATCATTTCAAAAAAAAAAATGTATTTCGCATAAAAACGTATTTTAACAACACAAAACCGGGATTTACTGAGAATCTGCGCGGTAGAAAGTTAAAAATTCGATTCCAACAAAAAAAAATACTTCTGATTTGATAGATTTAGTTCCTGGAGCAGAAATTTTTTTGTAGACTGTGTTATTTTTTTCTGAAATTTCAGAATATGCTGTCAGAAACATAATTGAAAAAAAAGGAAGCAGTTGTTTAATTAGCATAAAATTAATGACATAAATTAATATTTCAAAACAAAATATTTCGCATAAAAACGTATTTTGACAACAAAAAAACGGGATTTACTGAGAATCTGCGCGAAGTTTTCTGAGTTAAAAAAGTCAGTTTCAGCACAAAAAAATACTTCGGATTTGATAGATTTAATTCCTGGAGCAGAATTTTTTTTGTAGACCGTGTAAGTTATCCCCGTATTTTTTACAACAAAAACAGCGGAGAACAGGGGTGTGGAAACTCTCTCGAACTCACCTTGTATGTACAACTTATATAAAAACGTCAAATAAATTGCGCAACAAATACTGGCTGTTGCGGTCTACACGGTGGAGACTTTAACTGGAATATATTCGCTAGCGGGGTGGTGAATGATTTTTCAAAAAATTTCCCGAGACACGTCAACTTTTAAATGTATTTACCTACATTTTGCAAGTAATGTGAAAAATATAGCCCTTCAGGGGTGGCTGAAACCACCCTCGACATGATTTTTTTCAAATGCTATGCAAATTCAACCCTATGGCTTGTGACCCCTCATTGTAAAGCTGGTGGAAAGAGGAATCCAACGCACTGATCAAATTTTAATTTTTAGTATGTTTGTAGGGTTGCATACAATTAAAACGTAATTTTATAGTTTAATTTATTTTTAACGCAACAATTTCGTACTCAAAATGTGTGTTGTTTAGTTTTGGAATGTAAACCTTACTTTTCATATGTCCCCACAAAAAATTCCAAGCAATTTTTTGCCACAACTGATATTTGTTATTTTTTGCTAGTGTTTTTACACGGCCGCAAAGAGTAATTTAGTTTGTATGCTGTATTCAGAGTTTGAAACGAAGTGTTATTTCAAATTGGTGAAAATGTCTTATTTAACTGAATCAGTAAAAATCGAAATTTTGATGATGATTGGATATGGTGATAGGGCGCGAATCAATGCGAAGTTGTTCGCTTGTTTCGAGAAACGCATCCTGACTTGCCACCACTAAATCAAGGTACCATTAGTAAAATTGAGGCACAATATCGAGAGATGGGTCATGTCAGGAAAGTATCGAGTAAGAGACAGGCTGTTGTTGATGACGACACGAAGTTGAATCTGTTGCTTGCTCTAGAAGAAAATCCAATCACTACCAGCCCGTCAACTGGCCCGTTATATTATTGTAGGCCCGGAATAATACAAGATAGAATTGTAGGACCATTTTTCTTTGATGACACTCTTAATGGAGCAAGATACTTGCGTTTACTCCAGCACGAACTAATGCCAGTGCTATGTCATTTATTTCCAAACCCCTTAAACCCTAACTTGACAGACGAGAGGTTATGGTTTCAGCAAGATGGGGCCCCACCACACTATGCTGCCATTGTTCGTCAGTATCTGGACAGAATTTTTCCCGGTAGGTGGATTGGGAGGCGAGGTAATATTGAGTGGCCAGCAAGATCTCCAGATCTTGCACCACTGGATTTCTTTTTGTGGGGACATCTTAAAAGTAGGGTTTACATTCATAAACTCAACAACATAGCAGATCTGCAGGAAAGGATAAGAGAGGAAATCGGAAAAATAACACCGCAAATGTTGCATAATGTAAGGGACGAAACCTACCACAGACTGGGATGCTGCCAACAAGTGAATGGTGCACATTTTGAACAATTGTTACGTTGAAAATAAATTTAATTTTTAAATTGTTTTAATTGTATGCAACCCTACAAACATACTAAACATTAAAATTTGATCAGTGCGTTGGATTCCTCTTTCCACCAGCTTTACAATGAGGGGTCACAAGCCATAGGGTTGCGTTTGAAAAAATCATGTCGAGGGTGGTTTCAGCCACCCCTGTAGGGCTATATTTTTCACATTACTTGCAAAATGTAGGTAAATACATTTAAAAGTTGACGTGTCTCGGGAATTTTTTTGAAAAATCATTCACCACCCCGCTAGCGAATATATTCCAGTTAAAGTCTCCACCGTGTATATTCAACTACATGCAGGGTGCTTCACGGTGATTGGCCTATTAAACACTTTGAGAAAAGTACATACATATAAATGATATGGAGCTGAAAATTTGTATCTGAAGGATTTCGGGGATGCTCTACAGATCTAAAATAATGGCGACTTTCTGATACTTGAATACTAACTTTGTTATTTTAAATGGCAATATATATTTTTTATGCATATATTTAGTTTCTACTCATTAATTTAAAGTCACTTTATTAACAGATACCTATATCTCAAAAATGGATTTTCGAGATATTTAAATTTCAAGAAAAAAATTAAAATTGTAAACCCGTAAAAATAATTAATAATTTTCACAGTGGTGAAATTGTATGGCTATTGTTTTACCATTTTTCAAAGACAGAGCTTATTGTCAATAATTCTAGATACACCGAAAAATCTACAGGGTGCTCAAAATGGAAGGTCAAACCTGAACAATTTTGTCTTTTACTAAGTCGCCTATTTTAATGGACCGTGCTTTATGATTCCTTTCGCTTCCTTTCTTTATCCTCTTCAATAAATACTAACATTCCCTATACCTAAAATGTACCGTTTTCGAGTTATTTCAAATTATTCATCCAAGTGAGTAAAGGCTCAAATTTGAACAAATTTATCCTTTCTTAAGTCTATTATTTTAAATAGAACATACTGTATTTTATAATACCGTTCGCTTCCTTTTTTCATCCTCCTTCTGCACATACTTTTGCGGTAGGTAAGGTTGAATTTATTTTATAGCTACATATTAGTAGAATAAATCTAACTATGTCATAACATTTGTTGTGGATGGCACACTGTACCCGATGTAACTCTCACTTTAATCATTTTAATAAATTCCTTGAGATAACTCAAAAACCGTACAGGTATAGCTGACAGTGCATTCCAAAAGGTAAAGAAATTCGGAAAACCGTTTTTCATCCTTGCCATCACAAATTAGTTGCAATTAAATAAAACACCCATAAATGATAAAAAAAAAATACAAAACAAAAAACAATTCACAAGTAAAATGAGACTAACACGGATACTATACACAGAAAACCCTAATACAACCTATTTGAAAAATGTATATAAAAGAGGAACAGGTATACAGAATCAGGTATTAAAAATCGAGCGTCTGTCAAATGTATTCGCACCACGGACATTCACACGGACTCTAACCTTTAATGCACAGAGATTAGTACAGTACAGAACCACGGTATACGTATAGATATCTGTTTATATACCTTAGCAACCAGAGTACACAACTGTTTACAGCGCCTCTGGAGGCGGACATATTCGAGCCCGTCGCGTTATACAGCGAAAAGCCGCAGTTCGGTCTCCTTAGTTCTAGACTTCTTGTTATTAGTAAAGCTAGACATTTAGTGATATTTATGTACGAGGTGGGCTCACATACGAGGTGTAGCTATTAAATAACCTAACTGCTGTCATAACACATTTTATTCGTTACCAGTTACAGTAACAACTTTTTTGCCTTCAATGTACTCCCCTTGGCGATCTCTACACCACTCCATACGACTTTTTCGTTGTTGAAAACAGTGTTGGGAGTCCGCTTCTGTAAGCTGGTTCAGAACCTTCATCGCTTTTGCTTTAACCGCTTCCACACTTTCGAATCTTGTCCGCTTCAGTGTCACCGTATCTAACAAACCTGGATCAGTGTCAATATTGGTTAGAATGTCAGCGCAAATGTTCATTCTTGATTCCTTTTGCTCGGGAGTGAGGAGTTTTGGCACCATTTTTGCGCAAATTTTGCGCGTGTTGAACGATTCATGCAAAATCTGGCAAACACATTCTTTGTCGATTCATGTTACTTCAGCAAGCCCTCGGATGCTTAGACAACGATCTTCGCGGATTAATATACCAATTGTTTCAATGTTTTTGTCCGTTTTTGACGTTGAGGGCCGTCCTGGGCACAGATCGTATTCGGTCGTTTCACGTCCCTCTTTAAACCGTTTACACCATTCAAAAATTTGTGTGCGGGATAAACATTAATTCCCGTACACTTCATTTAACATTGCATACGCGTAATAAATTATTGAGGAAAAGTCTTTGCCCAGTTGGGCTTATAATCATGAGACTTGATTTTTTTACAAGCTTGGTACAAGCTTGCGCGCTGTGGTAATTAATGTTAATATACTTATTTGATTAATTAATGTTGAATTAATTTGACATATATTCGTGAAGGTTTTACATCACTGAATTCGGAAAAAAATGGGAGGTTCAGTGTTTGCACAAACATACAGGGCCTTCCATTTAATAAAATCGGATCAGTTGCCATTGTCACTTAATTTTTTTAACAATGAGTATAGATAACTATACTATGTTTAAAAATATATTTAAATAATACCAGTAATAGCTTATTTTTCCCCACAATTTTGTATCGCAATTATTAACGGTGAATCAGGAGAGGTCAATAAATATTCAATCACTTGTTACAACGCTTCATAAAAAATATGTTAAAAGTTTCATTAAAACCATTGAGATTTGTGAGACAGTACCATACGTTTAAACATTAGCTTGAGATGTGTCTTTAAAAAACCTGAATCAGGAAACCAATATCAAAATGCGATCTTGGGGATCATTCTTTTTAACTTCATTCAAACGTATGTTCAACCAGGCCCTGAGTTAGATATATATATACGCTGTTAAACACTAAATAATAGCTTTCTTACTACCATTTATCTTGAAAAACATTTTGAGATATTCATTGTAAATCAGAGACGATATATTTTAAGTTTTAATGATTTTTAGAGATTTTTTAAAGTACAGTGTGACTATCAGAAGAAAGTGTCTCCTAAAGCACAAAAAACCGTATTCAATTATTTAGGACGACTGGTTATTCTATTAGTTCATATATTTACTGATTAAACTTTTCACCTTTAAACTATGATACAACACAGTTAGTTTCAAAGTCTTAGCTTATTAAAAACTGTTACTCTGGCCACATCTTAAGTACCAGTCAATAAAATTGCTATCAACACATACCTAATTGAAAATATTTGCCAAAAATGACCTTATCCGAGTGTATCCAAATTAAGACTTATGATTCAGCATAAGGTTCAAGTAACGAAAAATATGTGTTATCTCATAAATAGCGAACACACCAAAATATTTGTCACAATAGTATTTAAACAACACAAATATTGATAAACTGAATCACAAAATACTAAAAATACAATGCACTATTCGGATTGCCAAACATTGGTGGGTGCCACTTATACATAAACAACAAAGAGAAAACATATACATACGCATGTATATGTTGTATCAAAATATAATAAATCTGGCACCAAAACAGGCTGACTAACCGTGCCTTGAGTATACATTACTATTTAAGACCAAAGAAACGAAGAATGAAATATGGTTAAATACTATTTTGGACCTAAGTATGCATATATATTGATTAGGCCCTTGTTTCAACTGAAAACAGAATCTGACACAAAACGTATAGATACTCATACTGCCATGGAAAACATTCTGATGAAGTCAATCGAAATCTTAACTGATTGAATTTTGCGTATTCCCACGTTCTGCTCATGTAAGTACCATACATACATAATATGTGTAATAAGTATTTTCAATACATAAGTGCATTGGAATTAAACATTTCAACTATACTTCATACAAAATAAAAACCAATGCACGTTATAAAACACGTGTTTAAGTTGTAGAACGCACTGATGCCAGATTGTTATAAAATCATTCAGTATTTAGAAATAATTTTGACTATAATAATAGCATATAGACGGATTATTTGTATTTGTTTATTGTGAAATAACAAAGATAAATGATTTTAAAATTTTATAAGACATTGGTTGGTGCATAAATATGCAAGTATAAAAAGGAGCAGGAAAAATTGGTAGTAAGTTAGTATTGATGTTTTTTTTTTTAATGAGAGGAAAAATTAGTAGAAAAAGGCACACGGAAGTTTTGATATTTTTAAAAAAATATGTAAAAAGAATTAAACACCATTCGGTTACAAATATTGCAGTGTAGTTTTTTTGTACATAAATATCAATTATCATAAATGCGTATAACACAAAAAAAGCGTAAAATAACGAAAAGCACTTGTATTCAATGCTACAGTATTTGTAACTTTCTTGGTGGGATTACGCTTTCTAGGTGATTTTTTGTTTTTGTGAAATAGAATTAACCGTAGAAACATTCAAGTTTAGAGCTGCTGCTACACACTAAAACAATATATTGGACTGTAGTTTTATATGTTAATTTTATATTTCAATTATCTTTCTAGCAATAGGTAGCAATAGACCACCATTGTCTAGTTATTTTTCAAAACAGCATATCAAAGAAGCTACAAGCTCTTGGCAGCAGCTGTTTAACACTGATTGTTCTGAAAATGTTTTCAATTCAAGATAAAAATTTGAAGCTCAGAAAAGATACAAACCACTATTAAAGTCAATGTAAGGTTCAGATAATTTCAAGCTGTCAACAAATGTCAAGAGTATGTCAACACGATAACTTCGGATCTGCTGTCAACTGCATAACAAGGAGTATTTAAGCGCGAAATTTAAAATTCATAAAACATTCCATTAGAGTATTGTAATATAATTGAGTGGTGGTATCACTGCACTCATTTAATAGCGTCATCGGTGACGGTTTTTATTTTGTACAAAGTATAGGTACAAACATTAATATCTACTAAAATATGCGAATTCAAAATTTTCCTGTAAACGGATGAACTGTAAAAGAAATTCAGATATAAAATTGGTTAATAGGTATTAATTGGTTGGAAATGAATTTTACAAACACATTAGTTGACTTACAGTATGACACAATGTAATTTTAATTTTAAACAAAGTCTTGCAAAAAATCACGACGAGAAAGATATTGCGTTGTTGGAAGCGGCAACACCACATTGTCGCAGTTGAAATCAACATTTTCGGTTGCCCACTCCATTCTCTTTTTGATGTATTTTTCTTTCAAGAGTGGTTTGACTGTAGTACTTTTACAATGAATTTTATTTTCATCTAATTTTCTTTTTTTGCGTCATAATAGTGATGTGTATATTTTTGTGGTGTGGGTGTTTTAAACATTGAAAAAAAAAATGGGTTAGTAGCCCCCGACACGGGATTTTTTAATACTCATACAACTAACACTATATTTAAAAAAAATATATATATAAATATATATGTAAATTCTCCATCAATCACCATCTACATTCTCGTATTTGTTTTAGATGATATAAGAAACACTTTTTTATCGGTTATAAGTTATTCCCCCTACTGACTGAAATATTACATTAGTTTGGAATTATGAGCAATGTATAAAATAAATGTATGAGCAAGTAACAGTAACAAGTTAATTTAATTGTTTCAGCGATACCCATCTGGATATTCCTGGAGCTCTAAACAGAAAAAAAATACAACTCTAAACACCTGTCTTATTTTAGAGTTCAGAATTTCCCCTTTCCCAATCTCTATATGTCGCGTAATTCCAAAGCATTTTAATTGACTCATCTGGAATGCGCCAACAATTGAAATAGCCTCGCGCGTTCTCTATCCACTTTTTTAAATTTTCATCGCGAATTGGATTTTCCTGTTGCGGCTAAAATTTAGTTAGCGCTAATTATGCACTGAATACGTTTTAAGAATTGCACGCATTCGTCGTATTGCTTCCCTTTCTTATAATAACTGTCGGGTATTTCTCGTCTACGGACAGTTGCTAATACATCGAATTGCCGAAATCATAATATATCTTGTAGTGTTATCCGCGTAGTGTTTATCCGCGCATAATGGTTTGTGATGAAAAATATTTGTAAGTACCTACTTAATATGTATTAGGATTATACGCCTGCTAAAAAATGATGCGCCTATAACCTTTAATATTGTTTTTATTGTGAGGACAGTAGTAATTGCCTAACATATATTTTTTTGAATAATATTTAAAGACAAATCAAATTAGCGGTGATTTATTATATTATCCATTTTAATACTATTTTATTATTTGCGGTAGTTATTTTATATTTTATACAGGGTGAGTTCGTGAGAATTCTCCTCCACCCATTTTCTATGTTATTTTAAAAGCTGTGATTTTTTTACGGGGGTAACTTATTTTTTCTGAAATTTCGGAATATGCTGTCAGAAAAGCAATCGAAACAAATATGTAGCGGTTGTTTAGTTAATATTTTTTATACAACACTATTTTTTTTATTTGTTGAATTCCTCTTGTTTTTCTAATTACAGAGATACAACATATTATTATGTCATACTTTCTTCCACACGTTTTTGAAATAGTATGCATCGAAATAGTATTAGAAGTATAAAATAATATACTCGACAATATGACAATTCGAGAAATACGATTAATAGTTAACTGTGGATAGTGATGGTTAGATACATATGGTCACTCGATGTTGTCGAAATACATACATATGTAGGTAGTCATCGTTGTTTTGGTTCTTTATATGCTTATGTCCGGGAAATACGCTTTTTAATGGCTGTTAATTATTAGTTTAACGTATCTTTGTATTAAATAAATATTATTTGAGATAAAATACTTCAAAAATATTACCGTCCTACCAATAGTACCTACTAGTTATGAAAGAAGTCATTGTCACTTTTAGATGCATCTTTTAATCTCATTTTACTGTATTATCTATTCTGGAAAAATAAATATTTCTTGTTTTACGAGTATATGTATTTTGGCGTGAATTATGATGATGTAAAATACGCATAAATAATTCATCTATTTTATTCACATATGTAATAGCAAAACAAAGTTTTAAAACAACGAAACCATAGGACTAGAAGGAGTTTGATGTGTGTTAAACATTACGCTTGTTTGTTTGCACATACAAATAAAGACAACTCAAGTTAAAGAATGACAACACACAAGAACAGGCACATAGTTTAGAAATTGTAAATCTCATTGTTTAGAAATTGATGTAAGATTCAGGCATTTGATGGTAAAGTTCCTTTTTTCTTTTTAGTTCCTTGATTTCGTTGGTTTAGAACGAATGTCACATATTTTCTGGGCAACGAAGCACCTGTTGATCTTTTGCTATTATGTACACATGCATGTGAATAAAATAGACAAATTATTTTGTTCCATGCCAAAATATAACAAATTCCGAAGTAAGAATTACACTTATTTAGGTATTTTCTAATAACAGTACTTATTTAAACGTCAAAACGCAATATGTATAATAGTTTTTCTTGGCAATCTAGAGCCCGAAGGTTCAATAAAAGTAATTACTAAACCTTTTTACAATCTGTCTAGTAAGAGCATGTACAGCGTGTACGTGTTTTATAAAAGTAGTAGATTATAAAAATTATTCCGTGTTCATGGTCATCTTTCGATCATCTTTTCGAAGGAATTTTTATAATCTACCGGAAACATTACAAGGAAATCTCTCCAGTTAGTTTTGAGATTTTCTTAATTTTGTTCGTCAATCACAACTCACTCAGCATAAAAATTGAGGAGAATACTTTCATTCACAAATTTATGCAGAATTCGAAGTATTTTTTGCATCAACTGATTTTGATATTTTTGATATCGTACCCACCATACTGAATCCGCCATTCTGAATTGCAATCACTCGTACCAGGTTTGAATCCATAGGTCCACGTGATCGAGACTTGGGAAAATATCAGGAATCAAGAATTTTAGAGATGTTCTTGCTTATTTTTACGAAAAAAAGTCATCTTTTTTTCAGTTATTTGACCGCCATATTGGATTCATCGTTATTGTGAATATTGAAATTGATAAAACACATTCAAGTATATTCAGTTCTTCATAAAATTCCATATCGGATGGAATATAGTTCGACATTATTTGATCCGACCCGAAAAAGTATTTCACAATATTTCACATTATTTAGTCTTTTTGGAAAGGTTAGGTTGACTCAGGGTATGGAAAAAAAATGTCTTCTCTTATTTCAACTATCTAGATCACCATTGATCACAATGGGAATATTGGGGGACTAAGGCTCTATTGGCTCAAAAAAAAAAATGATGAAAATCAAATTCCTCGAATTTTCAGTACTTTTCAATTTTAAAGTCGCCATATTTTTTTCTGAGGATCGGAAACCAAAATTTGACCGGAAATCGCAAGTTTATAGGTTTGGTGGGAATATTCTTCCTTTTTATTGTTGAAGACAGAGATAAAAAAAGAGCTAAAAATTGCGTTCTCTTGGGTGTTAATCGAACGTATCTTTTGTGGTCTTCTTGACTTGCTTTCCAAAGCATCGTCGTGTTTAACGTACGTCGAAAGTGACTTCCATCACTTAGTTATCAAAGTTAGTTAGTTAGTTATCAAAGACGTCCTGTATTTTATCATTCCAAAGATAAAGGTGGCAACCCGTGGCGCGGGACGTAAATATTAAAGAATAACCCTCCATGGAAACAAATAAAACGGGGGCCCTTATGAGTCCCCTCTGGGTCAGGGCCCCTAAGCACTGCTTATGTTTGCTTATGCATATCTCCGCCACTGGTATCAACTCTGAAACAACGATAATTCGATCCAGTTTGCGTCACCCCGTTTCCTTCTGTTCAATCATCAGATCCATGTGCAGTGTTGCCAGATTACACGATTAATCGTGTAATTACACGATTTCGGTCCTTTTTACACGAATACACGAATAAAGGGACAAATCTCACGATTTTTGGCGTTTGGTAACAAAATTCGCCACTTTTAATAAAAATGTAAAACTTTAAAAGCATTCAAATAATTTATTTCAATTAAATCACTATGGGTGTCCCCAAAAAAAAAGATAATCCTTGGGGGTTTTATAGCAAATTTAACGTTGAACAAAAAAGTTCCTATAAACATGGATCCGCAAATGAAGCCTTACTAATGAAAACCTCAAAAAACCACAAAAAAAAACGTGTTTTTTTACTTTCATTCAAGACATGCTATGAAATGGCTCATTGATTCAAAAAATGTCTCGAAGTCAACCTTTTAGTACATCAAATTTGGAGTAGAATGCCGCCAAACGGTTGTTTAGAAGACATTTACCGCTAATTTTGAAAATGAGGTCAAATGGTCAAAAAAATTCGAGATAAAAAGAATGACCTTATTTATGGCAAAAACCAGGTTTTGAGTGAGAAAACATGGATATTACAAAAAAATTATTTTTTCAAAAACTCATACCTCGGCAATGAATGAAACAAGCGGTTGGCGGCATTCTACTCCAAATTTGATGTACTAAAAGGGTGACTTCGAGACATTTTTTTGAATCAATGAGCCATTTCATAGTAATTCTTGAATGAAAGTAATAAAACACGTTTTTTGTGTTTTTTTGAGGTTTTCATTAGTAAGACTTCATTTGCGGACCCAGGTTTATAGGAACTTTTTTTGTTCAACGTTAAATTTCCTATAAAGCCCCCAAGGATTATCCTTTGTTTGGGACACCCTGTATATAAAGTCCGTACCTGCTCCTGTTTATAAATATTTCGATTATGACGTATAATATGTACATCGTCACGTGCTTATTATAATTTTATTTGTTGTTTTAAAAGAATACCTTTGTGAATTCTGTTACTAAATATATTTATAAAAATAAAATGTATTAGTGTTTGTTTTAATATTGTAATAAAAGTTTTTTTTTTTAAATAAATAATACGGTATTTTATTACTTGTTTTTATGTATTTCCAAAATAACATTTAACCTTTCTACTACTTTACACGATTTTACACGATTTTCGGTAGCCGAGACACGATTCTCCCTGCACTTCATCTGGTAACACTGTCCATGTGTCGCAAGCGGCCATATCTCCGTGCCGATGCTGTCCCGACTCCCCCGTCTATTCGAGAAACAAATAACGGTGTCAACGAATTTACCTAAATTGTACGCGACACAGAGTTGTTTGCATGTGCAGCCGAGATAATGCAATTCTGCCCTTGTCCCACTTGTCGATATTCGCCTTTATACGAGAAATGCATTGACACTAATACGGAGCCGGCAATTTCGTCCCGACTAAAATATATGTAATCGCGGCTCATCACTATTGTAATTTCGATGTGCCCGATCCCGCGTATACTTATACGCGAGGTACGAGGTTGTGTGGTAGGGTACTAACTGTTTGTTGCGCGACAGGACCGTACTTAGATCACGGTTACATCAGTGTCAAACGAAATAACTAAAAAAGAAATGACCCAGAAAACGAATGTGTTAAAGACTTAAGGGGCCATTCATTAATCCGTAAGGACGATTTTAGCGATTTTACTATGATATAATAGGGGTTATAGGTGGGGTTAAAACCGCCATTTTTTGAACAACTCGAAACCACGCGGACTTTTCAAAGTTATGAAATAATGATAATTGGATTAAAATATTATGCTATTGTGACAGAAATTGTTATTAAATAAAAAAAATCAATCATTCAATGCTATTGTTGCTTGAAAATGGAAGAATAATGTTTTATTTTCCAAACGCATTACTCACAAAAAAAAAATTAAATTTTGTTTTGCTCCCTTAATTTTTGTCAGTAGTGTAATTAAAATAAGATTAACCTTTAGACTGCCGGCTGGTTCATATATGGGACAGTAATAAAATAATAGTTTTAGTGATGAATACAGATATTATAGTGAATTTTTTCCATTTAATAGGCTCTCTGATCTCTAAAGGATACAGCTGAAATTCTTTCTAGTCGATCGAGGTACCCAAACTACCCCTAGCGAGGGGGTGAAATATTTAAAAACTCGTTATTGAACTTGTATTCGTTATTGAACTTTTTACTGATTTTTTTTAGTAAATAGCCTGTAAAATCTGTAAAATGTATCCTAAAATTTTCCGGAATTGATTGAGATGCCGAAACTACCCCTAGCGAGGGGGTGAAATTTTCAAAAATTCGTTATTAGGAGGGTATTGACTTTTTACACGATTTTTTTTCGGAAGCACGCTGTAAAATCTGTAAAATGCACCCTAAAATTTTCCGCAATTGATTGAGATGCCGAAACCACCCCTAGCGAAATGGGTGATATTTTCAAAATTCTTTATTGAACGGTTATTGACTTTTTATCGGTTATTTCAAATTAAATTTTTTTTACATAGAATAATTATTAGTTTTTTACTTGAATTACTGTATTTAGGATAAATAATTTTTTTTTGCGATACTTGAATATAATGTGTTCGATTGAATTCGAATGTAAAACATTGAATTTCTACCTATAACTATATAAATATATAAGTATAAAAATATATACGTATGAAAATATGTAAGTCTAGGGATGAAGAAAAAAATATTATTTCAGTGTAACTGATCGCTTTCTCACGTTTTTGAGTGGTTTTATTGGTGACTAAATAAACTGCCTCCCAGCGATATCGCATGGTCTATTACAGCGACTAGACCAAGTCTTGAGATATTTTGAACATTTTCAATTTTATCCCTAATTTTAATTAGAATGCTTCTGGAATATCAGAAATGATAATTTCGATATGAGCCTGTTGAAAATGGTAAAATTTGTTATTAAACAATAAACGGCCCTGTACGCAACAAAAAGTTCAAAACCTATTGAGTTTTGAACTTTACCAGATACCAACTGAAGGCAAATTGCAAGTTAGCAACGTGTTATTGGTGGAAGATGAGAGATCAGAACGCGGTAATCGTGGATAAATTGTATATTTTTCACAGTAATGGCAACTGTGTCATCTAGCGTGCTTTTAAAATTGGCGTAATTAAATTATTCCGCGATTTGCTAGCTTCACGCCTTGTTGACCTTGTGCAATTTTAGGTTTGCACGTATAGCCACCAGCGGTGTTCAACTGATTTATCCAGCGAAAACAGAATGATAGGAATTGGATTTAAACGTTTTGTGAGAATATATATTTTTGACATTTCAGTCTTTTGGTTCCCAAAATAGTCTTCTTCTTCATCGCCATTTTGGTGATAGATGGCCTTAGCAGAAAATATTTCTCGTTAACTAAAATACGATTTTTTTCGCCAAGAATCGGATCACGGACAATGAAATATGAGTTTGGCAAATTGACCATGTGTGTCTTTTTTATTAGGGTTCGGAAAGTTTGCTATAATGCATGGTAAACAGCATTTAACTATCCAGAGTTCTCGCAACGGGACCGGCATACTACGGCGCATACGCGAGTTGCAGCGCATTAGCAGGATCTGTCAGTGACGTACGTGTGCACGGGAAGGAATTACACCCCTATACAATTTACAAGGTGCTTAAAAAATAAAACCCTACTTATTATTAGTCCCTATCAACGAAATTGTAGATAGTAGAACTAAAATTAAGGAGCTTTACAACAAAATGCCTGAACCTCGCATTAATTCATAAATTATGCGAGACCACAGTAAAGACCACAGCTGCTATTGTACAGTGCGTTGTTGCTGAAGGTGTCAACTCTCGACTATTGATTTTGTCTGTAAGTGATGATGTTTTGACCATCCTTCTTTCACTTGCGTTGTCTTTATTTATATGTGCCAAACAAACAAATTTAGTAAATACATTTGTTTACAAGCAAACACCAACCTCCTTCTAGTCCTGCGAATTCGTTGGCCCCTTTTCACTCATACATTTATTTTATAACATATTAGAAGTATTAATTAATATACTTAATAGTATCTCAAATAAATGACAAACGGTGTTAGTCATATAGTGTCAATGTCAACAAGAGACGTGGCATGTACCACACATAAATCTGTACCAGGTTGTCAATACTTATTACAGAATGGTATTTATCACTGTATTTAAATTGGCATTTGTTATTGTGGCACTATTTGCTGTTGTGCCTGCTAGGAGTGCTGTTGTCCCAAA
This sequence comes from Aromia moschata, assembly GCA_029963805.1. Taxonomy (NCBI): domain Eukaryota; kingdom Metazoa; phylum Arthropoda; class Insecta; order Coleoptera; family Cerambycidae; genus Aromia; species Aromia moschata. Next base: position 4,830,578 of record JAPWTK010000010.1, read on the forward strand.
TATCTGGCAGTCGAATACCTTTTTTGAGTTACCAAACCCTGCAAAGAATTATGATTAGTGCACGTCGTAGGTGGAAGGAAACTTGGGAAGGTTGGATGTGTTTATATGTAACGTATATTTTTATGTAACTTTGCGTAATTATTTACCACTATAAAACACATAGTGTATTCACATGATTGGATTCACAGTCGCATCCAGTGAATAAATTTACTGTCAATATTGTTAAGAAAAATGTATTGTTATGTATGTCCAATTTACTATTATTCCCAAATAGAAATTTCTTTCAAAACCTCTTGTGGATTTTGGAGATGGTGCCATAATTATCATCTATGACGATTACGTCACATGTTACCACTAATAGAGAAGCTTGCATCCTTTTATTTTCACTCGTAACTTCTCTAATGAAATGTTCGACCATGCCCATTTTCGAGGATTGCCATTACAATTGATTCATTCTCAAAATCAATTCTCAAATTCGATTCAGCTCAAAAATAACCAAAATACCGACAATGAGACACTAAATTGGAACACCTTGTACTTACTAGAGTGACATCAGTATTATTAAAAAAAAAGACACATGAAAACTATATTGTCCTCAAGTTTCGAAGCCATATTTTTGTCTTCTTAAGAAGCTTCCGTTTTCAATTTTATGTTATCTTTTTCGTTCATGACAAAAGGGCTTGAACAACACCTCACGTGTCTATAATTTCAGTTCTGATTTTAGAGCGAAGCCTAGGATGTCCGCAGTGGCCGGCAGGAGGACCTACACCGAGGACGAACTGCAGGCCGCGCTCAGGGACATCCAGTCCGGCAAGCTGGGCACCAGGCGGGCGGCCGTCATCTACGGCATCCCCAGGTCGACGCTGCGCAACAAAGTGTACAAGCTGGCGCTAGAGCGCGAACGCGAGTCCCACCTGAACAGCTCCACGCCGCTGAAGTTGGACGACGAGGAGGCCATGGATGACGACAAGGAGCTGTCCGGCGCCGAGGAGGAGAAGGAGGTGGAGAAGGCGCTGCAGGGGCCGCTGCTCTCCGTCGCCGACCTCTTCAGGTTCACGGGCAGGGAGCCGAACGCGGACGCCCTCAGGACCCTCCTGCAGAAGGGCAAGGAGGGGCAGGAGGCGTGGGCGGCCGTGGAACACAGCGAGGTTGGCTCCTACATCCACAACATACTCCTTGCCTCCCAGAACCTGCTGGCCAACCAGAAGCCGCCGGAAGGCTCGATACTCAACCACATGATACCGGAATTCGTGAAGAGGATCTACGCCGAGGAGCACATCCTCAAGATGCAGAACAACAACGGCGACGTGGAGAAGCTGACGAGGCCGAGCCCGAGCAACTCGGTGGTCACGCGGATGGACAGCAGGTCGAAGTCGGAGTCGGACATGGAGATGGACGAGTCGCCGTCGAATGTGATACTGAAGATTCCGTCCTACAGGCCGACGACGTGCAAGAACGGCAGCGAGTTCTTCCGAGGAGGCGCCGTGCCGGAGCAGCCGACCAGCGTGGTTTCGCCGCCGGTGACCGCCAGCGAGTCGGGCTCGCCGCCCATCCTGCCGCCCGCCGCCGCCGCCGTCGTCGGCAAGGGGCTCGTCATCAAGGACGTGAAGGACGTCATCGCGCAGAGCATCAGCCAGAAGTTCCAGCAGAGCCTGGAGCCGAGGCGACCCATCATCGACATGGACTTCAAGAGGGGCGGGTTCACGCCGCCGCTCACCGCCGCCGGGATGTCCGTCATGAAGACGCAGCCGGATATCGGCAGGCCGTACCAGCCCGTCCCCAAGCCGCAGAGCACGAGCGGCAGCGGCAATACGACCGGCGGCAAAGGTGAGCGGGCCTCTTTCTTCTTTTACTCTTTCGTCATACTGAGTGATCCAAACAAAACTCTTATTATAACTGTCTTTGACTCTTTCGATGATCAAAAATATATACATATATCGTCACCCCGGAAGAAAAGTAACATAACCCAAAAATTACATTTTTTTTAGTTACATATGTAAAAACATTGCAGTTATCTAACTTAACGCTCTAAGTTTGACGTCAGAATTCAGATTTGTCGCACCAAAAACTGAGGCTGCTAAACTGAAATAACGTCACAACTTCAGTTGAGATGTGTCTGTTATTTCAAAATCTAATGGTGGGTTCATGCAGAAATTTTTAGTAATAAGAATAAGAATAGTAATAAGCATAAAAGTTAAACCTTCGTTTTATAATGACCCAGTTCATGCAGTAAACATAATTTTTAGTAATAATTTTAAAAATAAGGATTTGCTGCATGAACTGGGTCATTATAAAACGAAGGTTTAACTTTTATGCTTATTACTATTCTTATTCTTATTACTAAAAATTTCTGCATGAACCCACCATAAGAACGGTACTCCACATACATAATTTGGCAATAACCATTTGCCCTAAAAAAATACCTTTTGCTTTAATTTTAATTAATTTGCTCTAATAATTACAGTACTGTAATTACAAATAACAATAGTCACAATAATAACAAATAATAAATAATTTATTGAAAATAGCCTTTTTTGAGCTGTCACTTTTCTTCCGGGGTGACGATATGTATACAAAATTTGACCATGATCATTGTCATGATGCAGCACTCATGTTTGATTTGCCCACATTTTTGAACGAATCTGTTGTCTAAGTCGTCGCATAATATCACACTAATACTTCAAACTGGCTCTATCTATCTAGTCGAAAGTATGTAGAAACACAACGTCGTATCGTATTAATTTTCAGTTTAAATTTCGGGAGCACTTGGTTAGCGCCTTGTATGTTGGTATAGTTGGTTCCTCTTTAAATTACACAGTGACAGCTCGCACTCGCAAAAATAGGTGAAAAGCCTAGCAGAATCACGGTGTCTATGAAGCGATCTCAATCTATTTAGTAAATCTACAATATTTATTTCCAATAAGACTAGAACTAAGGAGACAGAGCTGTGGCTTTTCGCTGTATATTATTTAACATTCGAATTGCTGCAATTTTTCTTGCCGGCAATAAAAATTGCGAACTGTAAAGCAACTTTTAGTCTGTTTAATTTATACCCTAGGTGTTAGTAAAGAATTGTATGGAATGACATATTAAATATTCATCACGTGACGTCGAGTACACCACTACTTACAGCGCCTTCTGGAGGCGGACAGATATGAACCCATGATACCGAATGAGTTCGGTCTCCGTAGTTCTAATCTTCTTGTTTATTTCATATGGAATGTTTATTTCAATTATGTAGATTGCCCATTGTTTTCAATTATATTGTCAGTCTGATTAATAGTGTAGGGTCAGATGTGACTGAACTCAGGACTGACAGTCTGATTGCTACAATCTTATTGTCAATTCAATTGATCGTCTAGGATGCCCTTTTTATGCCATACGGGAATCTCACTGCAGGAAAGATGACAAATTTGGATCCACTTTATGGAAAGAGGTTTCGTTCAAATTATAATTCCTATTGGCGTCGACATATTTTCAAGTTGTAAACAAAAAAAGTTAAATGGACCATTCGAAATGTTAACTTATTTCGGTGAATAGAAAAAAATAACAACAAATTCGTATGCTCTTTTTCTTTTCTGAGCGGTATGTTACGTAAACCCGTTTTTTTTATAGGAACCAGACCTAAACGAGGCAAATACAGAAACTACGACCGCGACAGCCTAGTGGAGGCGGTCAGAGCAGTACAAAGAGGCGAGATGTCCGTGCACAGGGCGGGGAGCTACTACGGCGTGCCGCACTCCACGCTGGAGTACAAGGTCAAGGAGCGACACCTGATGAGACCGCGGAAGCGCGACCCCAAACCCAACCCGGTGGACGAGAAGATCGCCAGCCTGAAACAGAACGATCTGCGGAACTCGCAGGAGAAGATGAAACCGATCATGAAGCCGCCGCAGAAGTTCCCGCCTACCTCGCCCAACGGCATGAAGCTGCCGATCTTCGAACCCGGCATGGCGCCTGGCTTGGCTGGCTACACGCCCCCGCCGTTCCCCCTTCTGGCCGCACCCCGGCTTCCCGCACATCTCGCTGGAGTACGCGAGGAACCCCGCGTCGCCGTTCCCGGCGCCCAACCCGGAGTTCTTCGCCTCGCAGATGATGCAGAAGCTGCACGAGGAGTCGTCGCGGACGATAGGCGGCAGCGTGACGCAGACGGCGCCGGGCGCCGCCGCAGGCCCCACCCTGGCCAAGAACGCCCGCCAGATGGCGGAGTCGCTGCTGGAGGGCACCGGCCCCAATGGCTCCTTCCTCGACGGCATCATACGGTCGAGCCTGGAGTCGGGGGTGCCCGGCACCGAAGAGAAGTCCCCCAAGGAAGAGAAGAACCTGGCGCCGGAGAATATGTCCAACAAAGCCCTTCTGGACCAGCTGTGCCGGAACAGCAGGCTGACACCGCTGTCGAAGCCGGCAGCGGCGGAGGCGAGCAGCTCCGGCGACGAATCGTACAGGAGGGGTTCGAGTCCGCTCAATTTCGCGACTGGTGAGTAAAGTTCCGATCGAAAAAAAAAAGTATTAAGTACAGTCTAAACAATTAATAATGAAATGAGTCATCGCAAATCACACGCTACACTGGCAAAAGTATTCGGAAATGTTTAGTCATCACCCACGGATAACATGTTTATACAGGCAGAAATAAAACATTCAATTTCAACAAACCTTACCTATTACCATACTTTCATACTCGGGACTGTCAAATAATAGTTATTATTATTAGTATTATTACAGTGTATCGCATTTGTAACCTCGCCACTGAGGCTCTTAACCAAACTACAACGGTTTTTTTTATCTTTCATTACACGGAGGACTTATTTCATTACTCTTAGGTTGGACTATAGTAATTTCCACGATGACATTATTTGATTCCCACCGGTTTTTATCTTTCTATTTGTGAGTACCATCCAATTTAAATGTGTCCAAAAGCATTCCAGTCTCTTGGCCTTATTATGATGTATCTTCAATTTTTTTTACCATTCCTAAATCTTTATTTTCTTACCATATACAGTTTCATCTCTTTGTGGACTTCCTGGCTATTGAAAATGATTTTATTTGCTTAAAATTGTCTTTTCAGTGATTGAAAATTTGATATTGCAACTCCATTGCAGCTTTTGTACATGTACAAATTTAAAAACATCCAGTATAAAAAATCAAAATTATTGGATGTAAATATACTGTGTATATATGGATGTAGGTATACTATTTTATTTATTGCAAAATATCGCTTAATATACCTTTAAGATATCATTTAAATGGTGTTTCAAAATTTTGTCACGTAAAGTGGAAAGTGTAGGTTGACAGTGCAAAATTCTCGACGATATTTTGGTTTACTATTATTGTAATAGTACGAGATCCAACCGCATAATTTCTGTAATATTATAAGATGCGATAAAGGCCATGTATATGTTGAACCAAAGAGCCCAGGGTGCCTCATTTATTCTGGCCACAAGTTCCCGAAATATTGCTGTAATTATTTCGAAAATTTGGCTTCACCATTTTATTTTCTACAAAATGATAAAAACAATAATGTTATTGCTTATCAAATGAGGCACCTTTGCAAAGCAAACGATTCAAAATTTAATTAGAAATGAATTGCCGCATCCATCCCCCACCATCCATGGCAGCCACTCTATTTATACAAAATTCATACAGAACTTTTGTCCAAATTCTTCGAAAAACTTCAGAAAGTTTTATGGATTATGATGATGTGATATATGTATCACATCATCAATGTAGTTCTGAAAAAAAAAAATGCAATTAATTTATACTTTAAATATTGAATGGTATGTCAACTTCGCATCAAACATAACATATTGAATTTAGACGGGTTATTTCAATTGTTTCATTTTAAAAGATGTGTTTCAATCGATATTTTGCAACAAATGCTTAGTGTCTTTCTGGATATTTTATAGATACATACCTTTATTAAAAAGTGGCAAAAAAACAAATGTTATAATAGAGCATTCAGATTTGGCATAATTATATAAAATTTGGAAAGAAACGACTTTTCTTGGTAAAAGTTTTTTAAATGGCAACAAATATAGTCAGTCAAATTTGACAGGTACTGAAGGTCACGTGACCCTGTTTGAGGTCATTTTTATCATTTCTAAAGTTAACTTTCAGAAAAAAATCGTTATGATTGCATCCAGGGTAATTTTTTAGTGCTGAATCTATTGGTGATATCAAAATCCGTGTATATTGAAGGGGTAAGCATTGTGGTCAGCCTATGTAAGGCAATCAATTTTACTTTGAAAGTAGGTTTTCGAACATTTTTAAGATTAAGAACCACAAATTGCGTTAACTGTGAAACATAACAGAGGAACTTCCCAGTTTTGAGTTATTTTGATTCTGATTATATTACCTTTTCCAGTCCTTTTGGACCACACCTTCTAGCCCCTTTAGGGAAGCAATTCCAGACACATTTTTACTTATTCATCCATAAATCCATAAACAAAATTTTAGTACATAAATGTATTCAAGAGCATCACTGTCTTAATCATTAAACCTTAAAGAAAATGATTTGTTTCCAAGTTTATGCAAATTTATGTTTTCTGTATTTTCAACCGGGTGTCATTGTCTTGGTGACTTTTAGGTGGACCCTCGCAAGACGACAACAACGACGACGACGACTCGTCGCGCTACGACAAAGACGGCTCCGAGGTGCACACGATAGAGCTCTCGAACGACTCGAACGCGTCGAGCGAGAGGAAGACGACCGAAGAGGAGCGGAAGCCCCCCAGGATATTCCTGAAGCAGGAGCTTGCCAAGCCGGAAAACCTCAAGCCCGAGATGCTGGTGCGCTTCAGGGAAGCGCTGCCCGACATTGACCGCAACGGATTGACGACGGAGAGTGCCTCTGACAATGACGCGCCCCAAGACTGACATCAACCTGAGACGTTGGTACCCACCGTAAGTGAAGGGATTTTATACTGAAGACGCGTACTTTTTAGTAAATAAACCGTGTCCCCGTGTCACTCGGGGACGCGAGTGGTTGTAAGTGAAAAAAAAAAACGAGCTCGATATGACGGTGTTTGTTGATATTTATTATCGTTTTTCTATTAATTTCTAGCATAGTCGTTTGGTATGCATCAAAGCAGTGATCTGTATATTAGGTGTTTTCACTCTAAAATGTACTCATTTTAAAATCATTACCATTCCGTGGAACAGACAAATTCTCTGAACTGAATACTGAAACATTCCAGAAACTTTTTTTATTCCAAAACTAAACTACCTACATGCCGATACATCCCAAAAGATTTTTTTCCTCAGAAAAATAGTTGCATAAATTAAATGCCCATAACAATATGTAATGGACACAAAGGCTAGTAAACCAAATCGATATATAGAATTTTCTAAAATAGACTACAGTATGAGCTGTTATTAAATTATTAAATAGGTACCTATGATGTTAATAAAATACGAGCTGGTATTATTTTCAAAAAACAACCCATTAATTTATTACATGTTTTGTAATCATTACTGCAATTTGTAGCCACTGAAAAATGTTGTAATCATTTGTAACGTACTTCTAAAAATATATTGAGTTTGCATTAATTCATTGTTACACTATTCAACTTCAAAATTTATTGAAACAGTTTTTATGCACGGTATAAAATAAATTTTTAAATGAAAATACTTAATAAATTAACACATTGACTTAAAAATTCTGTGGTTACGAAACATTTACAATTTCACTCCATATATGTATATAGGTACCTACATGTAACAGTGTTATTGTACTGTTTTTAAGAAATGACGGGTTTGAAAATAATATTAGTGTTTTCTAAAAAAAGAACGGAAAATCAGTTTTGAAAATGCAAATTTATATTCAAAGGTAATAAAAATTTGAATGCTTAATATTAAAAATTAAAATAAGACTTAGATAGAATTTTGTAATCAGACAATGACAAGAAAATTTAAATATAAAAAATGAATTTTAAAAACGAAAAGTCGAGCACTAAGTATATGATATCTTTAATGTGCCTTTTGGGACCCATATACTCCAAATTATTCATAATGTACACTATAAAAATAACATTTTATGTAAAATTTACATAAAAAAGTGGAACAATATTCAAAAATTGAGAAGTCTGGTAGACAATTACATTGAAAAAGAATAGTATTTGTTGTACTATGACATCAATAATATTTAACAGACGAACACAAAAATATTTATATTTCAGATTATAAAAAACTTTTGTATTGTAGTCATTTTTGTAAATAAACAAAAGTAAGTAAATCCCATTTACTTGTCCAAGATTGAATAAAATGCATTGTTTCTATATTATTATGATTTAAATTTACCTTCACTTTTAATTTTCAGACTAAAAATACAAATTACACAAGCTTAGTTTGATGTAACTTTTTTGATTATTTTAGATTAATTCTGTAACATCTATGTAAGCGTAAATATTGTCAAAAGTTAGTCTGAATAAGACTAAAAAAATGTGACTAGAAAAATGCGCTTCAAATTCCAATACATTTTGTTTATACATAATTTAACTAGTAATAAAAAAAAATTATCTGCTAAAATGCCACTATTTGTTTTATGTCTAGACACATTTTTACTTCAATGAGATAAAAAAAGATATTGTTTTTGATAATATTTATGAGATGCATTTTACTTATGGTCATTTGCCAAACTTTATTATTTTGCTCAATTTTTTCTCACCCTTTCAAAAGTGATACCTCGAAATCGATAGCCTATTTTTTAGTGCACTCTTTTGTGCAGCATTTTTTCTGTAATTTCCCAAATTTCTCCCACAAACGTGTTTGGCTGTTCCACATCGATAAATGTGTTATTGTTCGATGTTTGGCATGTACCAAAAAGAATTATCATAAATGTACTCTCTATGTGTCTTCGACGTTGCGTATACCTCAACCTGTATAAAAAAAACACACGATAAATACATGTTCACGCATTCTAAGCTGCTTTGATGAAGGAGAATGGTTATATATCGAAAACCCTTGGGATATTCCCACAATTGAAAAAATTATATCTATCTGTGATTTAATCAAAATTTTTGATGTATATTTTCTCTAAAAATATCTTAAATATTATTATATAAAATTAAACAATTAGAAGTAGTTAATTGATATAAATATTTGAATTATATTGACACATTGGAAAATTGATCGTGAAAACCTACCATTGCCATCGGTTTTCCAAGTGATATTTTTGTTTTTGTTTTCTTTTTTCATATAACAATGAAGTGCAATTAGATGGTATATACATACATATATATTTACATCAATATTAAGTAGTATATAAGATATATTAAATATATTATATATTTGAAAATGGAAGCTATTTTGTTTGAGAGAAAAAAGATTGACTCCAGGTAGAGTTTAAAAATGCTTCATTCCCCCCTTCAACAACCGTCAGATAATTACAACCAACCAAAACCAAACCGATACCGACAGTTAATAAGGCTGCCGACCAGTCAAACATTGCTGTCACAAACTTCGTCCCCAAAATTTCTGTATTGGGCCAAAATTCACCTGCATTCATTTTATCGTGTTTTTGCTCCTCTAAAATTTTTCATTCACAATTACATAATACTAGTCATGCTAACCCATTAGTGCCTGACCGGACACTTTTTGTTCTCTAACTTCAAAGTGTTATTGTGTGCATAATTTAATTGAAAAAAATTCCGAAACCACTGTCCCCTTTGTTTTTCAAGGATGCTCTTTCAAATGGAAGTGGTTGCAAGTCCGGAAAATGAGTTTTATCATTGGAAAATTGAAAACGAAAAAAAAAACATGATTTTTTGATGACAAAAAAAATTTTTTGGTGGTTTTTTTTGCTTTTACATTTTTGTACATACCGAAAACAAAAAAAAAAACAAAAGAAGGTGTCCATGACACCTAAACTAAAAATTATTAGCCTTACATTATTTTTAAATATTCTTGTTTAAACAAAATGGCGTCGGCTAAGAAGCGCTTTTTTCAAATTTTCATAATTTTTTTTCTCAAAAACTATTGACTTTAATCAAAATTGTATAAGAACAAATTTGTCTCAAAATCGGTCAAAGAATACGCTCAATTTTTTCAGATTTTTTTTTACGACTTGAAAAATACGAATTTTCACGATTTTCTGAAAAATAAAACATTTCATTTAAAGATTCTGAAAAAAAATTGAGCATATTCTTTGCCTGATTTTGAGACAAATTTGTTCTTATACAATTTTTATTAGTCAATAGTTTTCCAGAAAAAAATGAAAGTTTGAAAAAAGCGTTTCTTAGCTGGCGCCATTTTGTTTAAACAAGAATATTTAAGAATAATGTAAGGCCAAAACTTTTAGTTTAGGTGTCATGGACACCTTTTTCCTTGGTTTTAGGTATGTACAAAAATGTAAAAGCAAAAAAAACTTGAGCAAACATTTTTTTGTCATCAAAAAATCACGTTTTTTTTTCGTTTCCAATTTTCTAATGATACAACTCATTTTCCGGACTTGCAACCACTTCCATTCGAAAGAGCACCCTTGAAAAACATAGGGGACGATGGTTCCAGAATTTTTTTCAATTAAATTATGCACACAGTAACACTTTCAAATTAGAGAACAAAAAGTGTCCGGTCAGGCGCTAATGGGTTAACAGGCTTTTGAACTTTTTTTAGACAAAGTTCTTGAAAACTTCGTAGCTAGTTACTCTGCTTATTGCAATATGATGTAAACTATAGAATATTTCGCTTAGCAAAGTTTTATACATTCTAATCCTACATTGCATTAAATACCGAAGTAGAAACATTAATATGCATTGTGTACTATGCAATCATAGCTAACATTTTTTTTTTCACAATCCCACAGTTATATCTTAAGTCCAACAAAAAGAACTGTGGTAATATCGAGTCCAAAATCACCAAAAATATAACACGCTTAAACCCTTTTCTTTTTCACCTAACACGAAATACTTTTTTGGCACTCAACTAGCGTGTTTTGCTAACCATTGCGTCATCAGGAGAAGATTAAAACTGAGTTTCGAATTAGTAATGATTAAAACTGAGTGTTAATTATCTGGTGATGCCAACGTGGTTGGCGAAACGCACACATTTAGTGCAAAAGAAAATGTGGTTTGGTGTCAAATGAAAGTGTTTAAGTGTGAATTTACCTTATTTCATGTTTAATTTTTTTGGATTTTGCAATTCATTTTTTTTTTGCAATTCAATCTATATTTCTTTTCTATTAATAAGGTCTGCAATAAATTCACATTTTTGCGCAAAAGCCTTAGATTTAGGAAAAAATAAGAATGCAAAGAATAAACTAATAAATTAGGAAACCATACATATTACATATATTGCTTACTCTTTGTAAATTATTATTTTTGCAAGATATTGTATGCAGAGTACTGTGAAATTTATGAGGAGTGTCTTATAATTTTTTTTATGCAATAAGAGTTTAGTGAATTAGGAAGCCGATAATGAACACTACCATTAACTCGTATAACAGAAATTAAACAAAATGTACATTTTTCAATATAGCCCAGCTTTTTTAGATTGTTTTTGAACATATGCTTTCCCAAGATAGATAACACTATATAGGACTCACATGTTAATTAAAACAAAAATCCATACAGTAGTTCTTTACTTTTAGATGTTTTTTTTTACTGGACGCTTTTGTATTTTTCCATGTTGTTTGTGACAGATGACGTTTGACATGGTTCTACGCCCCTCAAACCAACCAGATTTTACAGTAATAATCACATATTTAAGTTGGACCAAATAATGCAGTGTGTTGTATATAATATGGTATGCTTTTCATACATATCGTTTGAGGGCGCCACCGAATCCCCGTGCGGTTGACACAATGAGTAGTTTTTTAGAGCCGGTACGAGAATCAAAACAGACCCTCGGGGATTCCCTTGTGCCTTCAAAATAAAACATTCCAACCATATATGTGCCAGATTTTTTATTCGCAACAATTAGAGTTGAAATAAATGAATTATAAACAGATTTGTGATCTCGGCCTGCGGCCATCTAGATCATTGGAATGCATTTTTCTAAAAAAAAAAAATGTTGATTTTGAAGCTGTGAGCTTCCCAATTCTTGTAGTTCTAAGGTTTTAAAAACACTGTTTTTCAATGTTTGTGTGTCTCACTTTTGCGCTTGCGATGCAACAACTACTACAGTTCGATATGTTCGACTTTCGAAAGTGAATTTAACCTGATCACATTCATGACCTCACTTTAACGTACCTCCGAAATATACTAGCTACTCGCCAAATTCTTATGTTCAAACGTAAACGGTTAGGTGCGCTTTCGAATGTCCATACACGTAAAATATCTTTTGTCTTGTAGTGTAAAATATACCAAATTTGTGAATTCTGTGAGAAAAATCAAACATAATGCAAGTGTGCCACCAATTCTGTGCAATTTTTAACTAGTGTTTATTGAACTTTTACATTAATTTTAATGTGATAATTTGTTATAAAGACACAGTTTTTTTACACTTTTTTTTTTACTTTTAATATACGCGGTCCAAACAAATGTAAAAGTTAACAGTGTAAACATAACCTTATTAAAAGTATACGCGTAAAAATATTTTTTATCTACATAAAAATCTTTCTAAAAAATTGCATGTTGCTTATAGAGCATTTTAATCTAAAAAGGGAAACTATTGTGTTCTTGAAATTGTTATTATGCGTTTGTATGTGATATGAACGCAAACTTTTTATTTTAAAATGTTAATATATTAATTCGTATGTTGTTGTATTTTTTCCTTAAAGATTTTTGAGATTTTTCTATAAAGTAGTTCATTTTAGTATGATTTAACAAATCATTTATTTATGTTCTACTATTAATTTTTATCGTATTTGTGTTGTATATGTATTATTATTTTTCATGTTATTTAGGTTATTTGTTAGGCTTTATTAAAATGGACTATTCTGGTTATGCATTAAGTAATGCTTTATCATTTCCGTAACGTTTGTTTTGCACCTACCCCTCCCCGCCCCCAAGACAGTATTTTCGTTTAAAAACAATGGACCAAGGTCTTATTTATTAGATTTAGATGTATCATTCCACAATTTTAGCTTCTTTCACAACTATAAGACTTCTATAGTTTTTATTCCTACATATTTTTTTACATACATATAATTTTAATGATTTTTATATCAACGTATTTGTTAATTAATTTTTAGTTGCCTAGTGTAGTGACAGTTAATACTTAAGTTTGCTTTAATATCGTGTATATAGATTTTTCAGCACACCTAAATGTCGTGTGCCTGCAGATTAAAAAAATAATAATAAAAACAACAAATGAAACGTTGAAACCTCTGAGCAAGTTGGTTTAGTTAGTTTATCAACAGTTTTTCTTTTCAGCATCCATAATAAACAATAGTGCATACAATTCCCCACATTTAACCACATTGAAGACAGAGCAAGATTTTACGTAAAGTCAATATTTTATGTAGTGTTGAGTTGTTTTTGCGTTACAACGTTTGTAGGCATTTTTCTTGGGTGCAGCTTTTCGTCGTTTTCCACGCACCGCCTTACAGAATTCCATACTCTACTGAACAAAACAATCGGTAGAAAAGTTTTGCAATTGTTATTTTGTTTGTTTTCTATACTACTACAAACTCCTTATTAACAAATAATCCCACCATCTTGCATCTCAAAGTACATAACGTGGAAGTTATAAATGTTTAAACTTATATAATGTGGTAATATACAATTATATCCAGGATAATAGAAAACCAAAGTGGTGGGTGTATTAAAAGTTCAGCAGATTAAATAAAAAGTTTTATGTATATAACAGTATATACAAAGATAACAAACAACCTCTTCTCCACATTTTGAGAACTGATTTTTTAGTGCTATTCATGGATTTCTAATATTTTTTCCAGAAAGAATTGTTATACAGAAAACTGTTTGATTTAGGTCAAGATTCACTGAACTGTGGATTGTACAAAATATTAACTTATATTTGAAACCATAACCAAGTTAAATATAACTGTTTTTTCAGGGGTTTGAATAATTTCGCATAAATGCGCCTTTTTAATGCTTGAAATAAACACTACCGGATAGAAAGTGGGACAAGTATAAATAAGCAAAACTCTTAATTATCATTGGCCAGCGCAAAGTTCAGACATGAACCTGATAGAGCAGTCTGGGACTAGCCCAATAAGCATATCTGAACACGTGCCATTGCTATAAACATGAGAAAAGGCTGGAGGCAGAAGAGGAAACTAGATCTTAGCTAGCTTTTTTTTTACTTTTTAAGTTTACAAAATTTTATTTTCAAAGCTTTCCAACAATTCATTTTGAAGTCAGTTATATTTTTCTTTTTCTTTGATTGTTACCCTATAAATCAACAATAAAGGCTTTGTCACAAGTGGGCTTCTTTATTTGGTTTGATAATAACTTATTTTCGTGGAAAATAAACATAAAAAAAGAAAAATATAATATTGCTTATTTGTACTTGACCCATTTTCTATGCCGTCCCATCATATTTAAAGTGCAATTCTGTAACCCGTTTTACTGGCTTTTAGACCCTGAAACTAAATTTTTGATATTACATATTAATGCAATTTATAGAAACTAAATCTAACTACACCTACACAGTTGATATGCAATTAACAAGGCACTGAGCTGATTTAAAATATGACAATTATGAAAACTATCAGTGTGGATAAAAAAGTTTAGCAAACTTTGTACTTTGCTTCTAGCTTTAGTAAATTTAAAAATAGGAGACTATTGTTCTATTTTAAATTGCATCAAATTATTGTAAGAACTATGCAAATCAAAATTAGAAAAGCAAACTATTGACAAAACATTAATTTTACTACTTGTAAATAAATGCGGAATAAAAACTATATAACCCACAATAAAAATACGAATCACCTCATGTAGTTAACTACATTGTATAAAAAAAACCCTTATAACTGAATTGCTAGTACTAAAAGCATACAAAAAAGAACCAAAACAAAATAACAATTGAAAATCTTACATTGGTTGCACTTCAATATTCGTCTTGTGTAAAAAGTAGATACTGAAAGCTAACAAACGCTGTTTTCTCCCCTCAAATGACCCGCTTACTCCGTTCACAAGAAAACGACACCGTCGACACCCAGTTCATATTGTAGATTTTTTGACATACAGAGTGTATACTTAATAGATGGTAGTTACTATATGTCAAACTTTGACACTTACAGTACAAGGTTAGGTTTAATACCCACTATATAGAGTTTTTTGTAAATGGAACACTAATAACAAGGTGACGGCACTTAACTAATGTAGGATAAGAAACTTTACTTAGTATGTAATAGTATGCGTAGCTTAAATTTAGGGATCCCCAGTGCGCTCGTCTTCAGTGTGGTAGCAAAATACAGGTTCAAACTACAGGTTCGTCGTGGCATATTTCAAAACGGTTCGCAAAATTATTACAACAATACTTAAGAGTATCCACTTGCATGTTACAGATGATCAATCTGATAAAATAATGCATCAACTTATTGATAACGACCTCATTAAGCAGATAAATTTTAAACACAACTATTTAAAAATAAAGTGTACTATTTAGTAAAATAAATTTTGACAACTATTTTTTGATACTCTGTAGAAAACCTCATTAGTCTGAAATATGTATATAAAATATTTCTTTTAGTATACGATTTATCCACCCAAGAATTAAATTTTTAGAAAAAAATATGAGTTTTATATTCATTAATCGATAAAATAACATATTTGTACATATTTACATATGTATATCGAATTTTACTTAAAATAACACATTTTTTGCAACATACATTGTTGCAAAAAATTGTTGCAAATATTTTGGTGAATTATTTTATTGCATTAATCTCATATTGTGCATGTTTTTTTTTCGCATTACTTCTTAATACGATAATATTAAGAGCCTAATTTAATCTTAAAGTGTTAAAATTTTAAAGTTTATTTATTAAAAAGAAAGTAGTCTAGGTTAAACTAATAAGCTACAAGATTTAAGTAGAGAATCCAAAAGCACTCAACACCAAAAAGTGTCTTCTCACTTGAGTAAAATTAATTTAAAAATTTTGTACCTGTGCTCGGTGCGTGATTTATTTAAAAAAAAAATATTTTGCTAGTTAATTAAAAATTTGTGCTTAAAATTGGTAGAAAAATGTACTAAGGTTAAAATTCTTTAAGAAACATGTGATCGGTAGTAATTCGATAGACTGAAAAAAGACTCTAGAGTACGTCAAATCCTTGTTCAAATTCCAAAAGAGCTATTTAATTACCTTCTTATCATTTTAAAATATGCCATACTTCAAAAAAACAGCAGCAGTTTCCGTTTAATTATACACTGGGACCAAAACAAGATACTAATTCATATCCGAAATATCAAAATAATATCAAAAGGTTTAAATTGATTCACTTTACAATTCATTTTACAAATTTTTTGTATAATACTTTGAAGTGGTGCAATTTTTTTTATTTAAAATCTATGTATTATATGAAAAGTTTGTTGAACGTGTACAGATTTTGTTCAAAAATATTCCATTTTTTGACAATATGTTAGATTTAAAAATTTATTTATGCACAAAAATTATTTTAATGTCGATAAAAATGATTTTTGTGCTTAAAACCTAAAAGAAATGTATGTCATGTCTCAAAGTATAAAAACGATACTCTAAAATTAAACTACCGGTTCATTAAGATTTTTTTGAATTACGATTTTAGTATTAAAATTTGGCATTAATGCTTGAAAACTTGAATTGCAACTTTTTGAGATATTTCACAAGCATTTCTTGTAGGTATGTGTCTCATACTTATTATAAAATTGTGACTATAAATGCCTTTTAGCGTGAATATATTATATCAAATTGTTGTATTTTAATGTGTAAAGGAAAAATGTTGAGCACCGCACGTTTCACATGATATTAGGCATAAAAGAATGCCCAAAATTTTTCCTAAAATACAACATGTTCTTGTTCGTAAAATATCTGTGACTTGTAAATCATGTTTTATTATAAAGTTAGATGTTTGAACAATTGCTTTGTGGGAAATTGTTATTTTCAGAAAATATTTTAAAAACACAAAAATACAAAAAAATACCATACACATTGTATATTTATAATGTAATTCTGAAGTATACCAGTATTTATTATACTGTGGACTACATTAAAATGTTTATTGGTGTTTTATTTATTCCATTTATCCTTCCCATCCCAGTAATAAGCAAAGTATAATGAAAAGCAATTTTTGTTTTATTTCATTTATTTCTAAAGGGTTTCAACATTCCATGGACCATTGATTTTAATCTACACATACTTATGCATTGATACATTCTCATGTCTTTTCATTTTGATGTACTTTATTTTAATAGAAGATGGGTTTTGGCTAATAATTTGCGTAATCTTTCAAATATGTTATGATTGTAATGAGATGAGGCATATGCGGACCGTACCACTTTTTCTGAACTTACTTGTTATAGAACGAAAGCAGAAAAGCAGAAAAATATGAATTTATGAAAAACTATGCATTTTAGAGCCTTCATTCACTATTTGATGTTTTAATAATCACATTATAGTACAAGAAAACTCTACACTGGGCATAATATTATGTATCCCATACTGCAACCAACGTGTTGAATAAAAGTTGGAGGGCTCTGCAAAACTTTTATAGTCGTTTTTTAAACGAACGTCTTCTATTGGATGCATACATCAGACATCGGTCACATTTTCAGACAGTTATATTTTTTGTCCTTCTTGTATTACTTCCAGTACATGTTAATTTTCCGTAAAATTGTACTAAGAAACATTTTTTGGCCATGTCCAAGGTCATACTGATTAATTCTGGTATAAAGCAAATGTAAAGAAATAATGGTTACTCATAAATACACATCATTTCGTGGGGTTACTGCAAAATTCTGTAAAGTCCAAAAAAAGTAATTGTCGAGATAGCTGATATTAACATTTTTTTTTTTTTTTCAAAGGAAAAATCTTTTTTTATCAAACTAGTTTAGGAAAAACTAAAACGCTCAATTAAAGGGCAGTACAAATTGCATTGTAATTATTCGTTTTATTCTACTAATTTTTGGCTTAATGGTTCAGATGTCTCTAGTTCGGTCAAATATGGACTTATTGGGTTTTTGCAGTAAGACCACACTTTGAAATTGAAGCAGTCAAACAGTCGAAAATTAAAAACAAAATCAAAATACCTCTATCAGTTTTGAGGTTATGATAGCATCATATGTTTCAACTAGACAGTTGCCACCTCCATGAAAATGACCCGGAGATTCCAGGTTTCCACGAAGTATCTCCTGCTTTCTTATGTTATTCGCCAGGTCAGCTTTGAAATCGAAATTTCTAGTTATAAATTTATATAATTGTGAATCATATATAATAGTTCCACGTATATGTTATTTAAAATATAGATTATTTGTTTGAATTCTGGCGCGTTTCTGTCTTCAGAGGGCAGAATCGGTACATAGTGCAATCTAGAGATGTTAATATAATGTTAAATTAATTAATTAAAATCTATTTAATTTATAAATAGTATTTATTATGTCACAAAGATCATATTCAACACAACTCAACCAATTGTGTTTCTTCAAAAAACACAATTCGGCACAAAAATCGCCTTCTTCAAATATTGCGCACTGCTTTATAAAGAATCTTGCATCTTGCATCTTTTATAAAGAAGACCTTATGCTGTGATATTAGGTACGCTTTTTTCAAAATTTTCTATATATGTCTATATATACAGCTGAAATAGAAGTTCATATACTTATTTTATTATTAATTCACCAACAATAGATGCCAAAAAAATGCTGCTACAAATGTTTTTTTAATCATACTATTTTCTAAGATTTCATTAAATACACTGAAAAAATGAAGTTGTTTTCAATAATTGGACAGTTTAAAAATTAAATTAGTATAATTCGTTACCTGCAAACTCATGTTTGTCACTAAGCTTTATTCTTGTCACTTAAAGAAATCTTTCGTGACCACTTTATTAACTTATTAAACATACAATTTTTTTTGATTGTATAAGACTTTAGTATATTATTTTAAATAAAGTGAATTTGAAAGTCCAACTATAATTTGGTCTCCCTCACAAGTAATCTGAAACAAATTTAAATTTACTAGAATCAAAATAAATATTGTACATGTTCTAAATGCATTCAAATGTTTATTCATTGGGATATTATGAAAAAAAAATATTGATTCATTCTAGAGGTGGAAAACTAAAAAAAAAATATATCAAATTGTAGGTACGTTTCGATTCACAGTTTTTAAGGCAACAATGGATCTGCTATACAATTCATACAATACTAATGAGTAATGACTTTCCATTTTTTGTATTTAATAGATACATATCTACATCTACTCATTACTTTTTCTATGACCGCTATGAAAAACAGCATTTTTCTTACACTTTACACAACTACAAAGTTATGTATTGTTCATACCCGTGAGAAAACATTTCTCACAGTTCATTTCCCACACCTGTACATTTTAAATGGGGAATCGTCGACATCAAAATGAACGTAGTTGGCTGCTAGCGCTTCTGTTTTAAAGTAATTATTTAAAATAATTGTTTGATCTGTCAACTCGTAAATATCGAATTATTTATAAGTAAAATAAAGTGCTTTAAATCAAATATATATTTAAAAGCAAAATTTTAAAAACTGGTATATGCTAATTGTTTAATTGTTACTAATTATGGACACAGGTAGCAGTGATAATGAATCCGAAAACAACACTCCACCAGAAATACTGGATAGAGCTGCCGCCGTAAGTTTAAATTTATTACCACAGATTTCAAGGAAAAAATATGAAACTGCCTATGAAAAATTTATGACGTGGAGAAAAAATTCTAAAGTAAAATCATTTTCTAAAAATATATTATTGGTATACTTTGAAGATATTTCAAAAACGTTTAAAGCTTCTACGCTTTGGTCTCAATACTCTATGTTAAGAACAACTATTAATATAAACCATAATGTCGACATTTCAACTTATCCAAAATTACGTTCATTTCTAAAAAAGAATGTCCGATAGTTATATTCCTAAAAAATCAAAAATTTTAACAGCGGAAGAATTGCAACAATTTTTTAATGAAGCTCCAGACGAAATCTATTTACTAATAAAGGTAAGTTTATATAATTACTTATTTTTTTATTTTCTCAAAATTTGTTTTAATCTAAATTTTCACTAATGTTAAGTCTGTGCTGAGGTGTGTAGGTTAGAGCTTTCGACTTTGAGACAGGTGACCGGGGTTCAAATCCCAACACCAAACAAAAATTTTTGTACTATTTTTTATATATTAAGAACAAATATACGTTGTAAAAAAAAAAGTATGAGCTTAAAATTTTGTTCTTTGCGTTCTTTGTAGGTTGCAGTTGCTATTGGCGTAACATGAGCATGTCGGAGAGAAGAACTGTGGAAATTAAAAACCGATGATTTAAAAGACATAAATTCGGCTTTACTAGTTAAAATACAAAATACAAAAACTAAGAAACCTAGAACATTTACGGTAACAGGAGAATTTTATAATATATATAAAAAAAAATTCCGCCCTTCGACCGCTTGATATGTCAGAAAATCGATTTTTTATAAACTATAGAAAAGGAGAATGTACCAGACAAGTAGTCGGCATCAATAAATTTGGCGGAATGGCCAAACAAATCGCAACATTTTGAAAATTGCCAAATCCTCATTTATATACAGGTCATTGTTTTAGGCGCTCCTCAGCAACAATTTTAGTCAATGCTGGGGGTGACCTTTTAACCTTAAGATGCCATGGCGGATGGCGTTCCAGTAGTGTAGCAGAAAACCACATCGATGACTGCATCACAAATAAAATTACAGTTGCCAATATTGTTACATCGATTGAACAGCCAACTGTAATTAATCCTTTTACTCAAATGGACACAGAGAACCCACATTATTTACATGAAGATCAACCCTCGACATCAACGAATATTAATATAACAAAAAACCTTTTTAAAAACAACATATCAGGATTATCTTTAAATAATTGTAGCAATTTTACTATTAACTATAATTTGAAATAAATAATGTATCATCATTTTTTTTACATATAGTTATATAAAAATAACTGCTTGTAGTAAATTTCTTTCTACATTTTTATAAAAAATGTGCAGTCGTAGAAAAAGTATAGTGCGCAACATGTGCAAAAATGCAAATTCTCACTCGCTAGAATTGTGCCACTCGCCTACAGCTCATGTCGCAATTTTTTCAAACTCGTGAGAAATTAGCCATTTTCTGCACTATTGTTTAGGTAATTTGCAATTTTGTTAATTCAGAGTATCGCAGTACTTATACCTTATACTTATGCAGGAAGATATATTGGGTATCTCAACAAATGGCAAATTTAAGCTTTAATCTTTTTTTAATACCATTTTTTTAAAATATTATAAGTTATCATAACTTATAAATTATTATTAATATTCAATGTTGCAAATGATAATGTCGCAGTAAGGAAATTAGAAGATTTGGTTCTACAGATTAAACTAAATATATTAATATCTACTTATTTAGATGCGCTGAAACACAATGGTGTGTATATTTCAAACTTAAATCAAAGATAATCAGTTTTACTGTATTTTTAAAACATGCCGAATATTAAAAAAGAAAGAGTAGTCCATAATTGATTTTCTTTGACACTTTGTTGCAATGGTAGAGTGAAAACTTAAAAATTGGTGAAACTATTTACACATTATAATTGAATTCCAGGGCCCACATTTTAGTTTCAATACCTCTTCATTTGAGCAATCGTGGAGATAAGTGAAGGCAAAAAAAATTTTCTTTGGTGTCATTTTTAAGCTGCTTGTACTTGTTCCATCCACAGCCATGCAAAATATTGTTATCTGCAAAAAAAGTCTTTATTGCTACATTTTATATTGAGAATAAGGATAAAAATAACTCGAAGAGAACACCATGTTCCAAGACAAGAATGCATTGCATGGGTGTCTTGGAAATGGCAAGCTACAAATTTGATTAAATGGGGAAAACGATGTGTGTTTGTGGTGACTATTTAACACATTACGCACATGGCCTGGTATTGCACTTGCATTGTAATGACGCCTCACCGGTTGATACACTTAAGTCGACTTGGTATCAATGGAAAATTCTCTAGACTTCACCGAGTGCCTCACTACAATGTTAAATAGATAGGTATTGAAAACTGATTGTCCGTATGATCAATGTATATTGCCTGGTTGTGAATATTGTACATATTCACAGGATTAAATAGTAATTTTAATTTGATTATAGTGCAGATATTACAATAAATGATAGAATTTAACAATTTTTTCAATAACATTAAAAATAGTATATATGATAAGTAGAGCCCACATTTCAGTCATACGTGACATCAATATCAGTGGCTCTAATGATAAGTAAGAAGTGCATTTTCTATTAGTTTGTAACTTTGACTTGTTCAAAATTATCCCTGTTCAAAAAGTGTATAACCCAATAATAATTCAATTTTCTACAATATTATTCAAAATACCAACCTAATAAAGTTATCGTATGTCTACTTCCGCAAGCAACTTTCACACAGTTTCTCTGCGAATCAGGAAAATCCACTACATGCGGTAAAGCCATCACTGAAACACAATCTTCATCCTCCTTTCCAGGGCCTTTGAGACCCAACTGACCATTTACATTCCATCCCCAGATGTACAAGTCACCCTCTTGGCTGAGAGCACAAGAATGCCATCCTCCTGCTGCGATTTGGACCACTTTAATACCACCTAGTGCATCAACTTTTACAGGTTCGGGTTCATCGTCAAGACTGCCGTGGCCCAGCTGTCCACGACTAAAAAATAATAAGAAAATATTTAATGAAGTGCTTGTAACAAAGCCAAACTAAGTTATTACATTAATTTTAAGGGAACATTTGGAAAAAGTTTAGTTTGTGTATTGGAATTCTATGTAAAAATAAACTGTTAAAAAAAGAGTACAAGGTAGTTTTAGACAAATATAACATACCTTCCCCTCCCAAAAGTATACACATTACCAACTTTATCTAACATTAGGCAATGTTCTCTTCCACACTTAATATCAATAATATCCACATTTTCAAAAGTAAGTTTGTTAGGGATATTGAATATATTTCCCTGATTTGAATAAGCCACATATAACTTAGAACCACAACTAATATTTACAATTTTTGCCTTAGATACTTCCGAACAAAGAAAATCTGGCAATTCATGTACAACATTGAAGTCTATCAATTCTATTTTAAATAATTTCCCCTGATCATTTAATATAATAATTTTCTCATCGTTAGAACACACTTTAATAATACTGCCACAATTGCTAATATTTTTTTCTTTATTTTCAAAGAAAACCTTTACATTGTCCTTTGTTTGTAAAACAGTAAATGAGTGATTAATGAAAATGTCTGTAATAGGTTTATCTACGAAGACGGGAGTGAACCATTCAATCAGGGGTTCAGAAAGGTTTAAGTGCCCGTATAAATTAAATCCGTTACAAAAGACCCTCATAGTATCGATTATTTCAACATCTTTATGTTGACTGTTAGCAGTTTTATTGATAAAAGTCATATACACATGTGTAGTCGTCGTATTGCGACATTTTTTTAAGTACTTTTTTCTGTTAAAATAAGTGCTATTGTTAAACAACAAATAAAAATGGTAAGTGAATATTTTAAGAATAAAATAAACACCAAACGTAAATATTTTGTAGATTTATGTCCAATATTTAAATTAAATGCAATGACATTTCACAAACCCACTTCGCCAGTCACCATAGAAACGTCACTTTAAATAAACATGAAAACGAAAACAGAAAGCCAACATAAAATAACAGATATCCCAAAAAATAGGAAGTTGATTGATTGGTGTGGGGGAGGAGAGTAAATTATCTTTTGAGAATAAAATTTTCTCGTGTAAATTTTTCGTTTTATATCAAAAAAAGTTGTTCAAGCTTCTGTATAAATTATAAAACACTACAAATGTAATGTCACAAAACATCTATAGTTTCAATGGTCACCACCAGATAGCCATAGCCAACATTGTAAAACTAAATTTTAAATTTTATATACAGGGTCTACTATCTATTCTACGGAAATTAAGGTCTACTCCGGAACGAGAACTAAGATTATTGCTACTAGGATTGGACAATGCAGGAAAGACAACAATACTGAAAACCTTGGCTTCCGAAGATATTACGCATATAACGCCAACAGCTGGTTTTAATATTAAATCAGTCATTTCGGATGGATTTAAACTAAATGTTTGGGATATAGGCGGGCAAAGGAAAATTCGTCCGTATTGGAAAAACTACTTTGAAAATACCGATGTTCTGGTAAGAGAAAATGTCTATGTATGATTATTCTTTTATATTCTTTTATTTTCTCTTAACCGAATCAATTTTGTGAAATTTTCAAAACTTCTTGTTTTATGTGTAGACGTTTTTGTGTCTATTACTCTCTTTTTGTTTTATTATCTATTTTCCCAGTTGACCCACTGTCTATTTTAAAAACTAAATAAACTGCTTGTCATAATTAGCGTAACATTTTTTTAGATCAGTATCATTTGCGTTACACTCGGGTTACAGACTTGTGGTTTTTAAATTTCTGAGGATGCTCAAACCCTTGTAGGTACACCATCCACACGACACCTCTTTCTTCTAATTTTACGAGTGAAAGCCTGTTTGGGTTGTCTACCTTCTAGGCGTTGGTCCAGTCGACAGTTCACGCGCTCATATTTCAAATAATACTTATCGCACATACCGAGCATCCCTCAAGAATTTCGAGATTGTCAATTCACAGAAGAGTAAAGGAAGGTTGCAAAACGAGACAAGTTTTAAAAGTCTCTAGCCCGAATAGAATGCAAATCTAAAAAGTTTGAGGGCAATTTTGACGAGCGGTTTATAAATTCACCGCGGGTGACTGATCTTTATTTGTAGATTTATGTCGTCGATGCGGCAGACAAAAAACGTTTGGAGGAGACAGGAATCGAACTTTATGAATTACTGAGTGACGATAAGCTCGTAAACGTGCCACTACTTGTATATGCCAACAAACAGGATCTTCCAGAAGCTCTGCCTGCTGCCGAACTAGCCCAAACCTTGGGACTGCCGACGATCAAGGACAGGGCTTGGCAAATCCAGGCTTGCACGGCGTCCCAAGGGACAGGAGTTCGCGAAGGCATGGAGTGGGTTTGCAAGAGCATAAAAAAGAAGTAGGGTTCTATCTTGAATACAACAGATCAGACTTATTTAATTTTTTATTGGATAGCACTCACATTATGCATACTTCGATTTCACTCCGAAATGATAATTGTTAGAAGGGGTGTTGTCGAAAATCGTGTACTTACCACTTCATTTCGGCTTTTAGACTCTCTATTTTCGACAAACTCTGTAAGTATCTAATCGTATACAGGGTAAAACAGAAGTTAGTAGGTATCTAAATGATTGTGAACTGAAAATTATTTTGTTAATATCTTAATTACGTACACTGAGCCTCGGGATGTTGTCAGATCATACGCTAAGCTATTTATATTAACTAAAGTATTAATTTTTAGTTTTTAGAGAGAAAGTCGTTATCAATAACTTACTTATTTGCTGTGAATTTAAAAAATAATCTAATTTTAAAGAGTATTAAAAAAAGAAACAAAATACAAACATTGTAACTGGAACAAGTTACAGTTATTTTTAAATTTTGTCAGAAATGTCTCAAACCAGTTTAACTAAAAAAAGCAACGAAAACAAATTGTTTTATAAATATTTTACACATATTTCTTCGTCTAGCCACGTTTTTTATTTTTCATTATTTGCCTTTTTCATACTAGTCGTTATTGATAACAGCCATTTTTGCAAACATTCTTGTTGCCGTATCTCCTTTGGAAAAAATAAGGTGGAAGGTTAGATATTTGGTGATAATATGATTAAGTAAACAAACTGAAGTCATTGTACACACATTAGGTATATTTTAGCAAATAATATTTATGTAAATTTTTAAATATTTAGTTTTCCACAAAATTTAACACCAAGAATAATTTGCCGAAATATATTTTTTCCCTCAAAATTATTGGGAGTTAGATATTTATTATTTTGCTTTTCAAATTTCAAGTAGAACTTAATTTGATCAGAAAAATGACTTACTCTCTAAAAATTAATAACAAGAAAAAAAATCACCCTGGAACACACTATAAGTGCATGTTTAGTGCAATCATAGTAATAGTACATAAACGCATAATCACTGTAATAGAGGTAAAAAAACTGCAATAATAGACAATATGTTATTGATCTAGTTAAATAATCCGTCCATATCATAGAAGTGTAAGATAATATTTTGTATCCATTTTGCTAATGTATGAATAATCATATACGTAGATGTTCAAATATACTCTATACATGCTACATCTAACTTCGTTTTACTACATACAGTGTGGCCCATTAAGAACAGGAACACTCCTGTATATATATTTTTTATTTATTATTCAGTTTGAACGATTTTGATGTCAAAATATTTAACTGTATTCTTGAAAAGAATGACACACTTCATATGTTAGAGCCTACCTACTGTAATATTTTAGGAGGTCGAAAATGGTGAAAAAGCTTTATTTTTTACCACTGCATAATATATGTATATGTACTTGCACACAAAAAAATTCTGAACCCGATGTCTGACATGTCAATTCTTATGTATTTTGATGCGCTGAATACGAATCCGATGTCCGTTTTGCTCCATCACCCACCAGTTTTCCACAAAACCCTAATTTTGGGTCTAAATTGACCAAGAAAATACCAAAGTCCATTTTCAACAGCTGAAAAGCGTTCCGTAGTCCAAATTTACTTCTGACCTTTCATTAACCCAAAAGATGTCCAATTTGGGGCCAAAATTGACCTAAAATATACCAAAGTCTATGAAGGATTCCGCAGTCCAAATTTATTCCTCATTATTCAATTTTCTACAAAACCCCAATTTTGTGATACAATTCAGCAAACAAGACTTTTAAATCTATTCTATTTACAATTTTTTTACGACGTATCAGTTTCAAAGTAAGAATTGAATACATTATTTATTTGGGTACGTTATAGAACAGTAGTTTTATACGAAATAATTATCTTTACCAAACCTAAACAACCAGTGTAAATTAATTTTATTTTTCTTTGTTTCTAGAAAATCTAAAAGTTCTTCAATTCAGTAACATGTTAATCTTTGGAAATTCATGCAACGAATGAATAGGAGTTTTTCATCTTTCAAAATATCTTTTTTTCCCCAATTACTTTGCTTGTAATTAGATAGTAATAGATTCTGTTTTTTTCATTTTTTATTGTTTTTTTTTTTTATGAAGTCATGTCAAAGTACAATTTTGTGCTCGCTATTTAAACCGAGATTTAAACTTAACTTAACATCAGTGTTCTCACAGCGCAGATTTTTTCATCTCTGCGCAGTTATATGACTGAATCAACTCTAGCTTTTTAACTATATTTAAAAGATGTCCTATTTCATAGGGGTAATTTTGAGTCAAAAGCCATTAGTAACCAAAATAGAAAGGTAAAGTATTTTTTTGGCCATTTTGACCGAAAGATGGTCTTTTTTTTGGTTATTGAAGAGTCACAAGTAAATTTGGACTATGGAATTCTTTTCTTTGGTAAAAAATACTCCGCAAATGATATATCTGGAATACATGAAGTACAAAAAATGGACTGGTATTTTCTTGGGCAATTTTGACCCAAAATTGGGGTTTCGTGGAAAACTGGTGGATGGTGGAGCAAAACGGACATCGGATTCGTATTCAGCGCATCAAAATACATAAGAATTTACATGTCAGATCTCGGGTTCAGAATTTTTGATTGTGTGCCGGTGTTATTAAACCAACACTGGTTAGTAGTTAGATTAATCAAAAAACAATAAAATAAGGACTGTAATTGTTACGAAAACCAACACTGTTTTCAGCGTCCTTCAAAATTAGTGCATGACAATTTTGTGTCATTCCTGTAACTTATTTTTCTAGGTTCTATATAAGATAATACATAGGGGAAATTAAAATAATACTAATAATTATTACTTACACAACTTACTTATACTTAAATATACTTATATTGTAAAATGTTTGTTTTCGATATACTTACCTACTCATACATATAAGGCACTAACTTTTTTTTCAGTTTCTACTATATATTGGTTATTAAACTAAATCCAAAACGGTTATTAAACTAAATTTTGGTATGTGTTATTATGGTTTAGAAAGACAAATTTTTGAGATTTTCTTTAATTAACCAATGGCTTAGATGTTGGTAAGCCCCAATACAATTTTAACGAAAATAATGTTAACGCCACTGACTTTTTAAAAACAATTAGTATATAATTAACTACCGTTCAGTTCTAAACTAAAAAGGTATATTTCATTTTTGTCATTTCATGTTATATAACTTATCATTTGTAAGTAATCGTTAAGTAAAATGTTACAAAAAGTACATGACTACAGTATTTAATTAACACCAAGTTCTTAAATCAAAATAAAAAATCTAATTGAATCACCAGCTTTTATTTATGTAAAATGATTGCAAAGGCTCAAAGGATCAAATGCAAAGGCTCAAATGAACGAAAAATAATAAAAATTTTAGCACCCCTGATATCGCATAGCATACATTTTAGGGCAGTTTTATAAACTTTTAGACTTAAAATTAGTACAGGAATCATACTTTAAAATAAGTGCTTAACATTGAATAATACCCTGTTTCCCAAAATCTGTTCATATTTAGATTTTTCAATCAATCGGGTTAAATGGGGTAAATTTGATGAATAACCCATATAAAATTTTGATCATAAAATTTATTATGGAACAATGGATATAACACTGAAAAGGTTCACTTACCGTCGTTGTCCAGTTCTCTTGATGAGTAAGGGAGGGAACCTAAAATAAAATAAAACAGTCATATCTTAAGCCGGACTCAGACGACTGCCAACTCTGAATACTTGCCAAGTCGTGTGAGTGGTTAACTTGTACAATAATTGGTCAATGGTGAGTACTGGCTAGTTTCCCATCGTCTGTCGGTAAAAATGACACAAGTCAACGGCATTACAATTATTGGTACACTTGACGAGTCCATACTTGCCTATACTTGTGGTAGCACTCACACGAGTTGTGTATACTTGTGCAACCTTGTTTCGCTACTATTCAGTCTGTAACAATAAGTGTACGGATGAGGCTGTGTTAACATTTCTCCATTATATCGCTTGTAATTAAAAGTTAATTAAAAAAAATCAAATGTAGTGCTCAAATAAGTAATGTTAGTTTAGTCAAATAAGTTACAATAAGTAGTGTTAGTTTTTTTTAAATTTTAAATAGCACCTACTAAATATTTTAAATAGTACCTTTAACAAGGGCGTAGCCAGGGGGGGGCGATGGGGGCGATCGCCCCCCCCCCAAGGGTCAAGTAAAAACCATAATACTCGGGGGAATGCGGTTGCCGTTGCCTGTAGTGACCTTTTTTTTTGGCTTTTATGTTTAATCTGCAGCGATCGCCCATCCTCCCCCCCCTCAAAGGGTCAAGTAAAAACCGAAATACTCGGGGGAATGCGGTTGCCCTTGGCCTTTTTTTTTTTTGGCTTTTTTTGTTTTATTTGCAGCGATCGCTTCGGGCTTTTGGTTGCCGTTGCCTCTACTGACCTTTTTTTTTGCTTTTTTTGTTTCATCTGCATTGAGCACCCCCCCCCCCCCCAAAGATCACTACTGGCTACGCCCTTGACACCAGTCGTCTGAATCCGGCTTTAGTAGGTACTGTAGACGTACGGTATAATGTACTGTGCTTTTCAGTCAGAATTTACATAATGTGAATATGTACAGGGTGATAGGGTGATTGTTTAGTTCTATGGTTTATGATCTTTCACCACTCCTTTATTTTAGTGGCTCTAAATTAATGACTGGAAACCAATACTGTAACTAGTATTGTCCGGTACATTTGCAAGAGAAACACATTGCCATTATTATAGATAAATCAGTCATGAAAACAGTCAGATACAAATTGTCAGCTCCATATTTTTTGTAATTTTGTAAAAAGTTTAATATGCACTCACCGTGAATCACCCCGTATAACAAAGTTTTGATATACTTATAATAGTTTTATTTATCAGCAGATTTATTTTCAGTGCAAAAAAACAACCAAATCCAATAGTTTTAATATTTTTTAAATGGAGTTTAAAAAACAAAAAAAAACATGTTTTGCTGAAAACTGATAACAAGTTTAATTCGTTACCAATCAAGTTTTTAAATACATACAAATTCGTAGTTTAAGTACACTCGAACCCCTCTTATTTCACCTTCGCTTAATTCACATCCTCTGTTATTTCACCACGTTTCCCCCTATTAGGTCGCGAAACCGTCCCGGTTAAGTCGCCGCCTGTAAAAAGATTTAGAACTACGTTTGGAAATTGGATTCTCGCATGAATATGTACAATTTTTATTGAAAAAAAATGATTGTGTAATACATTTATTGATTTAAAATAGATTAGGTGTCTTTTAAAAATATTTAATCTTTAAAATATTCATTCAAGTGGAAAATTGACCTTTGTCACGCATGACTGGGTATACTTACATTGATTTTTTGTTCAGTTGGCTCATTTTTCGTTATAACAAGTGCTGTGGTATATCTCTAAATATTTCTTTGTGCAGTTAAAACACAAAAAAAGTTGAGGTTATGATCGCGACTTAAGAGAGGCAAAATTTCGCGACTTAAGCGAGGTAATGATGCACGGATTTGGCGACTTAAGAGGGGTTCGAGTGTACGATTTTTATAGGGCTGAAAGCTTTTTATTCATTTTTAGAAGGCTGCAAATTTTTTTTACATTTTCTCCATTTGCAAAAATATGGCGTTCTCCAGTTTTTACATCAACCCCTTCAACCAATTATTCAATAGTTTTGAATACGTGTCATGGCATTACTTGAAGGCTCTCGAAGATGACCGGACCCACTGTGGATGACCTTGCCACGCTGAAATATTGTAAGCAGGTCTTGACGCGTGGGGGGAACTCACAAGGCATTCCTGATGGTGCTCGAACCTTCGGCACCCCTTTTTTTTCGGCACACCCCGAGTCTTACGTCCTGTAACCTTTTCTGTTTGAACCCCTCCAAAAAGTTTTTGAGTGGGTGAAAATTCCTAAAAGTTGGGTAGGTGGAACCTTCATTTGCACTTCTGTGAATTGACAATCGCGAAATAAGTCAGTGGCGGCTCGTGGGTGTGTTACATGGGTGGGTACAGGGTGTGTCAGTAGGATTACTCATTAGCTATCAATGGCGCCGCAGGCGAAAATTTTTAAAATTTTTCAAGGTCATGCGTTTTACTGACACTTTATAATTTCAATGAAAAATTCTTTGATACAAAAATATTGACTTTCACAAGAATAATTTTTGGGATTTGGTAACTTTTTGAAATAATATTTAGTCACGAATATTGAGGGCCTAAATATATTAAAATAATGGGTGGCAACATGCCAAAAAAAAATTGATATAGGTATCTTACCGTTATTTGTAGAGGAAATCAGCTCGCCTGTCCTTATTGTTCACAAAAATGTTAATCGCCTTTTCATTAAAGTTCCGCATTTGTTTCATCAAATTTAATACAATTAATTATTTGGTTTAAAATATGTCTGTTTTTATCCACATTTTCATTGTGACGTCTTATATTTTCACGATAAGCACTATCAAGCTGTTGCCTTATGTCTACCTTTCCCAACAGACTAAAATCTAAGATGTTATGTAAATGTTTTTCATTGTAGCTAGCATGTTTCTTAGCTCGTTCATTTAAATGTTTTAAATCACTCACCCCTTCTTGAGTCCATGTACTTTGGTTGCCACTCATCACTAAACAAATAAAACAAAACAGTTTGTTCCTTTTAGGACACCCACATAACCACTTAAATCTATCGTAGACACTACTATTAAAATTTCGTGAATAATTTCGCGATTTTCCTACGTCCGTTTTGGAAATAATCAAATCGGGTATCGGCCTTCCTAACCGTTTAATTTCCGTTCGGATGTCGTATGTAATATCTTTATTAGTCAATAAAATGTCCACCGAATTCATTTTGAAACGTTTCACAATCAAAAACAGTAAAAACATACTTCTCAGCGAAGAAATTAAACAATCACTAAAAAAAGGTCACTCAACAAGTGTGACCCGTTCAGCTGATTTTCGAACGATTTAACGACGTCTGTCTGCTGCAATCGTCTCCAAACATTACCAGTCACCGAAAAAGCCCGATTAAAGACGAGGGCTGGGAAACTGTGTGCCCTCGCCCACGCGCGCGATATGCGAGAATTCAGACTACGGTGGCTCGGTGCTCGATCGATAGTCTGTCATATATATGTGATAAAAATCTTTATTTGTGGTATAAAACGAATAATAATTAGAATACGAATAGTTTGTCGTATACAATTAATTGATATTATTGTAACAGTAATTTATAGTAAATTAACACAAAAGAAATATTTTCTATTGAAATTTGGGCTGGGCACGTGCCCCTGTGCCCTTTATCACCAGCCGCCACTGAAATAAGTGAGATATGTTTGGTATGCGCGATAAGTGTTCACTGTGATTTCGGCTCATGAACTTTCGACTGGACTAGCGCCTGCAAGGTAGGCCACACAAGCATAGCTTCCCTAGTAAAATTTGTAGAAGCTGTTTGGGTGGTCTACCTTGCAGGCGCTAGTCCAGTCGAGAGTTTACACGCTCAAGTGACAAAGATTGACGATTCACACAAGTGTGCAAAAGGAGGTTCCGCCTGCCCAACGAGTCCTCTTTCAGGAATTTTCACCCACTCAAAAAATTTTGGAGGGGGTCAAAAAAGAGGGTGATGAGAAGCAAAAGAGGATTTGAAGGAGACGGACGCCTCGGGGTGTGCCGAAAAGGGTTCGAACATCCTCAGGAATTCTCTTTGAGTCACCCTACGCATCAATACCTGCTTACAACCCTTCAGCGCCGCAAATTTTCAGAGGGTGGGTTGGAGGTGGAAATTCTCTTTTGACCCTCAATCGACTATCAGGATTGGGTCCCGTCAACTTCGAGAGCTCTCAAGTAATGCCATGACCTAGAGGCTACCGAAATTTAAAAACCACAATGAGACTAGATTACGCGGTACGAGGTATCGAAATGGGTCAAAAAGATGGGGCAGCGACCAAATGCACAGAACCTATTGAGTAGGTCTTAGTATGTGCCGGAATGGAGTTTTTACCCGACAGCGTTCTTCTTAGTCCATCCCGTAAATCTTTGAATTGCCGTCAAATTCTTGCGAATTCTTATTTGGACATGGGGTTAGTTTTTGGGGGTGTGGACGGCGAATCGTTTGAGTCACAACATAGAGTTTTCCATAGAGGCATTAAAACCAACCCTAGACGCTACCGAAATTTAAAAACCGCAAGTCTCTAATTCAGTGGCGGTGCGTGATATTTCAGTTAGCCATATTATGAAAACGACGCATGGGACCCACTTCACCTTTTAGATGATGACTATACACCTCTTACAGAAAGGATTTATAGTGAAAAAACCGTCAACAAAGTTTGCGAAAAAATTTTCAAAAACACTGGAGCACTCCCTGGGTTCTCAGTAACGCTCTGTGGAAAATTTACAGTATATTTTTTTCATAATCTAGAAACAAATATAAGGAGACGTTTTTCGATTTGTTACAAAATATTTTTGGTTCAAAAAGTTATGGCCATTTTAATTTTTGGGAAACAAAATGTTCCTATAAAATTAAAATAAAAATGGCCATAACTTTTTGAAAAAAAAAATATTTTGCAACAAATCGAAAAACGTCTCCTTATATTTGTTTCTAGATTATGAAAAAAAATATACTGCAAATATTCCACAGAGCGTTACTGAGAACCCAGGGAGTGCTCCAGTGTTTTTGAAAATTTTTTCGCAAACTTTGCTGACGATTTTTTCACTATAAATCCTTTCTGTAAGAGGTGTAAGTATAGTCATCACCTAAAAAGTGAAGTGGGTCCCATGCGTCGTTTTCAAGATATGGATAACTGAAATATCACGCACCGCCACTGCTCTAATTCGAATAGAACGTAAATGTTGCTAATCTAAAAAGTGTTACGCTAATCTTGACGATCAGTTTAGTTCCGTTCTGTGAAAACATGAAAATAATATTTTAACGAATCGATCGATGAATTCGAGTTCCGTTTACGTCTAATCATCAGGCATCATGCCTGATGGTGATCGTGATGAGGATCATCGAGGCGCCAGTTTTCTGGGTTACCACTGTCACTCCTAATTTAAATCTCCGGTACTTACACCTCAAAGTCCACAAATGCATATTTTAAAGGAGTTAATGACCCCTGCATATTTTACGACTTGCAAACTTTGTATCATCGCATGAGCCCGGTTGAGATGTTAACCATGAATCAAAGGCGTACTAATATATTTACCAGTTGCAAAGTAGGTACAGCGTGTTCGTTGATAAAGTCTGAGTTTTATAAAAAAGAGTTTCATAAAAAAATGGTAAAATAGAATACGCGAGGTTGTTTGCACTTTTTAAAATATTGCCCAGTCTACAGGGTGTTCGTATACTTCTGGGTGTCAACCTCATACCTCAGACAAAGTAAAAACATAAACCCTAATTTTTACTTGGCTCGTAACTTTTAGCGAGTTAGTTTTCAAGTCCAGTTTTCAGAATATTTCTATCTCTTTTTGGACACAGAAAAAACTCAAGGGTGTGCTTTTTAATTAGCACAGAAGGCTTATAAGAATGATGAATTATAGTAGGAAGTAATGTAATTTAAAAAACGTAAGTACCTGTTATTTTTCTCACAACCTACCGATCATTTGATCTCATTTTGAGAGTATTCACTACACTGACACTAAATGCAAATTTAAATATGCGTCACAAAATACGGTTATGAAAGGTTTTTTCTCAAAATGAAGTTCACAAATTCTCTTGAATTCCCAGAAAGGTTGTCTCCGTAATCCAAAAATACAACTTAGTAAAAGGTATCGTTTCAAATTTCAAATTTAAGAGTACTGTCTGTGAAAGCGGAAGTGATTTACTTCTTTTTCTTGGTCGTTTCACATGTGTAGGGGAACGTGGGGGGAATATCGACCGTCGGGCAAAATCGACCACTTTCAAATCTCATGAACTTGGCGCTATACGGGCGTAATATACCAACCGACCGAGAGATGGCCTCTTATGCGCCTTATTTATACGATTAGAATAGTGCCATATCTCGTCCTCTATATACATATTGACAGTTCTGCTCGTGTTGCGTCCTTTCTTATTAAAACTGTGGTGCTGTTAACAAGGTAGGGAACTTTTTATACATTCTAAATGTATTGCATTTCATGTTTATAGGGTACTGCAGATATTCTTCCGTAATTTAGGTCAAATTTGGTGCACTTTTAATACATATTTTTAGTTAAACAAAATTTAAGGTTAGGGTAAACCAGTTCGGGTAAAATCGATCATGCTGGTCGATATTACCCTGCAGTGGTCGATATTACCCTGCAGTGGTCAATATTACCCTACTACATTTGTGGCCTAATTATATTGATTTCAAATAAAGTGCACAATACATCCAAGCATTAGGTACATGTCAACATTTCATTTTAGATGCCGCGATTATACGTCCGAAAAACTGGACGTTCTTCGTTCTTCGTGGACGGAGGATTCCATGAAAAGAGCAATAAAGGCCGTGGAATAAAGGACATTATCCATCAGGCGCGCCGCACAAATGTTTGATGTTCCATATGGTACTCTCCAAGATAGGCTAAAAGGTAGATTTCAACCAAAAAAACTAACGTTGGGAAGAAAACCTGCCTTTTCCGAAAGTCAGGAAAAAGAAATTGTTGAGACCATATTAAAACTGTCAAAGTTATTTTATGGATTGACAGCTCAAAGCATAAGAACATTGGTTTTTAAATATGCAGAGACAAATAAAATTACGCATCCTTTTAATAAGGAGAAGGGGATGTGTGGCAAGGATTGGATCTATTCATTTATGCGACGTTATCCGCAGCTTAGTTTTCGCAAACCGGAAGCTACTAGCCTTAGCAGAGTTACCGCATTCAACAGATGCGAAATGGATGTTTTTTTCAATAATCTAGAGTTACTATTTGAAAAATACCATTTTGAAGTTCATCGCATCTACAACGTTGACGAAACGGGTATTTCCACTGTCCACAATCCGGGTCGTATATTGGCAAGAAAAGGAGAGAAGCAAGTCGGTGCGATAACAAGCGGAGAAAGGGGACAAAATACTACGATTGTATGCTGTTTTAGTGCATCAGGGCAATATATCCCGCCCATGTTTATTTTTAAGAGAATGAGAATGAAATATGGCTTGGAAAAAAATGGTCCGGCAGGCGCGATATACAAATGTTCGAAATCCGGATGGATTACCGAAGAGTTGTTTACGGAATGGTTGCAACATTTTGCCAAATATGCTAATGCTACTCCAGAGCAACCTATTCTTCTAATACTGGATAACCATTCCACTCATTCTTCTTTAGCTTCTTACACTTTTTGTCGAAATTCTGGCATTCATTTACTATCGCTCCCACCCCACACATCTCACAGGACACAGCCTCTGGATGTAACTTTCTTCAAGTCCTTGAAAACTGCTTACCACCAAGAATGTGATAAGTACATGAAAAGTAGAAATTATGAAAAAATCAAAGACACTGATATTGCCGAACTTTTTGGAAATGCCTACAATAGGGTGACCACGATAGAGAAGGCTCTAAACGGATTTAAGACCACCGGAATATTTCCCATCAATCGTGATGCGTTTTGTGAGGAAGACTTTGTACCTCTCCATGAAGATAATAACGATGCGCAAAATACAACGGCTCCAGGAGATTTACCATTGCAGGAAAATACATCACAGAATATTTTAGAACCCGTAGAACCCACACAGAAGACTCCTTCTCCAGAACCAGGGCCAAGTGGATTGAGTGGAACTGTTCCAGGAAGATTGAACAGATTACGTAATAATAGATTGTCATCAAATTCGTCTGATTCTGAATTCAGTTTGGAAGAAGTTGTGGAAGACAGTCTGAGTGATGATGGTGATAAAACCTTGAAAATTAAAGGAAAACCGGAAAATACTTCTTTTCAAGACTTATGTCCACCTCCAGTGTTCCAACCAAGAATTTCACAGCGAAAAAGGCAACATTCTCAAATATTAACATCTACCCCATTAAAAGAGCAGCTCGAAAATAAGATATTAAAAAACAAAAAAAAGGGAGGAAATTACAAGATTAAGAAGATCACAAGAAAAATTACAGGTAAAGTGGAAACTCCGGTTGGACACGAAAGAGAAATTGATGAAATCTGCGCTATTTGTCAACAATTTGGATACAATAATGAGGTTTGGTGGCGGTGCCGTTCTTGTGCAACCTGGGCTCATGCTGAATGCACGAGCGCAGAAAAAGCTTCAGAATATATTTGTGACCTTTGCTCAGTGTAGAAATGTAGAAATAGTAAAAAATAAAATGAATTCCAAATTATTACTACCTGGTCGATTTTACCCTACACTGTGGTCGATATTATCCTACCGGTCGAAATTACCCGATTTTTTCCTCTGTTTACAAAAAACCCATCTTAAAGAAAAAACATTTGTTCATTTGTGAAATCAATAGAAAACATTTCTAATAGATGAAGTAACGAAGCAATTTTACCGTTTTAGACATATTTGTACAAATACTTCTATTTAAAAAAACTCAGTAGTGCTTAAGTAGTCGATATTCCCCCACTCTCCCCTATATCAACCTTTCCAAATGCTAATTTTGGAGAGGGTGATATATCTCATAACTCAAAGCCTTGCTCTTGCTATCTCTTATATCTCAATGTACAGTGCTAATCAAAAGTCCCTACCCCCTCGTATTTTTTGAATGGTTAGGTAGGTATACTACTATACTTAGACTAATGAAATTTAGATAGTGAAAATAAACAGATGTAAGCTTCTCTATTAGCAGTAACAGGTGACGTAATCGTCATAGATGACGTCACGGGACCACTGTAATCAATAACTTTAAATGGGAATTGTTGAACGAGCACGACATGAGTTTAGCAGTAGAATGCTTTATTGACAGGAAGTAGATGGAGCATCTTTTGAACACTTAGTATAGAGATCTGGTTCTTGAATCTTCATTAATTAAATGCTAAATTAAAATGTTAGTGTTTATTTATTCAATCTATTAAAGCCTAACCCCAAACAAAATTAGTATAACTGAAGAGGTTTTTAAAATAACTTTCAAACCTTTTTACTTGCCATAGGGCCCCGTTTAAAGTTATTGGTCACAGTGGTCCTATGACGTCATTTATGACGATTACATCACCTGTTACCACTAGTAGAGCAGCTTACGTCGGTTTATTTTCACTCTCATAATTTCCTTAGTCTAAGTAGATATAAGTTCAAAAGATACGAGGGGGTGGAAGGGAATTTTGACTAACACTATACATATATCTACCTTGAAGGCTTTGGAAACGATGGTTTGGCTAATAATTTCACTGACAGTTTTTACCTGTACAACATCTAACCCTAAGTTTTAATGTTTGATGCGCCTGGTAAAACATGGTTTAATTAAGTTTATACCTTATCAATAGACACTTTATAAAAGTATTTCATTTTTTTTGTCACATCACTATCACAATTCAAGTACAAACATTCAAAAAGCATTATGTTTGTGGCAGCTATTATGCCGTTTTAAGCGTACAAATAGGCATTAAAATTAAACAAAGTCTTGTAGAAAGCCGTTTTATAAGATTGACTACTGTATGATTATTAACCAAGAAGGGCACACCCCACCTGGCTCTTACATTGTTACGCCTCTGAATGCGGACTGCGGTTTTGGAATACCTACAACAGATACCGGTACTTGGACCTTGAGCAAGGTTAACCGACTTAAAAAAGGTTACCAAATAAAAATCAACTTCGAACAACAAGCGCTTATACGATGCAATGCATTTACGGTTAAAAGCTAAATAAAAATATATATACTGTATGTTTCACAACGGTGACCTATACCTGAAAAAACTGTGTATATTAAAATTCTGAAAATTTGGCTGGCTCTGAGAACAAAAATGTACTTGACGCAGTGGAAAAATTTAATTAAAAAAAATATATATATAAAAACGATTTAATGTCGACTTAGATAATCTAATGGAAGTTATAATAAGTTACCCTTCTTTTGAGAACCGAATACAAATCCATTAGAAAAATAGTTTTGGTTTTTATTAAAAAAAATAATGTTAAAATAAAAAATCAGTCGCGGACGTGCAAGTTTTATTAAAATAAATTAAGTATATTCTACTAATTTACAGAAACACGTTGCAAAATTAATGATCACTTATAAAATATACGCATTTCTTTTAATCTCTGCAGTTGTCACTTTTGATTGAAAATGGTAAATATCTCGAAAACTATTGTATATATAGGTATAGGATAATTTACGCGAAATGTGTCTAACATTGCTGAAGAATCCAAAAATAGGGTACTATAGAGGGTGTTTCATTTAAAATAAGCAAGTTGACATATTTCGGTACAAGCGGAAGTCCCAGATCTGCCAAAATAGTTTACTTAAATAGAATGTACTGTCCTTACAGACAAATTTTCAGGATTTTAGTATACATAGTTTTAGAGATAGTACAGGACACCTGGGACACCGTGTATGTATGGACATACCGGATAAATTCCCTGAACCTACCTCTGCACCATCATTTTATTATTAAGGCTTTATGAGTATACCTGTCTACTGTTGAAAAAAAACAAAATTATATACTATACCAATAACTTCTTTCTAAACCTGTGCAGACATATCTTTATTAAAGCTTTATTTTTATTACTACCGCCTATATAAACGACAATATCTTTTCCTTTTACCTACCTGCTCGCAAGGGCTCAGACCGAGTACCATCAGAACGACGAATCTCCTTACAAGCAGAATCGATAACTGATTATCACAGTTCGCAAATGTGTCTGGCAACATTCTATGATAATGAAAGTATAAACCGTATTTTTTTAAACGCCTTGTACATTATATACGCATGTATTTCTTTCCCGTGCTACATACGGCATTGACTCCTTCCTTAAAACGCTCCAGAGCCCGCGTATGCGCAGTAGTACGCCATCCTCATTCCCGTCGTCGCAGGAACGCGGGATATTCTTATGGTACATCTACACTTGTGCCTTTTTCGCGTGCGTCATCATCTTGCATCTAACGCATGCCTCAGATGTAAGTGAGGAATGCAACTAGCGCATGCGTTAGACGAGTTGAACGACTCCAATCTACAAGCGCAACCCATGAGCAACCTAGTTCCAAGGCTAGTGGATTTTCGTACGTTATACCTTGCGTTTAATTATGTCTTCCGCAGAAGAAACGCTACTTTTTATTGATTTACAAACTATTTTTAATTGATTTTATTGATTTTAAGCTCCAGAAGCTTGTAAAAGTTCATTTTGAACATGCATGTAAAATTTCTAAACAGGACACAATTGTGTCCTTCTTTCTTTACTTCAAAATTACATTTCAAATACTCTTTCATATACACGCCGTCGCTTATTCCGCCTTTCTTTTGATTTTTTGACTATTACAAAAGCTGCACTAACACCCAAGTGGCATCTGATACATCCATTTCTGCGCAGTTACTTTAAAACTGTAACAGCCCACTAACTTTAAGGTTAATTTTGGAAAAAAACTGGACGTTTTCCACGAAACACCGAACTACTACACTTTTTCTCGACGAAGATTAAAACTGAGTTTTAATCTTTTAATTAAAACTGAGTTTTAATCTTCTCCTGAAGATCAGTGCCGGATTTACAAATTTGCCGCCAGGAGGCTATTCAATTTTTGCCGCCCCTACTGACCTCTGAAGTTGGTTCGGAATCATTTAATTACATTTATTCTTTAATTATTACAATTTATTGAATTGTGTGAGTGGACCTAGTAACATTTAGGTACATGGAGAAAAAAAATATAGTAATGATTAATAAAAAAAAAAATGAGTAAACATTACTAAATTTAAATTGTAATATTGAAACGCT
This sequence comes from Aromia moschata, assembly GCA_029963805.1. NCBI lineage: Eukaryota > Metazoa > Arthropoda > Insecta > Coleoptera > Cerambycidae > Aromia > Aromia moschata. The sequence continues at coordinate 4,871,540 of JAPWTK010000010.1, forward strand.
ATTGGAATGTTTTAAAAATTCATTATCACAATAGTATATTTCACAGAGCGTTTAATAATTGTTGATATACAGACGTTAGAGTGTTCAGTATACTGCACAGTACTAAAATATTGATTTTTTTTTAAATTTTGGAGACTGTTGTTTTCTCTATGCATATAATAATGTTTTTTTTTTATTTCTGTAACACAAAAATTTTTGGGCCAAATTTGCCGCCCTAGGCTCCAGCCTACTCAGACTGCTGGTAAATCCGCCACTGCTGAAGATGCTAACTTAGTTGGCGAAACGCGCGTCGTGTAGTAGTTCGGTGTTTCGTGGAAAACGTCCAGTTTTTTGTTTCTACGCCGAAGATTGCAGTACACACTCCAGTTAATTTTAAACTATTATGCACGTCTACAGATATATGTATACGGCCGATTGCGACAAGTTGATTGGCGAATTGATGTGAACAGTTAGCTGCATGCGTTTCATGCATTCAACAAAAGGCATGCATTAGAGGAAAGATGAAACGCAAGATGAAATGCAAGTTGAAGCGCAAGTTCAACACCGCACAAGCGTAGACGTACCTTTATGGAATTTTACATGCGGGCACGCAAACATTCGGATGCCTACTGATTATATAATTCTTTAAAAAAAGTGATAGATATTTAATTGTTTTATAATCGTGTAGTGACCATGATAATTAAAAGTTCAATTTCAAAATTACCTTTACTTTCCTTTTTTTTAAAGTAACAAATATAAGAGAAACATAAGTATTACTTTATAAATATATAAAATCCATGTTATTTTTAAATAATGTTTATTATGTGTGCATTTATTTGAAAATTCCTTAGAATTGCCTTTCTCACTAAAAAATTCATTTCATTTTCATTTCAGTCATTTCACTTTCTCATTGGAAGAATTTTCTTTATGCGCTATGAAAAATAAGATCCTTCAGACCATTATACAGGGTAATTCCTAAGTTGAGTCAAATTTTTTACAGTGTATAGAATTATTCAAAACAGATTTTTTTTAAAAAAAACTCATAGATAAAAAAATTGTCTTATTAATTTCGAAAATACCGAGCATGTATTCGGTCCTATAATAATTTTAGAAAAAGTTGTACAGTGAAATTCTATATACAAAAAACATTTAAGATAAGAAAAATACTAAGTATGTTTTTTCTACAGTGTTTCGAATTTATTGTTTCCTTAAATTAAAGACACGACCGGATAAATGCTATTTTCGAAAATAGTAAGGTAACTTTTGGGTTTATTTAAAAATGTTTTTTGAATAATTTCTATACGCTATTGTTCTGTTTGCTGTTAAAAAATATGACTCAACTTAGTAATCACTCTGTATTATTGTTTTGTGTCTGATTTAACTGATTACAAGTGTCTTAAAAATTGTATAATACCAAAAGTTATAAAATATTCAATTTCATTACATACATTAGTTAAAATAAAAAAATATATAGTCATATATACAGGGTGTCCACGGATGAAGTTGACGAGAGAAAAAATTTCATAACGATTTCATCTCATGACGAATCAGATTGTCAGATTTTTATACAGAGTGGTCAAAATTTAAAAATTGTAAAAGCGTACCAATAGTAAAGTACCTTTATGTTTTTAAATACAGCAAAAAAACGTTATGGAAAATGTCTTTGGAATTAAAAAAATCTTTCTAAAAGTGAAATATCAAATATTTGTTAAAAAATGGAACGTTTTCATTTTTACCTTTACTTTCTATTAAAATAAGTATAAACAAGGTTAATATAATTAATTAATCTAATTATCCAAATATGTCCCCGCTTAGTTTACATCACAATAAAACTACAAGACAATACGAATAATGATACTTCTCATATGAGAAGAAACATTTGGATAATTATTTTAATTAGTTGAGTAACCTTATTTGCAATTATTTTAATAAAAAGTAGAGGTAAAAATGGAAACGTTTCATATTTTTCAATAAATACATTTTACACTAAATTTAAGCTGGCCTTTTAATTCCAAAGAATTCTCTTAACATTTTTTGTTGTATTTCAAAAAATAAAGGTATTTTACTTTAGGTACATTTTCACATTGACTCTCTGACCACTCTGTATAAGAATTCTGATTTTTATTATGGAAATTTGAGCATAAGCAGGAGTTTTTACGAAGAACTACTTTTTTTCGCAAACCCAAAAATAAAGAAATTTTCGTCTCGTCCACTTTATCCGTGGACACACTGTATATTATTGTTACGTTAAAAATATAGGTACCTTTGAAACATGAATATCAATACAATGTACAACTGTACAACTGTACAACACGTACACCTGTCAATGAAAAACTTTATTAATTAATTAATTAAGAAAATTAATTAATCTTGAGTAGATTTTTCTAAACATTATGATGGCCTCTTCTCACAATAAATTATTTGTAAACAGATCACTAACAATCTACAATATATAACAAGTACTATATTAACAAACAAAAATTATAACCATTTTTTTTTACCATTTAATTATCAATAAATGTAATTAGAGAAGTAATCGATTACTTGAGACCGTCAATGAATTTCTGTTCTGACACCGAGGAACTCAAGAAGCAAAAGCAAGTGCACCAATTAAAATTTCCCAAGTGTTTTTGAGCTATCTACGACTCGAAAGATAAGGTAAGTGTACGTATAAACGGAATATATCAGGTGTAGGACCTTCAGTGGGTCTCGAGCACCGTTCGGAAGTACCGTTACTAGAAGTTACTTGCCTCTTGGTGCACGTCATCGAGGAGACCCGTCAGGCACTAGGTCCGGCAGTAATCCGAAAATAGTTGGCTGTGGATTATGTGAATGTTGACTAACTTGAGGACGGGGTTTTAGTATAATAATTTTTCCTTTTATGGGTATTTTTGTGTTATAGTTTTCGTTTAGGTGTCGTATTAGTTACTTGGTAATTTCGTTTTGTTGGAGGGTAAGTACCAAAATATTGTATGGTAAAAATGTAGTATGTAAATAACGGCATTACGTTAAAAAAAAGTAGGCAAAAGAACATAAATCTCTGTTAATATACAGAGTGAGTTGTTTCGATGGTTGGGACTCTTGAAGTCTTGAAAACGAGTTGAGAGATGGTTAAATATGAAAATATTTGCAGTTTTAAGAGTTGCTGTAGTTTAAAGCAGCGTTTGAATTCTAAGAGAAATCATAGCTTATCACAGATGTTCGAAAAAAATCAATTTTCTATGATTTTGTTATATATCTCTTAAAAGTTTTGACATAAAGTTTCGTTTTTTTTAATGGCATTCATTGTTAATTTTGGCCTCATAAAAATGTCTTCTCAATGATATAACACTTAACACAATTATATAAAAAAAAATCAAAGTTACCAGCACTTTTAACTCTTTCTTGTGAACGAAATATATATATCAGTGAGTTCAAAATCTCAAAAGTTTCAATATGCTCTACCTTTCAGAAGGCACATATTATATACTATTCTGTTACACAATTTCTAATGCTGATTTCTCATTTAAATATGATTATTTATTATACGTATTTATGTATGATATCTAATCTAGTCCATTTTTTGTAGAGATGTTTATGAAACATTTGGTAAACAACTCAAAAAAATATATAAATGACCGACTCGGAAGAAAGGGACTAATGTCTAACATTAAGTTTTCAAGACAAATTCATCTAAACGCCTTTTCTTCAGACCCACTAGCAACTCGTAATGTCTCATCTTGATAGGTCTATACAATAATTTTCAGACCCTAAATTGTTGTGTTTACAACAATGGATCTGACAAGTTTTAGTACTGTAATATAAGGAAAAAGTCATTAACCTTCTTTCCTACGAGGCATGTAGTTTTTGCTTATATTTTTTTTATTATAATATCACTTGTATAACAGCAAAAAAAGGGTTCGTGTTTGAATTCGGATAAACGACACTTTCTTCTCCTATGGGTCGACAATATGAAACTGCAAAAAATCCCAAAATTTGTTTTTTAGACATTAGTCCCGTTTCTTCTGAGCCGGTCTCATATACACATACATTTTACATAAAATATTGTGTTAATGAAATCTGTTTTAACAAGTGCATTAAATTATATTAGAAGTTATACTGTACTCGGGTCGACAAACAGATATTAGTAATTATCAGTAATAACACAAATCGACAAAAAACTTTTGTGAAATAACATTGACAAAAATAGGTGTATACAGATGTGAAATGTGTCAAAAAGCAAAAATGTATATATATTACAGAGAATTATGTGAAACAACAATACAACGACAAAAACTTTCACTTTTTCCTCTTGTGTTCTGTAGCATCATCTCTTTTTAAAAACCAGCAGTAGTCGCCTAACATTGATGGATCCCAACGACCCTGGTATCTTGTTTCCATCACCCCGATGTCCTGGTGGAACCTTTCTCCTTGTTCGTCGCTTACTGCGCCTAAATTTTCCTGAAAAAATTCCAAATGTGAGTGCAAAAAATGCATTTTTAAAGACATACGACACCTTAGTATTTCATAGGCATTCAAGAGATTATCTATGAGGTTTTTATAGTTTTCATCTTTCCTGTTGTCCAGAAATTCTCTCACTACACTTACAAAAGACTTCCAAGCTGCCAACTCCTTTTCATTTAATTTTTCTTGAAAATGCAAATCATCTAGAAGCTTCCTTATTTGAGGCCCAATAAATATGCCTTCTTTTAATTTTGCATCACTTAATTGTGGAAATATTTCTTTTTAGGTAAAAAGAAACATTCTTGAAACCATCACCTTCTTTGTCCATGGCTTTTAAAAAGTTTCATTAATCCAAGCTTAATATGTAGAGGCGGAAGAAGCACCTTTTGTGGATTAACAAGGGGTCATATGTTTGAAGTACCAGGTTCAAAAGAAGTTCTACGAGGCCAATATTTCTTACTGTAATGTTCTTTTGTTGCCCTACTATCACATAGACACAAAAAACAGTAATACTTTGTAAAACCACCTTGCAATCCTAGCAATATACCTATCTATCACTTTTAAATCTCCACAAATTTCCCACTGATATAAAAGAGAAGCAGGTAGTTGAAAATGGGACGTGTTAGGTCATTTCTGTGAAAAGGTGATTTAATAACTGAATGAAAGGCAAAAAGAGCATTGTCATCAATGTTACCAAAATCATGTTGACCTGTGTAATTAACGTATTATAACTGTCTGATTGGCGTTATGCCTGTAACGAATATAATACTTTGATAGGCTGTTTTACGCTATAATTAAACAGGTGATAGCTGAAATACTGAATGATTAAAATGTAATGTATACATCAGGATAAAAGTATTGCACGGTATAACACAAGTATAGCATATGATGTTCATGCAATTACTATATCTATTCGCCCTCCCGAGTGATAGTAACCAGTTTTGAATTAACGTATAGGTATAGACAGTATATCGCCCAGAGACACTCGATTTATCTCGAGGGAGATTTATACTTACCGGAAAAGTATGAGAATCTAAAGTATAAATTGTACAGGTCTACAAAAAAAAAAAGTGACTGAACCAAAGCACTGAAACCAAATTTGGCAAAAAAAATTTTCTACCGCATCAATTTTTCCTCTCCACCCCCATATAACCCCCATAAACTCTTATAGAGGGAATTTAAAAAAATATATATTTTGATTTTTTTGGGTCGCTGATCACGACTCTGAAGTCAAGAATACATTTCGACTTAATGACAGTTGTCAACAAGCTGTCAAATTTCACTAAAAAGTAAAAAGTTGATATTAAATGCATATTATTAAGTTTTTTGGATTGCTGATTACGATTCTGAAATTAAAAATGAATTATGTCAAAAATCATTTTTCACAACATATTTTTTGACATAATTCATTTTTAATTTCAGAATCGTTCGAATTCGAATTTCGAATCAGCAACCCAAAAAAATTAATAATATGCATTTAATATCAACTTTTTTACTTTTTTAGTGAAATTTGACAGCTTGTTGACAGCTGTCATTAAGTCGAAATTTATTATTGAGTTCAGATTCGTGATCAGCGAACCAAAAAAATCAAAATAATTTTTTTTTAATTTCCTCTATAAGAGTTTATGGGGGTTATATGGGGTGGAGAGAAAAAATTATGCGGTAGAAAAATTTTTTTTGCCAAATTTGGTTTCAGTGCATCAAAATACATAGGAAATGATGGGTCTGATCGCAAAGACAGAACTTTTTTTTGTAGACCTGTGTTATCAGTGATGAAGCGGTTGCGGTATTTTAACAATAGATGAGTATATATATATAGATGAGTTATCTATCATATTGTAACATTTTGTTCACTACGGGTTCGTAAGGTGTGAAAAATTCAAACTCGCACTTTCAACTAACACTATTTATTTAATAAATACAAATATGTATTAAACACTTAATTACTAACACTAATTTATTTCCATAGATAGACTAAAAAATCCCACGTCGATATGCCTCTCTATATACCCTGTAGAAGGATCGCGTAAGTGCCAATAGTCGCTAGCCGTTTTCATTCCTGATTACTCGAGATGCATACTATTGCATACGGAACTCTCCCGTACGTCACACACAGTTGTTCACCGAGGCGGACGTAGGTTGCCACAGTCGTATCGTCGCAATATCTTTTTAATCTTAAAAAATAGATGGCAAACAGGTGTTTTTTACAAAGTTCATTATAGGTACTTCAGAAATTCCATTTTTTGCTGACATTTACATATCGATGGTTAAAGTGCGAAACCTCGAAAGTAATTTTAAGTTAATTTTATAGGAGAAACGAAACACCGTTTTATATTTTATCCGTGCCAAATTGTATCTGGGCCAAAATAATCGGATCTAAACTCTAGGAAAAATGTTTAAGGAATCATTCTATGCCTCAGTGTATTTTAAGGATGATATATTCGATAGTAGGTCGAGTCATCGTAGTTTTCACAAATCTTATTGGGTGATTATACCGAATGAAGCGGAGAGGAAGACAACATATACTCCATTTTTTGTTGACATTTACATATCAATGGTTAAATTGCGAAATCTCGAAAGTAATTTTAAGTTAATTTTATAGGAGAAACGATAAACCGTTTTATATTTTATCCATGCCAAATTTTATCTGGGCCAAAATAACCAGATCTAAACTCGAGGAAAAATTTATAAGGAATGATTTTATGCCTCAATATATTTTAAGGATGACATAGTCGATAGTAGGTCGAGTCACCATAGTCTTCACAAACCTTATTGGGTGATTATACCAAATGAAGCGGAGAGGAAGACAACAGATACATGTCAGGTCATCAGAACGGAACCAACCGGTACAGATACAGATAGGTCCAAAACTGAACAAAGCACTAGAGTGGGTAACAGAGACCCTGGGTGCGTAATTAGCAAATACCTGGGGAACTCAGAAGTTTAATACAAATAAGAGTTTCCAGATTTTCACTGATAGCCAAGAAGCACTTAAAGCTGTTGAAGTAGTAGAAATACATTCCCAGGTAGTTAAAGACTGTTGGATTCGCTAATATCACTAGCGGACAACAGATACGAAAGTAACAGAGGAAATAATAAAACCAAAAGAGGTAATAGACTCTCCAATGGAAACTGTCCTTAATGTATTAAGGAAACAGGACTAATGGAATGATAAGCCTGTGGGGACACGTAAGCATCGGCTTAAGTGCACAGGGCTTGCATTTCCCCCATATGCTATAATAATAACAAGGATGGCAGAAAAACCACTTATATCAGAATTAGTAGCTTTTCATCTTTTCTTATCTTGTGAGATTTCGACAGACGGCTGTATTAGTGTTCAATTTAAATAAAGAGTTTGCTTACTTTAAAAAAATATGATATGTTTAAAATAACAGTGTCATGGCAAATTTATAAATATTCCGTCAAAATTAGCGTAACACTTTTTAGACTAGCTCCATTTGCGTTCTATTCGGGCGCAATAACTTGCGGTTTTTAAATGTCGGTAGCTTATAGGGTTGGTTTTTATGCCCAAAGTTTGTACGCTGTGGCTTAAAAGGTTCGCAGTCCACACCCCAACATCCAACCCCATATGAAAATTCAGAGTCCTACAGGATGGGGTGAGAAGGATGCTAGCGGGTGAAAACCCTATCTTGGCACACATTAAGACCCCCCGAAACAAGCCTTGAGCGTTTGGTCGCTGCCCCATCTCTTCATCCGTTTTCCAGCCATCGTGAGCCACCCTTCTCCAGTTACGCTGGGTTTTGACAGTCGAACCTCTGTTAGGCGATTCCATTGAGTCTAATGCTGCCAAATAAGTTGGTGTGAGATGCCATAACTAGCTTTCACCCTTTGGCCACTCAATCACCCCTCCAGGCCACACCCACACCGACCCCACACATCCTCCTCATGTTCCGCCCCTATTGGAGTCTGCATGGGATGTCGTTTTTTCTCGAATTCATGTCTTGGCATTAACTGAAGGCTCTCGGAATTGACTGGACCCACTGCAGATGGCCGGTTGAGAGCCAAAAGTTATATTCCACATTGCGTGCCATCGCCCTCTTTTTTGACCCTGCAAAAAATTTTTGAGTGCGTGGAAACTCCTGAAAAAGGTTTCGTTGAGTAGGCGCGGCCTCCTTTGGATTTTTGTGAACTCCCAACTTTGATTTGTTACTAAAATGTATAAAAAAACACTTAGAACTCGTTCCTCGGAACCAGTAAGAGATCGTGAAACTATACCCACAATTATATTTATTTGTTGAAATACATTTTTATTTATATACCGTGTGTGTAAAGCCGACATCCTTTTTCATAACTGGCCAGTTGGACAAACAAAAGTGAGACAACAGATAAGAAGCAACCGCATACGCATCGAAGATAGTGGGGTAATAAGAGCGGCCCTCTCACTACGTTAGTCGTTAGAACGAGAAGTGTTGAATTTGTCCTTTTTCATAACCGGCCGATGTCGGCTTTACACATACTGTATATTTTTTACTGATCGGTAATATATGTGTAGATACAGTTTTCTTAAAACAAACAAGAATACTAGTACACCAAAACATGTACTGATCTAATTTTTCCTACATTTTTTTTTATTAAGTGCACTAAGTTCTAGTATGATATTGAACCATGACAATGAAATTCCTCATGCGAATTTCCTTGGATTAGTAAATAATATACGTAGTCGTAAATAATAGTTCCCACATACTTTAAACTGTTTTAATGTGTGTAACGGGTAGTTAACAGTATTAATATACAGTGAGGTCGTAAAGTTCGGAATAAATTAATGTATCGTGTAATTAAAAAAAAAAATCCGATGACTTCTTAGTTCGAAAAGAAACGATTAACTAAAATTGTGTTTTTTATTTGAAAATGAAATGAAATTGACTAGACATGAATTAAACTAGGTAACCTAAAGAAAGTACGATAGGGCTCCTGTTTCAGAATTGTGTTTTTTATTATTTTTGGTATCATAACTTAATAGAATATTAAAATGATTCTCAAATATTTGCAGCATAATATGTGTTATAAAATATAATCTATAGAAGATGCAAAGCAACTAAGATTATATTTCGCTGTACATTCTATGTTTCTACATATTTTTTGTTTTAATAGAAAACAGAACTTAAACAAATACACCTATTAGTTTTCACTAAACCACAGTATCAATAAGTTCCCACCTTATGGTATTACAGGTGGTACTGGTATTACATTTGAATAAATGAAATTTACTACCAGTAAATGTTGGGGCTATTAAAATAGTAATTACCGTTACAACAATATGTCATAAACACACGGTTAGTATAGGTAATAATTATTTTATATTTAACATAATTAAAAGTTTTGCTTCTGATACTGTGAGCAATGTCAATGTTATGATTATCTAATATTATGTTAAATCATAACCAAATAACGGTTTTGTGGTAAAATTCAAAAAGGGCAATAAATTGCATTTTTTTTAATGATGTCTGCCTAAAACCCGTTTATTAATATTATTTTATACAAGTAGAACATATTTTAATAATACACGGCGGTTTGAGCACGTACAATACAGGGTGATTAATTTAAACCGTTAATTAAACGTATTAGGGTTTCTAGGAGATTTTTGAAATTCTGGTTCTTGGGTAATAGGCCTACGACAAACTATTTTCAAAACGGTTGCGCTTCTTGTTATTCCGGTATAACTGATGTAGGTATGATGATGACTTCCGAGTCATCATCATTATTTTAAATGGAATTACACCTTTTTTACGGCATATTTCGATTCTACACATTCTTTTAAGTTGATTCTCATGAGGTTTCCCTATACCTTTCTTTTTTACCATTTAAAAAAAATGTTCGTTATCAATTATCACCATAGTATTTGAAACTGTACATACATATGTAGCGGTCATTTTAATAAAGTATCGCCATTTGTATTGTGGTTAGTAGAACCTTTTGCAACAATGGTTTTATTATTTCTCAATTATGTACAGGGTGCTTAAAACAGAACTGCCATTTAATGCAATGTTACATCATCAAAACTCATTTTTTTTTAAATACAACTCCCTATACTTTTACCCTATATTTAATAGCTGTTTAGTTATAGTTTTTTTTTAATAGTTGCTTGTAACTTCTAATAAATTGTTTGATTTTTCAGTAGCATGTCAAGGAAATTACATTGTTACTATTGTGCTAATGTTACTGTTACTGTTTTTCAAACATCAATATCATTTTTGTCATTCTCGAGTTTGTTTTTTATGTTTGTCAACATGGAGAATGGAGAATATTCATTTTTGGAGGATTGGAGGATTTACATTTTTTCGTCTAACACCGAAACACTTTTGTAAGCTCAATACGCTTGTTTCGACAACCCTATTGGCATCATCAGGATATGATTAAAATGATATGATTAATACGATGAAATTATTGCTACATCGAAAGTTTCAATTCTCGTCCAGTATACTTTAAAATGCTTGGAATAGAACGATATTCACAGTACGACTATCAAATTTTTAGATATATTACACTTTCTATTATGTAAAACGAATGTTTAATGTATGACGAAAAAAATTCTATAATAACAGTTACTGTTTATTATAACAAGTAACATTAAATAATGCATTGTTTATAACTGAATTATTGACTGCTATTGACTATATACGAATTTAATAATAACTTCTTATGTATGTACCTAATTTTAATATTTACCTATTGTCTTAAAACAACTTAATCACTATTTGATGACTCTTAAAGAGAAAATGTCAGTGAACTTGAAATTTTTTTTAATAGAATTTTTCTTTACTAAAAAAATAATTAATTATTACAATATTACACAAGATAAACAGTTTTGATTCTTTTATTTCATCTATTCATTTTTATAACCCTTCCATTTGTTTTTTGCGATTTTTCTTTTCATATATTCGTTTTTTAAATGACTTTTCATAAAAAATATTCGTTTATACCTTTAGAATCCATTTAGAGCTTGCAAGAAAATATATTCTTGTTTATTTCCACCTTTTTTTATGCGTTCTATTAACCTTTAGACTGCCGGCATTTTTTCCCTTATAAATGGATATTTTTTGAGGGGCAAAGTTTATATATATATAAACATCTAATACATCTAGAGTAGTTGCCGAGGTCACGGGTGGCTCATATATGAGCCAGGCCGGCTGGCAACGGTCGGGCCAATGTTAAAAATTTTCAGATTGTGTAAATAACTATATATTTATTTTTAACCGAATGTGCTTGATATTATAATGTAATAAGCTACCAAAAAACACTCTAAAATATATTTAGTCACCAATAAAACCACTCATAAACATGAAAAAAGCGATCAGTTAGACTGAAATAATATTTTTTTCTTCATCCCTAGACTTACATATTTTCATACGTATATATTTTCATACGTATATATGTTTATACTTATGTATTTATATAGTTATAGGTAGAAATTCAATGTTTTACATTCGAATTCAATCGAACACATTATATTCAAGTATCGCTAAAAAAATATTATTTATCCTAAATACAGTAATTCAAGTAAAAAACTAATAATTATTCTATGTAAAAAAAAATAATTTGAAATAACCGATAATAAGTCAATAACCGTTCAATAAAGAATTTTGAAAATATCACCCCTTTCGCTAAGGGTGGTTTCGGCACCTCAATCAATTGCGGAAAATTTTAGGATTTTACAGATTTTACAGCGTGCTTCCGAAAAAAATCGTGTAAAAAGTCAATACCCACCTAATAACGAATTTTTTTAAAATTTCACCCCCTCGCAGGGGTAGTTTCGGTATCTCAATCAATTGCGGAAAATTTTAGGATACATTTTACAGATTTTACAGGCTATTTACTAAAAAAATCAGTAAAAAAGTTCAATAACGAATACAAGTTCAATAACGAGTTTTTAAATATTTCACACCCTCGCTAGGGGGGTAGTTTGGGTACCTCGATCGACTAGAAAGAATTTCAGTTGTATCCTTTAGAGATCAGAGAGCCTATTAAATGGGAAAAATTCACTATAATATCTGTATTCATCACTAAAACTATTATTTTATTACTGTCCCATATATGAGCCAGCCGGCAGTCTAAAGGTTAATTTCAATACATTAAACTTTCAGTGAATAAATTTCCAAATAGATTACTACTAATTTATTTATTTCGGGATATTTATTTCGCTCCATTTATAACACTTTTGCTTTAATAGACCATATACGAACAGATAACGGTTCAGCGGTCGACACAGAAAGAAACTGGAGCAGAGTGACGAGGTAGATGATATTTGTTAGGTATCCGTTAAAAAAAACTGCTTTGGGTTACTCTCGAAGTTTCTCTCTTTTGAACTACACACACCGTCAAAAGTCTTGGACCCCCGATGTTTTGTATTAGGAAATAATTGTTTTTAAATATCGTATTTGTTTTTCAAAGAATGTCTTTTCTAAATGTATTTTTTGAATACATCAATAATTTTTAAAGATCTAGTCAATTACAAAACAGTGGAGAAAAAAGAATTGCAATTTATTATGACACAAATTAACAAAACATATGTTTTAACAAAGTAAACTACAACTTAATAGTCAGTATGACCTCCCCTGTTTGTCAGTAACATGTTAACACGCTACGTGCACTGACACGATCAAATGGTTGATAATTTCTTGAGGAATATTATTCCATTCCTCTATTGCTGCTGCAGTCAACTCTTCCGCATTTTGGGGTGGGTTCATGCGTTTGCGAATTGCTCTAGAAACAAGCATCCCACATGTTTTCGATGGGATTCATATCTGGGGAGTCAGCTGGCCAATCTAATCGTGTAATATCTCCCTGTTCAACTACCTCTTGGACCGTTCTTGCGCGATGTGGCCTTGCGTTGTCGTCCATGAAGATGAAATTGTCACCTAATTCGGCGCGTAGGGGATAAATAATGGGCCTGATAACACTTTCAATATAAACTTGACTTGTCATATTCTGATTTATGGGAATTAATGGCGTATGGCGATTGAACATGATTCCTCCCCAAAACATTACTGTCCCGCCATTGTAGGGAGCAACATTACGGCGAAAATTTAATCTCTCTTGACGACCTGGCTCTCTCCAGACCCTTTGCCTATTGTCATCACTCACTAGTCCAATTCTGGTTTCATCTGTGAATAAGACCCATCGCCACTGCTGCAAAAATCAATCACTACGCTCCCGCGCCCACTGATAGCGGGCAGTTCGATGTCGTGGTAGTAGAGTGGGTACCCTTAAAGGCCTTCTTGCATGTAAATTAGCACGATGGAGTCTTCTTCGAACTGTAGAGGTTGATATAACAAAATTAAACGTACCTTGAAAGTGATTCCTGAGGGCTGGAGCTGAAGCACTTCGGTGTCTAAGGGCATATTGAACCAAATAACGATTTTGCCGTTTATTTGACACTCGAGGCCGCCCACTAATTGATTTTTTTTTCCACTGTCCCCAATTCTTGATACCTATGCACTATTCGAACAACAGAAGATCTAGGAATGTCTAACATCTCTGATATCTGATGTTTGGAATGTCCAACATCATGTAAAGCAATAATTCTTGCCCTATTAAAAACAGATATTTCACGTCCTGGCATTATAATGAAAGACAAGTATCAAAGTCGCTTTGCTAAATTATATTTAGCAAAAATAAAACTGAGGAATATTAAAAAAAAATTATAACCAATCAGCAATATTTTATCTTGCAATTTATTTGATCTTGTTTGAGAGCTAAATAACTCAACAAACTTTGTTGCCTAGTAACGAAAACAAAATAAAAATAGCCCAAATCTGTAATATACAACTCCAAGGGGGGTCCAAGACTTTTGATGGTGTGTGTATTTCCTCAAAACAAATATTTAAATAATGTGAATGTATCGGGGGAGTGTTTAGTGCATATTTGGTCTATATAATAGTTGTTTTATAATAAATTACAAAAATTTAATATGTGAAGTGCATCTTATGAAGAATTACACTACCATGCAAGATTTTGCCCCGGGACAATGAATAGTTGTTTCCGAAGTAATTTTTCCCGCTGAAAACAAATCCGGGCTCAGAATTGCTCTATCATGTCAGGTTTTTGAGAGACTCTAACCTAAAAGTGCAAAAAACACTGTTATTTGACATATTTGAGGTTATGTGTTAGCACCGCAATTTTTTTTTTCTCAATAAACTATGTGTGGGATTTAAGGTTAGAATATATCAAAAATCCTACTTATTTTCTGAATTTTCATGATCACCATATTGAATCTTTCATTAAAGAAACTAAAATATAACATCAAATTTGACTTCAGCTACTTCGAAAACGTAGATCATTATCTACATTTTCATTAATCAATCAAATACTCTTTGCATTTATCGAAATTTCGAAATCGAAAAATCGAAATGTAATCGTTATTATCCTTTATTTTTATTTTTATGTTACTATAACTTTCTAGAATACAAAAGTATCTAAGTAAATACGCCGTTCTTTCATTAAAAAAAAAGTTCATGAAACTCCCATATACGCTATTGTAACTTCAATACAGTATATAGAGAACTCAGGTCGGCCATATTGCATTTTCTTCAAAAAATTTTGAAAATCTGGCCTTAGATTCTGAACGACCAGATCTTTTTTACATAAGAAAATATTGACTTGTTATCTATTGTTGTTGTTTTTAAATATTTTTTACGTTTCTTAATAAAAAAAATAATCCATATCTGTGGGGAATTTGGCGACCTTCTTCTCTGTTAGTTTTTTTTTTTGGTTGATTAGATTAGGTCCAGGAATAAATAATAACAAACTATTCGATTTTTACCAACGTTTCGGAGCTTAGTTTTCCTTATTGATTGAGCCCTGATGAAGGAGAAATAAAGCTCCGAAACATTGGCAAAAATCGAATAGTTTGTTATTTATTCTTGGACCTAATCCAACCAACCAAAAAAAAAAACTAAAAAAATTAATCTTTTGATATACACATGCCCCTAAAGGGTTTTTAGGTATAGAAAAAATCACAAACACAAAAATTTCAAAATGTGATATCTCGGCGAAAAGAAGTGATATTTGAGCAAACTTAACGGCATTTGAAAGAGGTAGACTTGTAGCATAAGATCACATGTTTTTTTTTGAGAAAAATTCGAGGTGCTACATAACCTCAAATATGTCAAAAACAGCGTTTTTTGCACTTTTAGGTTAGAATTAGGGGCACATTTTCAAAATTTTGCAGGGTAGTGTTATTGTCGTTTCAGACCACAACATGTTCCTATGTTTTGGTATCAATTTTCTAACGACTACAAGAACAAATGTTGTTATAAAATTATGCAATATCAATACATATTTGCTATTTAAAGAGAGTTGGCGACAGCAACTAGTAGTTAATTATATGGTTCTTAAAAACAAAATATACAAGATAAAATCGAAACGCTTTAGGCAACCAAATCAATTATTTGTCAATTTATTATCTATCTAAGACGTTAATAGAACACAGTAGCACTTTGCTAACAACGAATAACTACCTAACTGTTTATAAACTAACTGTTTCGGTTATGTATGTTATGTTACATACGTTGCAAAGAAC